>CM050334.1:7500-480000 GCA_027405865.1 Salix purpurea
ACCCCGAGCTTACAACAAAAGCTTCCAATCTGTGCTAATGGGGGAGAAAGCACCGATTGTTAAAGATACGCGCTCCTCGGAAAAATTCCAGAATGCCCCTGCAGCTATCTTTTACGACGATGAAGTCAATGCACTCGCGGCTCCTCTCCAACGAACGTTAGTCGGTAAGTTCAACCGCATGCCGCGACTCGAGGTAATCCGTGAATTTTTTCGCCGATTAAATTTATTGGGTGCTTTTGATATTCATTGGTTTGATTATAAACATATCTTTATCAAACTCAATAATGACCTTGATTATCAACGGCTTTTCGCTAAGCGTGACTGGTTTTTCGGGGGTTATAAAATGCGGGTCCTGAAATGGTCCGTGGACTTTATCCCCGAGAAAGAATCTTCTATTGTGCCAGTGTGGATCTCGTTCCCTAACTTGAGATACCATCTCTATGAAGGATCCGCTTTAATGAATCTGGCAAAGTCGCTTGGGCCGCCTATCCAAATGGATGAGGCTACGGCCAAGGGAACTAGACCTTCTAAGGCCCGTGTCTGCATTGAATTTGACTGTTTAGTAGAACCCCCTACTGAAATTTGGGTGCAGGTTAGGAGCCGTGAATCAGGCAAAAATTTATCCGGTTATTGGCAACCAGTAACCTTTGAACAAATGCCTGCCTATTGCATTAAATGCTCACATGTGGGACATCACATGGATAATTGCATTTTATTGGACAACAATGTGAGGCCTAGGCAACCCCTAAAACATGGTGCAACTATTCCCAAAAATGATACGAAGATAGCCAGTAATAATAATCTGCAACCTGCCACGGAGGGCGGAAAAACAAATAAAGAGGAATGGGTGGAGGTTAGGCATAAGAAAGTTGCTCATAAACACGTGGACAACAATGCTAAGGGCAATCCTATCCCCCCATTAGATAAAGGTAAATCTATCCAAACTCCTATTCTCTTGAATGAGGGAACCAGTACGAAAACTCATGATAGAGCAGATGTCCGTGATACTTCTTTGGGTAATTTAATTGAAGAGGAGAGTCGTAAATTAGATAAGGTTGATCCTATTCAACCTCAAGACAAAGGTAAATTCATCGAAACTGATAACTACCCAATTCTTGTGGATGACGCGAAAACTCAGGATAGAGAGATTGACAGGGAAACTCCTTCGGGTAGTCTATCTGAAATTAAAACTCCGGTCAATTTAACCGCTTCCGATAACTTGAAGGAGGCAAATCTCTCATCCAAAATTAGTACAGAT
Organism: Salix purpurea; assembly: GCA_027405865.1. NCBI lineage: Eukaryota > Viridiplantae > Streptophyta > Magnoliopsida > Malpighiales > Salicaceae > Salix > Salix purpurea. The sequence continues at coordinate 8,759 of CM050334.1, forward strand.
TCGAAGGTTGGTGACTCCCAACCTATCGGCTTGTGCGGTCTAAATACAAATGATACCATCCCTTCAAATTGCAATACTATAGATTCTACAAAGAGTCTTAACTCCGATGGTCGGAGTTTCGAGTTTGAGAATCATCCCAGAATTCTGACTCGTCGAAACTCTGAAGGGGATGTGCAATCCCATTTTAGTACAAAGGACTTAGGCAAAAGAAATCTACATGCTGAGTTTAATGAAACTGCAATCGCCAAAGTGATTGATGCTATTCCTCTTAATATTTGTCTTAATGATTAGTAGTCTCATTTGGAATATAAGGGGGATAGCTGGTAAGACTGGTCTTCGCCGTCTTAAGAATCTCATTAAAATGCATCGTCCTAAAATTATCACCATTATTGAACCAATGGTTGATTTGGATAGAATTGCTTTCTTTACTCGCACATTAGGTTTTGCTAACTCTATGGCTAATTGTGCTAATAAAATTTGGATCTTTTGGTTTGAGGACTTAACTGTCAATTTAATCAAAGATCACAGCCAGTGTCTTACCGTCTCTATCAATACGCCTTGGTTACCTAAGTCCTTCTTTATCTCCTTTGTCTATGCTAAGAACTTAAGGTCGGAGAGGAGAATCTTATGGGATGAATTGTGTGAGGTTGCGTCCCTCCTTGATGGGTCGTGGGTTGTTGGTGGTGATTTTAATGCGGTTCTCAATGTCAATGAGAGTAAGGGTGGGGGTAATCCTAATCAGGGATCGATGGAGGAATTCGGTAGTTGCCTATTAGATTGTGGGCTGATGGATGCAGGTTATGAGGGGAATGATTTTACTTGGACCAATGGTAAGGTCATGCGTCGGCTGGATAGGATTGTTTTTAATCCGGAGTGGAGTGACCTATTCTCTCTCACCCGGGTTAAGCATCTTAATAGAGTGGGGTCTGACCACTGCCCTTTACTGCTCCAATGCTCTCAAGCCGCGCAAAGTTTCACTAGCTCCTTTAGGTTTCTTCATATGTGGACTCATCATCATGATTTTTTAAATGTTGTTAAGAATAATTGGGATCATCCTAGTGGGAGCACGGGTTGTTTGAATTTTTGGTTTAAACAGCAGAGATTGAAAAGTTGTCTTAAGTGGTGGAATAAGTATAAGTTTGGCAATATCTTTGATAAAATTAAAATTGCCGAAGATAATGTTACTGAGAAAGAAATTATCTTCCAAAATGATCCAAGTTCGAATAATAGAGAGGCTCTTCATAAAGAGATGGCTATTTTGAATAAAACTCTGTTCTTGGAAGAGAATTTTTGGCATCAAAAGTCTGGTTGTAAATGGCTTCTAGAGGGCGATAGGAACACCCGTTACTACCAGCTTTTACTCAAAAAGAAGAGGGTTAAAAATTTCATTTGGACCATTCAAAATGATGATGGATCTATTCTCAATGATGATATGGAGATTAAGCGGTCTGCTGTGGATTATTATTCTGCTCTTCTTACTAAAGATAATGATATTAATGTTGACCCTATTGCCAATGATTGGAGTTTCATCCCGAATATTATTACTGAAGAGGATAATACTTTTCTTACCAAACTCCCTGACAGAAATGAGGTTCGCACGGTAGTTTTTGAGTGTGATGCTAATAGCGCTGCTGGTCTGGATGGTTTTTTGGGGCTCTTCTACCAACATTGCTGGGATATTATCGGGGAGGATTTGGTGGAGGCTGTGATTGATTTTTTTAAAGGGGGTGCTATTCCTAAAGGTGCATCCTCAACTACTATTGTTCTGATACCCAAAGTCCCGCATCCCAAAACTTGGAGTGAATTTAGACCCATTAGTCTTTGCACTATGTTCAATAAAATTATTACAAAAATTTTGACTAATAGGCTTTCCCGTATCTTGCCTAAAATAATCCTCCCTTTCCAAAGTGGCTTTATTCCAGGCAGGCGCATTGAGGACAATATTTTATTGGCTCAGGAGATGGTTCAGTCAATTGATGAGAAAACGAGGGGATCTAATGTGATCCTTAAGCTGGATATGATGAAAGCTTATGATAGAATTGATTGGGCCTTTATTATTAATATAATGCGTAAATTTGGTTTTTGCTCTAAAATGACTGATATGATTGAAAATTGTATCTCCAATTGCTGGTTTTCAGTCCTTTTAAATGGTGAGACTACAGGCTATTTCCACGGGTCTAGGGGTCTTCGTCAAGGCGACCCTATTTCCCCTACTTTATTTATTATTGCCGCTGAATATCTTTCGCGTGGCCTTTATAACATGTTTCAGAGGTACCCCTCTATGCATTACCTTGCTAGGTGTCCGGTGCTTGTTCCGCACCTTGCTTTTGCTGATGACATTATCATTTTTTCTAATGGTACTAAGTCATCTCTTAAGCGTATTACTATCTTCCTAGCTGAGTATGAGCAATGTTCGGGCCAAAAGGTTAATTCCTCTAAGAGTGGTTTTATCCTATCTGCTAAAGCTTCTTTATCTAGGGCCAATGTTGTAGGTGGGGCTTTGGGTTTTTCTCGTATCCGTTTGCCCACTAAGTATCTGGGGATGCCGCTATACAAGGGGCCCAAGAAAAGTTTTTTGTGGGATGATCTTATTTCCAAGATTGCTGCTAGGATGGAGGGGTGGGAAGCTAAGGTCTTATCGCCGGGTGGCCGTATTACCATCCTTAAGAGTATTCTTACCTCGATGCCTCTTTACCTTTTACATGTTATTGTGCCACCCAAAACGGTTATGTGTAGGATTGAAAGGCTTTTTAATAAATTCTTATGGAGCTCCAAGGGGCAAAAGAGAATCCACTGGGAATGTTGGGAGGATTTATGTTATCCTATAGAGGAAGGGGGTCTTGGCATGCGGAGACTAAAGGACCTCGTCAAGGCTATGAGTTTGAAGCTTTGGTGGCGGTTTCGTACCGTCAATAACCTATGGTCAAATTTCATGAAAAGTAAATATGGTTATAACAGTGCTTCCTTCTCAGGTGGTGCGAGTACCCATGATTCTCCTATTTGGAAAAGACTTTCTAAGGCCGGCCGTGCTTGCGAAGATCTTATACGTTGGAAGGTTGGCTGTGGAAAGATTAATTTTTGGCATGACATTTGGGTAGATGACTCTGCTTTATCAAGGTATAATCCTCTAATTGGAGAGTCTCATCTCCTTGTTTCATCTTATTGGAGGGACAATACGTGGTATCTAGATCATGTGAGATCAATAATTCCAAATGAAATAGTAGATTCTTTATACCTCATTGTTGTTTCAAGTACCAGAGTTGACCACCCTCTTTGGACACTCACTGCAAATGGTGGTTTTACTATGTATAGTGCTTGGAATAAGGTGCGTCAAGTTTCCGATCGTCAACCAATTTTCTCAAAAATTTGGCATGCTTCTATTCCTTTAAAGATATCATTTTTTATATGGAGGTTGCTAAATGATTTTATTCCAGTGGATACCAGGATTCAGAGTAAGGGGATTTGCATGGTCTCTAAATGCCATGGCTGTAATGATATTGAATCTTTGGAGCATTTATTTTTGTTCTGTCCGAGTGTGTCGCCGGTTTGGAACTTTTTTGCTTCGATGTTTTCTGTTAGTCTGCCTGTTGATGGATCGATTAGGCACTGGCTCTCTGCATGGTTCTTCTCGGGTGATTATGTTTCTGAAGGTCATATTAGAATTATTATTCCGATATTTGTTTTATGGTTTATTTGGCTTGAGAGAAATGATGCTAAGCATAGGAACATGAGTTTCTATCCCGACAGGATTCGCTGGAAATGTCAGGGGAAGATTTTCCAGCTTTTCCAAGCGGGGCTCTTAAAGAGGAGGAATTTGAAGGGTGATATGAAATTGGCCTCCTCCTTTGGGTGTCATTATGTTTTAGATCAAGTGTATTTTCCTAAAATGGTTCGATGGATTAAACCAAAGGAGCATTGTTTTAAGCTTAATGTGGATGGGAGCTTTCAAGGGAGAAGTGCTAGGTCTGGTGGTGGGGGTATTCTCCGCGACTGGAATGGCAATGTTTCCTTTTATTTCTTTCTTCCTTTAAAAGCCAAATCCGCCTTACACGCAGAAATTCTTACTTTATATCATGGCCTGCGTATTTGCAAAGATAGAGGTATTAGTAAGGTTTGGATCGAAATGGATGCTCTATCGGTTATTAATCTTGTTCAAAACCGATGCATTGGGTCCTGGGAGGTTTGTTATAGTCTGCAGGGTATTTATGATTGCTTAAATTCTTTCCAATTCCATTTATCTCATGTCTATAGGGAAGGTAATCAAGTAGCTGATCATCTTGCTGCTTTAGGGTCTAAGGCTGATAATTTGCATATTGGCTCTTCCCTTGAGGGTTTTAATTCTTTAAGAGGAATGATTAGAACTGATAAATTAAATCTTCCTCATTTCCGTCATGCTTTTATCTAGTTCTTGTTTCTGGTGCTTTTTTATTTCTCCATGGATTCATGTAGATTCAGGTTTCTTTGGTTTTTCGGAAGTTGTGGCAGCTAGCGATCATCTGAAGCTATTGTATTTCTTTGGAGGTTTGGTTTGGCCCCCCTCCAAATTATTGTTTGTTTCTAGCGCTTGCTTGTTCGAAGATGGGGTTTGTCCATCTTTTTTTTTTTGTTTTTTTTTATGCTTTGGAGGTTTGGTTTGGCCCCCCTCCAAATAGTTTTTTTATTTTCTAGAGCTCTTTGTATGAAGATGGGGTGTGTCCATCTCTTAGTGTGCTTTGGAGGTTTGGTTTGGCCCCCCTCCAATTTTGTAAGGTTTTCTAATTTTTAATAATATTTTCGCCCAGGGTTCCGCCCCTGGTTTAAAAAAAAAAAAAACCCTAAACCCTAAACCCTAAACCCTAAACCCTAAACCCTAAAACCCTAAACCCTAAACCCTAAACCCTAAACCCTAAACCCGAAACCCTAAACCCTAAACCCTAAACGCTAAACCCTAAACCCAAAACCCAAACCCGAAACCCTAAACCCTAAACCCGAAACTCTAAACCCGAAACCCAAAACCCGAAACCCGAAACCCGAAACCCTAAACCCGAAACCCAAAATCTGAAACCCTAAACTCGAACCCCTAAACCCTAAACCCTAAACCCGAAACCCGAAACCCTAAACGCTAAACCCTAAACTCGAACCCCTAAACCCTAAACCCTAAACCCGAAACCCTAAACGCTAAACCCTAAACCCTAAACCTGAAAACCCTAAACCCGAAAATCCAACCCGAAAACCCTAAACCCTAAACCCTTATACACTAAACCTGAAAACCCTAAACCCTTTTACACTAAACCCGAAAATCGTAAACCCTTAACCGTAAAACCCTAAACCGTTAACCCTAAATAAAAAATAAAAATAAAAATCAAAGAAAGTAAATAAATAAACTAAACCTAAAATAAAGTAAACCTAAATAAAATTAAAAAAAAAACTAAATAAATAATATAAAACTAAAATCGAAAACCCTAAATAAAGGCAACCAGCATACTCTCTATTCTCTTGCATATTGTGGCTGGAAGAATAAACATTGATGACCAGTAAACTTGGAGGGAGAAGAGAACTGACTAAATTAATTGCAACCTTCCAGCATATGTGAGCGATGAAGAAGTCCATAGCTTGATTCTAGTCATGATGCGCTGGATTAGGGGTTGGCAATCTGCATGATTTAGCCTAGTAGTAATTAGAGGGACCCCTAAATAAGTTACTGGAAGATGATGTCGATCAATGCCCAGAATCTGCTGAATCTTCTTCCCTGTCTAATGACTGGCCCTTGTGATGAAAAGAGAGCTTTTCCTTTTATTTATTTTTAACCCCGTTGTGTCTTCAAACCTTTGAAGGGTTGTTTTATAGATTCCAACGGAAGCCTCATCTGCCTTGCAAAAAAGCACTAGGTCATCTGAAAAAAACAAAGGTGAGTAATTCTTTGCTGCTTACATCGCCAGTGGAAACTGAACTCCTTAGCCTGGGTGGCTTGGTTGAAAATCCCATTCAACCCCTCCATTGCCAGAACAAATAAATAGGGAGACAGGGGGTCCCCTTGATGAATACCTCTGGCAGCTGTGAAGAAACCAAATCTATCCCCATTCAAATTCACCGTCTAGGAAGCTGTTGTGATGCACTTCCTTAATCCATTGGATCATGCAAGTCGGAATAGCTATAGCTTTGAGAGCTGCCAGGATGTAATGCCAACTAAAGGTCAATCTTAATAGCACAACGAGCTGCACCACTATCTAAGTGATAGTTGTGCATAAGTTCATGTGTGAGGAGAATTGCACTGGAAATCTGCCTACCAGGGAGAAAGGTCGTCTGAGTCGGACCAATAACTGTGCCTAGAGCATCTTTTAGTTGGGCGTATAATCGCGTTAAAATCTCCCATTATTATCCAAGGAGTGGTTGGATCCCTTCTGCTTTCTTGATGAATGTAATTCCAGAGGGTAAGTCTTTCGACTGGTGTGTTTAAGGCATAGATGAAGGTAATATGGAGAGGGTTGATATGCTCTGGTGTAGTTATTGCACAGGTTAGCCATTGGGGGAAGAGTTGAAAGAAGTGAGGGTGCATCTCGAGGTGTTCCAACCCACTAAAATTCTGCATGTGGGGGAATGATTGATATTGGAGATGAAACTCCAGTTGGATAGACCTAGGAAAAAGTCTTCCATGGTTGAAGTTGGGATCGTGGTTTCCAGGAGTACTACTGAGAGTTGGTGTTGTTGGATCCAGTGTAAAGTTTTGGTTTTTTTTTTAGGGTTGTTCAGCCCTCGTATGTTCCAGTTGCCTGTTGTAAACATTTATTAGGATTTTGGAGATACTGGTGACCTAGAGACCTCTAGCCCCTCTTCTTTTTCTTCCCCCTTTCTTCTTTATCTGAGGGAAAGGATATACCATTGTATTCCCTCGGCTGCTTGTCTCTGGAGTCTCCTCGACAGTAGCCTGTTCGTTTTCTGATAAGTTTGAACTAGGGGAACTCCCCAAATCATCCATTTGGTTCACAGTGCATTCCATATGCATTTTTCCTGACCTTTTGCCCTCATGTTGGGTTTCCATCTGATCTTGGTTGCTGCCCAAGTTTTCAGGGTTGTTGGTGGTACTGATCTTGGTTGCTGCCCAAGTTTTCGGGGTTGTTGGTGGTATCTGGGACGGGTGTACCCTGAGTTGTTTGGGGGGTGTTATTTGTAGTAGATATGATTTGTGTTGTGGGGGGGTTGATACAAGTGTCGCTATTAGGGTGGTTTGAGGTATGTGTTTCGTTGGTTGTGAAGGGTTGTTGTTGGACAGGGGTGATGGACGTGGGTGTGTTTATGGTTGTGTTGAGGGTGACAGGGTTGTTACTAGGGGTTACGTCGAAGGTGGGGGTGTTATCCACAACAGGTTGGGGTATGAGGTTTGTAGGGTTGTCATTTGTGCTAGGGTTAGCTGGCGGCTGGTTTGTGCTAGGGTTAGTTAGCGGCTGATTGTCTTTACTGGGAAGTTTGTTAGGGTTGGGATTGGGCATAGGACAAGAATGGCCAAAAAAATTACAGTTTGATGGTTAATGGAGCTGTTGCAAGGGGACATTCAATCTAGAATTCATGCACAAATGGTAGGGAGGCATCAAGTTCAACAAAAACTCGAGCATAATCCAAACGAGTGCAATTGTAAGTGGGGGCATAACAGGAGAGGGGGCGTCCCACCATGCTTGCGGCTAGACTTAGACCTTGCTTAGACCATAGATGGAACGGTTGTGATGCGGACTAGCCTAAAAACACCAGCAATGACCCATTACATGTTCCAAATGGTCCAATGACGCGGCCTAGGACAAAGGCATTGAAAGAGGCAATCAATGCATTGGTTTTGAAGGTTTCAACCAGGTCAGAATTGCAAGGACCATTGGAGTATCAAGAGGAGAACTTAATACATCTTATCCATGTGCAGGAGGGGTCCAACACAACCTTATTAGGGCCATGAAGTGAAGACAACAAAAGGAGCCAAAAGAATCCTACTACAACTTGGAAACATGGGATTGATGGGCTGGATGGAAGAGAATAAATAAACCTTATGGGCTTTATTTAAGTTAGTTAGCTACAACCCAAGGCTTGTTTGGGCTTAATTAAGACCTTGTTTTCAGCTAGGATCCAAGACTTGCTTGGATTAAGTCATGGGCTTTTTAATTTAGGATTTTGGGTCAGTTTTGAGTGGACCTCTTTTAAGTCCACATAAGAGGTCCATTAGAGTTGCTTTTTAAGAACTATTTAAACTCATGTAACCCTAATTTCGAGAGCCATTGATTAATTTTAATTCTGAACTTTTCAGTTTATGTGTGAGAGTGATTCTTGCATTCTTTAGTTCTTGAACAAACTGAATCCGACTTATCGAAGATTAACTAGCTTCGTGGCGTCATTCTACTCATTCCAATAATGTTGGTGCCTTGGGGCAGGTTTCGATTGTCTCACACTCCAATCAGATCTATTTCGGCTTTCCGGGATCAGATCTCATTCTTGGTTGTGAGTTGCGTGACCACGTGATCATGAGGTTCGAATCAGGTGGTATCAGAGCTAGGCTCCGAAACAAGGTCATATTATATTCATGTTTTTTTTAGTGTTCCTTGAAGTTTTCCAGTGTTTGTGTTCATCTCCTTGTTCTTTGTGTCAGCGTCATCTAATAAAAAAAAAGTTATATTTCATCGTTTTCTGTCTTTTCATTTCAGTATATTAAGAAAAGCAATAAAAACAGAACAGAAAAGAAAAGAGAGAGAGATAGAGGCATTAGTTGAAAATTTGAAGAATCATTGAAATCTTACCGCAGAAAACACTACTCTGTGGAAACATATACAAACCACATCGGAATCAATTGAAAATTCATATTTCATCTATTAGGGTTGAGATAGTATCATTTGTCAACTTTGGGCTTATTCTGATATTGATTTCTTGAGGGGTTATTTCGATATTCATTTCTGCCGCGGAAAACTACCTATGAATCAAGTAATTATTTTCGCTAGTTTCAATTCTGTTACGTAAAATTTGCTTAAGAGGTTAGATTCTGCTCAAGTCTCAAAACTTGATCCATACTGTTTAGTTTTGTCCAATTCTCTATTTTTGTTCTATTTTTAGTTATCTAGGAATCAAGTAATTGTTTTCGCTAATATTTGCTTCTGTTTTATTTCATGTCTTCGTATCGTCCACAATTTGTACGAATTTGCATTGCTACTCGCGAAATCGTAATCGTAGTTTTGTTTTGCTTTGTTTTCAGTATTTTTATTGCTTCTTCAGTCTGAAAATCATAATTAGAGTGCGCTGCAAAGGCTACTGACTTTGATTTGTTGATTTTAGTTCCTAAGGAACCACAAGAACGCAAGTTGTGAGGTAAAAGGCGTAGTGAGCATATTAGAGTGAAAAGCCTTGACTGTGTTTTTTTGTGTGATACACGAGAGGTGTGAGGATATATTTTTTACGAATAACCGAATTTTGCAGATTCAAAGGATGTTTGAAAATAACGAATGAACGACACAAAATGCTAACGTTGCTTTCCAATTGCGAGGCTTATGTCAACAACTCGAGTTGTTGTCTAGGATGAAATAATACAACTCGAGAGGTGTGAGGATATATTTGTTGCGACTAACCGAATTTTGCATGATGCGGACCAGCCCAAAAACACCAGCAAGGACCCATTACATGTTCCAAATGGTCAAATGACGCGGTCTAGGACAAAGGCATTGAAAGAGGCAATGAATGCATAGGTCTTGAAGGTTTCAACCCGGTCAGAATTGCAAGGACCATTGGAGTATCAAGAGGAGACCTTAGTACATCTTATCCATGTGCAGGAGGGGTCCAATACAACCTTATTTGGGCCATGAAGTTAGGACAACAAAAGTTTCTAAAAGAATCCTACTACAACATAAATAAACCTTGTGGGCTTTATTTAAGTTAGTTAGCTACAGCCCAAGGCTTGTTTGGGCTTAATTAAGACTTTGTTTACAGCTAGGATCCAAGGCTTGCTTGGATTAAGTAATGGGCCTTTTAATTTAGGATTTTGGGTCAGTTTTCAGTGGACCTCATTTAAGTCCACATAAGAGATCCATTAGGGTTACCTTTTAAGAACTATTTAAACTCATGTAACCCTAATTTCGGCGGCCATTGATTAAACTTAATTCTGAACTTTTCAGTTTGTGTGTGAGAGTGATTCTTGCATTCTTTAGTTCTTGAACGAACTGAATCCGACTTATCAAAGATTAACTGGCTTCGTGGCGTCATTCTACTCATTCCAATAGTGCTGGTGTCTTGGAGCAGCTCTCCATTGTGTCACACTCCTATCAGACCTTATTTTGGTTTTCCGGGATCTTATCTCATTCTTGATTATGGGTTGCGTGACCACGTGATCACGAGGTTCGCATCAGGTGGTATCAGAGCTAGGCTCTGAAACGAGGTCATATCATTCTGTTATTTTCGTGCTTTTTTTTTTTGTGTTCCTTGAAGTTTTCCAGTGTTTGTGTTCATCTTCTTCGTGTCAGCGTCATCTTGTAAAAAAAAAAAGGTTATATTTCATCGTTCATTTCAGTATATTAACAAAAAAAAAAAACAGAAAGAAAAAGAAAAGAAAAGATAGAGAGATAGTGGCATTATTTGAAATTTGGAAAATCATTGAAATCTTGCCGCAGAAAACACTACTCTGAGAAATATAAGCAAACCACATCGGAATTAGTTGAAATTTCATATTCTGTCTATTGGGGTTAAGATAGTATCATATGTCAAATTTGGGCTTATTCTGATATTGATTTCTTGAGGGGTTATTTCGATATTCATTTCGGCAGCAGAAACACTACCTTAGTGAACCCATATAAAAACACTGTAGAATCAATTGAAACTTTACATTCTGTGTTTGGGGGTTGATATCGCATGATATATTAAATTGGGGCTTATTTTGATATCGTTTACTGGAGGTTCATTTCTGCCGCAAATTGATCATACAAGGGTTTGTGCACCTAGAAGTAAGAGAATGACCTAGAGAGTGAGTGTTGCTTTGTGTTTAGTACTAAAATACTAAATATTGATTTTGAGGTCGTTTCGAAATCGGTTGGTATTGGTTTCAATTCTGTTACGTAAAAATTGCGTAAGACGTTAGATTCTGCTCAAGTCTCAAAACGTGATCCTTAGTGTTTAGCTTTGTCCAATTCTCTGTTTTCGTTCTATTTTCAGTTATCTAGGAGTCACGTAATTGTTTTCGCCAGTATTTGCTTCTGTTTTATTTCGTGTCTTCGTATCGTCCACAATTCGTACGAATTTGCATTGCTACTCGCGAAATCGTAATCGTAGTTTTGTTTTGCTTTGTTTTCAGTATTTTTATTGCTTCTTGAGTCTGAAAATCATAATTAGAGGGTGCTGAGAAAGCTACTGACTTTGATTTGATGATTTTAGTTCTGAAAGAACCAAAAGAAAGCAAGTTGTGAGGTAAAAAGCGTAGTGAGCTTATTAGAGTGAAAAGCCTTGATTTTGTTTGTGTGATACACGAGAGTGTGAGGTAAAACGCGTAGTGAGCTTATTAGAGTGAAAAGCCTTGATATCTTTTTGTGTGATACACGAGAGTTGTGAGGATATATATTTGTTTTTGCTCCTAACCAAATTTTGCAGATTCAAAGGATGTCTGAAAACAACGAATCAGTGACACAAAATGTTGACATGGCGTTCCAATTACGAGCCATGGGTCAGCAACTTGAGTTGATGTCAAGGGCATACAAAGATCTGAAAGATGAGGTGAATTCGATAAAGCAACAGAATAGTGGGGCTGATCGCCGAGGAAATACGGTCTGTATGTCCGTACGGAATAACAGATCTGATTTTGAAGAGTATGTTGATGAAAACACAGATATGGGCGAAGATGACTATGATTTTGCATCTGTTGGCCAAGGAATCAGGTCTGGACCGAGCAGAGCTAGGAGGAATGTGAATTTCCGTGGCATGGGGAATTATGAAGATATGGATGGGGACAACATCAAACTGAAAATTCCTAACTTCAAGGGTAAAATGATCCCTAGGCTTATTTAGAGTGGGAGAAAAAAGTAGATTGGATTTTTTATTGTCATAGCTATTCTGAACAAAAAAAAGTGAAATTGGTGATGATTAAGTTTACAGCGTATGCAATGATTTGGTGGGATCAGATTGTGCCAAACCACTATTATAGAGACTTATACCTGAAGCTCCAAGGTCTGAATCAAGGCTATAAGACAGTAGATGAATATCACAAAGAGATGGAGGTAGCAATGATTCGTGCCAATGTTGTTGAGGATAGCGAAGCCACCATGGCTAGATTTCTTAATGGGTTGAATCGTGACATTGCCAATGTGGTTGAGCTACAGCACTATGTGGAGCTAGAGGACATGGTTCACATGGCTACGAAGGTGGAGAGACAACTCAGGAAGGGACATGTTCGGCCAGGATTTAATTCGGGTTCTTCATCATCTTGGAAGACGAATATGAAGGGAGAGGGTACTGTCCAGCCAAGATCCTTTGTTCCTTCTAAAACTGAACGAACAACGCTTAAGTTGATGTCCCTACCGGTGCCAAAGGTAAATCTGAAACTAAGCCTAAACGTACTCGTGATGTTAAATGTTTCAGGTGTCAAGGGCACGGACATTATGCTTAGGAATGTCCAAACAAGAGAATAATGATGATTAGAGATGATGGTGATATGGAATCTGAAAGTGACCGATCTGATTGCGAAGGCATGCCAGTTGCCAGTTGGAGGATATTGATGAGGATGAATTAGCATTACCAGTTGGAGGATATTGATGAGGATGAATTAGCATTACCAGTTGCGGGGTCCTTGGTTATAAGGCGCACACTTCAGGTTCAAGTAAAGGAATATGAATCTCATCAACAAAGGGAGAATATCTTCCATACGCGCTGTTACGTACAAAGCAACGTGTGTGGTTTAATTATTGATAGTGGAAGTTGCGTTAATGTTTGAAGAACCACGCTTGTGAGTAAACTGAATTTGAGTACTGTTAAACATACGAAACCATATAGATTGCAATGGCTGAATGATAGTGGTAAAGTGAAAGTGACTAAGCAGGTTGTGGTCCCATTTTCGATTGGGAAATATGTTGATGAAGTTCTGTGCGATGTGGTACCAATGCAAGCAAGTCACATCTTGTTGGGGAGGCCATGACAATATGATAGAAAGGCAGTTCATGATGGGGTTAAGAATAGGTATACCATTGTAAAAGATGGTAAAACTATCACTCTTGTACCTCTTACACCCAAACAGGTGTATGATGATCAAATAAAGCTAAAAAGAGAGCATGAGGCGATGGGGAGAGAAAATCAAGGTGAGGAACATGGGGAGAGAAAATCATCAGATTCGGCCAGAACTCAAACCTCTACAACTTATTCAGCCACCCATCCAAACACAAACAAATATTTGGCCAACACTCCCAACAAATCAGACCATTCGACCACTCCTCAAAAACACCCAAATCTGGCCGAGAGTGGAGGTAAGACAAGAGGAGAGAAGAAAGTCAGGAAGAGTGATGAGAATTGTGTGGAAAAACTAGAGAAACAACCTAATTTTTATGCTAGAGAGGGTGAGGTCAGATCTGCATATTTCGCTAACAAGCCAATGATTTTACTTGTGTACAAGGAGGCTTACTTTAATACTAATGATCTTGATCATATTGTGCCTAGTGCGAGCACCAGATTGATTTCGTACCTGGAGCTTCAATTCCTAACCGGCCAGCATATAGAAAGAATCCCGAGTAGACGAAAGAGCTTCAAAGTCAAGTTGATGAGCTGATGGAAAAGGGCTACATTCGTGAGAGTATGAACCCCTGTGCCGTACCCGTGCTACTTGTGCCTAAGAAGGATGGAACATGGAGGATGTGTGTTGATTGCCGAGCCATCAACAACATAACGGTAAAGTATAGACACCCTATTCCTAGGCTTGATGACATGTTAGATGAGTTACATGGATCTTGCATTTTCTCTAAAATTGACTAGAAAAGTGGGTACCATCAGATTAGGATGAAAGAGGGTGATGAGTGGAAAACTGCATTTAAGACTAAGTATGGTTTATATGAATGGTTAGTAATGCCGTTTGGACTTACAAATGCACCAAGTACGTTTATGCGTTTAATGAATCATGTGTTGCGTGAATTCATAGGTAAGTTTGTGGTTGTGTATTTTGATGATATTTTGATCTATAGCAAGAGCTTAACCGAGCATTTTGATCATTTGCGTAATGTACTTAGGGTGTTAAAAATTGTATGCTAATCTTAAAAAGTGTGCCTTCTGCATGGAAAAAATTGTGTTTCTTGGCTATGTCGTAACTGCACAGGGTATGAGAGAGATTTTTAGAGAAGAAAAGGCAGGCCTAATAAAAACTTCTCCTCACGTCTGACCACCTTCGTTTCTTGCATACATACCGCCGCCAGTTTTCTAATAGTCATCGGAACTGGTGAGGGATAACCATCGACGTTGTCGAAGTTGTTCTCATGGCAACCTCACGCCACGTCGCCACTCTCCCTCCGGTTTGTTTTAACGCCCCATCGCAGATCAATGCATTCTCAAACATCCCATCTTCGTCAACCTCAGGCACTACTACTCATGAAACAACGCACTTCACCATGGGCCCCCAACCACCTGTCAACAATCCACCACCACCTTCACAGAAAACAACCATGCAGACCAACACCAAAAAACCTCACAACAACCCACCCAAAAAACCCCAACCATCTTCCTCTGGTTCCTGGGCTGAAAAGGTAAGGATTTCTGTTGCAGCAACAAGGTTCACTTTGGAACCTCTGCCAAGGCTCCCTGAAGGGCATCGTCTTCGCTTCACAGACGATATGCTTATGGAAACTAGTGAACAATGGAATAGGTCAATGGTGGGCTTCTTCCCTGGGATGCGTATGCCACATCATGCCCTGCAAACTATTGCCATGCGAGTTTGGAAGCAGCATGGCTTGGAAAAAGTTATCTCTATGGCTAACGGGTTCTCCATTTTTCAGTTCAGTTTTGAAGAACAGGTGCAACCAGTCATTGAAATGGGCCCTTGGCTCTTTGGTGGGAAAAACATCATCCTCCAGAAGTGGCACCCTCGTTTCATATTTGATAAGAATCGCATATCCACTTTACCTGTGTGGGTTCGTCTGCATGGCCTGCCCTTCCCCCTATGGTCTAAGCAAGGGCTCAGTTTAGCGGCGAGTATGGTGGGTACGCCCCTCTCCTGTGATGAGCAAACTGGAATATGCAAGGATTTGTGTTGTGATTGATGCATCGTTGCCATATGTTCCTAAATTTGAAATCGATACCCCCTTATCTCCGGTGCCGGCCACTGTGGAAGTCACCTACGAGTGGAAGCCCAGTCGATGCACCACCTGCAAAGTTTTTGGGCACGCGTGTCCAACTCCTGCGCCAACAGTTTCTATTTTGGGTAATGACCCAATCCTCAAGCCGATAGTGGACCAGGCCTCTTCCATGCAACAAGAACAACAAACCCTGTCCGCAACAGCCAAAACAGCCCTTTCTGCCCCATCTCCCAACGTCCAATCTCAAACCAGCAGCTATCAAACAAATAACCCAGTCACTCCTCACCCTGAAACCAAATCTCCTCTGGTTACTTCCCAACTAGCCTCTCAACACCCGGTCACACCTCCCACATACCAACAAAATAGTAACCAGTTCGCCGCATAAGCCACACCTCCACCTGTCACCTTGGTCCCATTACAGCACGCCCCTTCAACCCAGCTCAACTTTTGAGTTCTAAACACAAGGGATACCATAATCCCCTCATCTACACCTCCCATACCTTTCCAAGCCATGCAAGATCCCTCTCCTGACATGTTACTTATTTGCCAGGCAGAAGACCAACACAATGTGGAACCAATGAATTCAGTTCAAGCTACGGGACGGGATGAGGATGTGCATCTTCCTCTCGATCTTATGGTGCCGCTTAACAGTTGCCCTCCTGCATCTCCCATTCCTCCACCTCCCAAAATCCCCAACACAACCACCCTCAATCACTCGCCAATATGCAACTCAGCAAAAGAATCCAACAAGGCCTCCTCCAGTAGCTCCCCTCAAGTGAAGAAGAAGAGGGGTAGCAGGAAGCGTAGGGGAGGGATCTAATCCCCCTTTCTTTTCAATAACCCCCTATTTTTTAATGATTAGTTTGGGAGGATGGAATACCTGGGGTCTCAATGGCTTCCAGAAGCAAAATTCAGTCCTACAAAGCTTTTGCTGCCTCACATCGATACTCTCTTGAAAATGCCTCACTGGCAATTTCTTTCCAATTCCCAGGGGTCTAACACCTGCCGCATTATTGTGGGATGGAATCCCTACAAAGTTCACGTGACCATGGTCAGCCACCTTCATCAATGGCTCACGGTAGAAGTTAGCCATATAGCCTGTGCATCACGGCTCCGGGTAACTTTCGTGTATGCCCTTAATTCTCCAACTGATCGAAGGCCCCTTTGGAACTACCTGGAAGCTAAAGCCCAAGCATGCATGTCTACCCCTTGGCTTGTGTTGGGTGATTTCAACGCCATCATGGTCCCTCATGACAGGGTGGGAGGTGACGTTGCTTGGCCTGAGCACCGTAATGACTTCCCAAATTGCATTCATAATGCTAGCTTGATTCAAGTTCCTTATGACGGCATGCGTTTTACGTGGCATAACGGGCGTCAAGGGGATGGGACCATTCAAAAGAAACTTGATTGGGTTTTCATGAATCAATTAGCTTTGCAACAGTGGCCAGGAATCAGGACTACGTTCCAGCCCAGATCAATTTCAGATCATAGTGCTATGATCACTTCTCTCTCCATGGAGCACAATCGTCGGTTTAGTGGGTTCAAATTTTTAAAGCTGTGGATTGATAAGCCTGATTTTTTGGACCGGGTAAAAAGGGCTTGGCAAACTCCTGTGCGTGGGGACCCTTGGTTTCAGCTCACTACAAAGCTGAGGGTCTTAAAAGCAAATCTGCAGGCCATGCACTTCACCAATTCGCACAATATCAGTGATAGAGGCAAAAAGAGAATGGGATATCGCTCAGGGTAATCAGGATGGTGACCCATTAAATGCTCAGCTTCGTAATATAGAGAGAGATAGGGCTCAGGATTATGCAGCCCTTCTGAGAGATGAAGAGTCTTACTTCAAACAACGTTCTCGCATACAATGGCTCCAAATGGGTGATAGGAACACAGGTTTTTTCCACAAAACCCTCATTCACAGACAGAGTAGAAACAACATCCAAAAAAATAACGACTACCACTGGTGAAACCATTTCTAATCACCAGGCCATGGGCAATTATCTGGTGCACTACTACCGCAATTTGCTAGCTCCTTCCCTTCCCGAGCCCAGGCCCGACGACT
The DNA here is from genome assembly GCA_027405865.1 of Salix purpurea. NCBI lineage: Eukaryota > Viridiplantae > Streptophyta > Magnoliopsida > Malpighiales > Salicaceae > Salix > Salix purpurea. The sequence continues at coordinate 26,069 of CM050334.1, forward strand.
CGGCTTTATTATTTGAGAAGAAAATGGAGGAGCCCACGGTCTCCTTGCTAGCCCGCAATGTTACGCCAGAAGAAATCAAAGCAGCCTTATTTTCGATTTCAGACGATAAGGCCCCGGGCCCCGACGGCTTCTTGGCCTCTTTCTTCAAGCATTGCTGGGATATCGTGGGGCATGATATCATCCAGGCCTGCCTTTTCTTCTTCAACAGTAACGATCTTCCAAGATGCATCAACGCAACAAGGATTGTGCTTATTCCGAAGGTTGAAAATCTAACAGGAATCGGTGACTACAGGCCCATTTCCTGCTGTACCGTGCTCTATAAGTGTGTCTCTAAGGTGATAGCCAACAGGTTGAAGACTGGCTTGAAAGAAGTTATTGATCAGGCCCAGACGGCTTTTATCCCAGGGAGACATATCTCTGATGCTATTATGCTTAGCCAGGAATTGGTTAAATCTTATCATCTCAATAGAGGCACGCCCAGGTGCACGATGAAAGTGGACCTGAAAAGGGCTTTTGACACAGTTAGGTGGGATTTTATTGCAGAAGGGCTTAGGGCTATTGGAACTCCTGCTGTCATGATTGGCTGGATTTCAAAGTGCATTTCCACCCCCTATTTTTCTATTAGTCTTAATGGCGATTTACGGGGTTTTTTTGCAGCCACTAGAGGCTTGCGGCAGGGTGATCCCCTTTCTCCCTACTTATTCGTTTTGGCTATGGAAGGTTTGAGTGGTATTCTGCGGCAGTCTTCCAAGCTGCCTTTATTTCGGTTCCATTGGAGATGTAAGCCCACCAATCTAACTCACCTTTGCTTTGCCGACGATCTAATGCTTTTTTGCAAAGCAGACCTCTCTTCAGTTGGGATTCTCAAGTCAGCCCTTGACAGGTTCTCTAACACCTCAGGGTTAGTGGTCAATCACTCCAAGAGTGCTATCTTCTTATCGGGCGTTTCGGAGGAAACGGCTACCACCATTTGTGATAGTACTGGGTTTAGCAGACAATCTCTTCCCCTTAAGTATTTGGGCCTGCCTCTTATTTCTTCGAGATTGACCCATACAGACTGTCTTCCCCTTCTTAGCAGGCTCACTAACCGGATAAAGCTTTGGACCACCAACTCCTTATCATATGCAGGGCGCCTCCAGCTCATCAAGTCGGTTTTATTTTCCTTGCAGGTGTACTGGTGCTCCACCTTCATCCTCCCTTGCTCTATCCTTAACAAGATTGAAAGCATCATGGGAGCTTTCCTTTGGCGTGGGTGTTCTTTAGAGACCACTGGTGCTAAAGTGGCTTTGCGCAACCTCTGTTTCCCTCTATCAGAAGATGGCCTTGGTATTAAGAGTCTTAGGGTGTGGAACCAAGTGGCTGTCATGAAGCACATATGGAACCTCATGGTTGGTAAGGACTCCATTTGGGTGCAATGGGTTCGAAAGGTTCTGTTCAAAGGGCGTCCCTTTTGGTCTATCCCGATCCCATCTAAACCAACTTGGGCTTGGAGGAAAATTTTGCAAGGCCGAGAGTATTGCCGAGGCCTTTTCAGGTGCATCATTGGTAATGGCGAGCTCACCTCGCTTTGGTACGACTACTGGCTTCCAAACGGCAAACGAATATGTGACTTAGTCTCTTCGTGGGAGATCAGCCAATCCAGTCTTCACCAAGGGGCAAAAGTTGCAGATATCATTCATGGATGTCAATGGGTTTTCCCTGCGAGTTCTCAGAGTCTTCAAGCCATATGAAATTCAATATCTTTCTTACCCAAGCCCTCGGACCAGGATGTTTGTGTTTGGGGAGATTCTCCGAATGGCAGCTTCACAGTGGGCAAAGCTTGGCGTCTCCTTTGCCATACCAGACCTACCTCGACCTCAATGCATCTTTGCTGGTTTAAATATCGCATCCCTAGGCATGCTTTCATTCTTTGGTTAGCTATCAAAGGTCGTCTGCGTACTATGGATAGATTGCATGATCGAGAGAGGCCAAGGATTTGCACCCTTTGCAGCTTAGAAGATGAAAACCACGAGCATCTCTTTTTCAACTGCAGATTTTCCCATGAAGTGTGGGCCTGGATCACCACAAAGCACAAGACTCCATGGCCCAATTACCGGTGGCCTGATTTAATCCAATGGGGAGCAGTTACTCACAAAAGTAAAAGCCTCTTCTCCAGCCTGGTTGCAAGACTCACATTAGCGGCCTCGGTCTACGGCATATGGATGGAGCGGAACCAAAGGGTTTTCAAAGCCACTTACCGATCGGCCCGTCGAATCGCAGAGGAGGCTCATGAGCTTTTAAGAACATACCTTCTTGGGCTAAACCTCCAAGAGGCCATCCAGGACAACTGGTTCATACCTTAGTCTTTGGGGGGGGGGGCTAGGTTTTTTTTCCTAGTTTCCGGGTTTGGGTCGGGGATCTGTTTTTCCCCTTAGCTTGTTTTGTTTCTTTGGTTTTCCTAGCCTTTTTCGGCCCCTTGGGTCGTTCCTTTGCTTGCTTGGAGCCTAGGCGGGAGTTTGTTCCTGTTTTCGCTCGGCAGGCTTTGGCTTTCTTCCTTGTATAGTCTCTTTTTTTTTTAATATTCTGCATCAGTTCAAAAAAAAAAAAACTGCACAGGGTATCGAGATGGATGAGGAGAAAGTTAAGGCCATCCGGGAGTGGCCTACACCCAAATCGGTAAGGGAGGTAAGGAGTTTTCATGGGTTAGCTAGTTTTTACAGGTGTTTTGTGAAAGATTTCAGTACAATAGCTGCACCCATGAATGAAGTTTTTAAAAGTCAGTTGGGTTTAAATGGGGGGAGGAACAGGAATTGGTTTTTGTTCTTTTGAAAGAAAATTTATGTTATGCACCAGTTTTGGCTTTATCTGACTTTACAAAAGCCTTTGAAATAGAGTGTGATGCGTCTGGAATGGGAATAGGTGCTGTTTTGATGCCGGATCGGTGACCCATTGCGTATTTCAGTGAGAAGTTAAGTGGAGCGACCTTGAACTATCCCACTTACTACAAAGAACTCTATGCCTTGGTAAGAGCACTCGAAACATGGCAGCATTACTTGTGGCCAAAAGAGTTCGTAATCCATTCAGATCATGAGTCCTTGAAACATCTGAAAGGACAAGGTAAGTTGAATAGGAGACATGCAAAATGGGTTGAATTCATTGAAACTTTTCCTTACGTGATCAAGTATAAGCAAGGGAAAGAGAACATCGTAGCCGATGCACTTTCGCGCAGGTATGTTCTTTTACACACCATGAATACTAGATTGGTAGGCTTTGCTGAGATTTATAATGCATGTGGAAATTCGGCATTCGGTAAGTTTTATTTGATGGATGGTTATTTGTTCAAAGAGAATAGAATGTGTGTTCCTGCTAGTTCCTTGCGTGAATTACTTGTTCGTGAAGCACATGGGGGTGGTTTAATGGGTCACTTTGGGGTTGCAAAAACCTTGGATGATTGCATGAGCATTTCTATTGGCCAAAAATGAAAAGAAATGTGCAACGAATTTGTGAACAATGCATTGCTTGTCGAAAGGCAAAATCTAGAGTACAACCACATGGTCTCTATACACCATTACCTGTGCCTACTGAACCTTGGGTAGATATCTCTATGGACCTTTTCATTTCCGGGATCTTATCTCATTCTTGGTTGTGGGTTGCGTGACCACGTGATCACGAGGTTCGTATCATTGCAGATTCAAAGGAAGATGAATCTAATCAAGAAAAAGAGAATATCTTCCAAACACGTTGTTACGTACACAGCAAGGTGTGTGGTTTAATTATTGATAGATAAAGTTGTGTTAATGCTTGCAGTACAACCCTTGTTAGTAAACTGAAATTGAGTAGTGTTAAGCATGCAAAACCATATAGATTATGGACCCATTTTTGATTGGGAAATATGTTGATGAAGTTCTGTGTGATGTGGTACCGATGCAAGCAACTCACATCTTGCTGGGGAGACCAAGGCAATATGATAGGAAGGCAGTTCATGATGGGGTTAGAAATCGGTATACCATTATAGAAGATGGTTAAACCATCACTCTTGTACCTCTGACACCCAAACAGGTGCATGATAATCAAATAAAGCTAAAACGTGAGAATGATGATGCAATGGGAGAGAAAATCAACCACAACCCAAACCACTATAACCCATTCAGACAGTCATACAAACGCAAACAAATCAAACCATTCAACCACAACCCAAAAATACCCAAACCTGGTTGATAGTGGAGGAAAGACAAGAGTGAAAAAAGTCAAGAAGAGTGTTTAAAATTGTGTGGAAAAAGTAAAGAAACAACAAAGAGGCTTACTTTAATACTAATAATCTTGATCAGATGGTGCCTAGTGCTACTATTTCTTTGTTGCAGGATTTTGATGATTTGTTCGCCGACGATACTTCAAGCAGAATAGCACCATTGCGGGAGATTGAGCATCAGATTGATTTTGTATGTGGAGCGTCAATTCCTAACCGACCATCCTATAGAAGGAATGATGCAAACCAAGGAGCTGGACATATTGATCATACACTCAGGAATGCTTCTGAATTCGCACAAGATCCTTTGTCACTTCCAAGTGGCCCAATTACAAGACTTAGAGCCAAACACTTCAAGGAAGCACTAAATGGGCTAATCCAAGAGATTTGGGCTGATTCTCAAAAGATCAAGATGGGATCAAATGATAATCAAGGCTTAATCCATATCATCAAAGCAATTGAAGAGGGTAATAATTATGCAAAAACGTTTCAGCATGATCTGACCATCAAAGGGCATGAATTTGATGACTTTCAAGGTTATTAATTAGAGGAATGAAGTTGGTCTTAAATGGTTATGTTAAATATATTGAATTTAGTCCTTTAGCTATTTATGATAGCCTCTAGAAGTCCAAGAGACCTAAAAAAGTGGGGACTTGTTTATGTTACTGTTTGAGCTCTTTTAAAGCTTTAGTTATGACTTTTCCTATTCTTGGAGGGTTGTTCCAAGTATAAAAAGGAGTATTTCGAAATGATTCAGTAGATTATGTTTTCAGAAAATTATCATATTTGTGAGGTCTTGTGTTCCTCTTCGTCCTTAAAAGAACTTCTAGAACTTATCAAGTTAATCTTGTGGCGTTCAAACAACCAAACTTATCACCTTGATTGTTGAGAGATTCTCAGGTTTTCTAGGTGTGGCATTTCAATCTTGTTAGGTGACGGGTCAAGACTCAACCAATCTTGTCTACACGATCTTGGGGTTCTAGACCATCATTTTTATTGGGTTTCATCATAATTGTTGATTAAGTTCATATCAAGGAATCCAGAGGAGTTGACTGGGCAGCAAAGGCAAGTTTATGAGGTAATAGATAAGGGATATATTCGTGAGAGTATAAACCCGTGTGCTCTACCCATGCTACCCATGCCTATGAAGGATGGAACATGGAGGATGTGTGTTGATTGTCGAGTCATCAACAACATAACTATTTTGATTTGAGGTCGAATCCTTTCAAGGAGAGAGTGAATGATGCGAACCGGCCTAGAAACACCAGCAAAGACCCATTACATGTTTAGGGGCCAGATTCGTGGTTTTGAAGGTTCCACCAAAGTCATAATTGCAAGGACCATTGAAGTATCTATGTGTAGGAGAGTTGCAGCCCGGATTTATTAGGGCAATGAAGTGAGGACAACAAAGGAGCCAAAAGAATCTTACTACAACTTGGAAGCATGGGATTGATGGGCTGGATGGAAGAGAATAAATAAACCTTATGGGCTTTATTTAAGTTAGTTAGCTACAGCCCAAGCTTGTTTGGTCTTAATTAAGACTTTATTTTCACCTAGGATCCAAGGCTTGGTTGGATTAAGTCATGGGCTTTTCAATTTAGGATGTTAGGTCAGTTTTGAGTGGACCTCATTTAAGTCCACGTAAGGGGTCCATTAGGTTTAGGTTTTTAAAAGACCATTTAAACTCATGTTAGCCAAAAATTTCAGCAGCCAAAAATTTGAGTTTATGTGTGAGTGATTCTTGCATTCTTTAGTTCATGAACGAACTGAATCCGACTAATCGAATATTAACTGGTTTCGTGGCGTCATTCTACTCATTGCAATAGTGCTGGTGCCTTGCGGCAGGTTTCCATTGTGTGATGCGGATCAGCCCAACACCAAGCGTAATCATGCCAACGATCCAATGGAGGTGCCAATTGGGCCAGTCTCAAGAGCTAGGGCAAAGAAGCTTGAAGGACAGAACTTATGGAGCAAGATGGACGTAGAAGGGCTTGGGACATTTAAGGAGCATGAAGGACAGCCTTTAATTCATCTCGTTCAGGTCCAAGAAGAACCCAATTCATGTGGAACAAGGGGTTGATATGTCCGGCCCAATACCAGCCTTGTTAGGCTTGTTTTATTTCCTAATGCTAAAAGGATAAAAAGCCAGTAATTTATTCTCCTAATTAAGTAAGGAAGTTGGCTATATCTTATTCCTAAAGGGGGGAGGGATATTTAATGCTTTTCCTAACATAGGAAGGAAAGTAATTAAATCAGCAACAAAGGAGGAAATTTATCCAAGCTAATCAAGGACATCAAAGGAAAGGGGGCAGCAACACAAATTTGATTCTAGCATATTTAGGATGCTAATTTTCGAATTTTTATTATATTTCTTATTTTCTTCTTAGTTTTTGGGTTATTATTGCTTATTTGGGTCAATTGTAAGTGGGCTTCATATAAGTCCACCTAAGGGGGGTCCATTAGGGTTTCTTTAAGTCTAGAGTGAGTATAAATAGAGGCATAACCAAACATGTAAGGGGACGCAATTTTTAGATCAATAAATTTCTCTGCAGCACTTGTGTGTTGGTGGGATAATCTCCCTTCCTTGGTTCTCTAAAGAACTGAAAACGACTTATCGAAGAACAACTGGCCTTGTGGCGTCATCCTTATACTTCTCGTTCGCGAATCTATATTCCTTGGGTGGGGGTTTTCATAATAGTGCTGGTGCCTAGGTACAAGTTATCTTTGTGTCACACTCCTATCAAACCTGATTTACTTGGCTTTCTAGGAAGTGCGTGGGTTGAGTGACCACGTGATCATGAGGTTCGCATCATTTGGTATCAGAGCTTGGCTCCATTAATCAGGTTATATCCTTCTAAAATTTTCGTTTCTTATTGTTTCCACAAAAAAAAAATCCTTAGTGTCCAATTTCTTCTTCTCTTGATTTGGTATCTTATATATAAAAAAAAAAAGAGGTTATTTCGTTTGGTTCCTGACCAAAATATATCAGTGGCATAAAAAAAAACGAGAAAAAAAGTCATTCAAAAAGGCATTCGTTTGTTTCTGCCGCAAAAAAAACTAAACAAAGTAAAATTTTACCACATCAAGTCAGAATGAGCTCAAAGTAAAATGTTTACTTTGGGTTTCAAATTCGGGTCTAAAAAGGCATTCGTTTTTGCGTCAGTCTATCACACCTTATCGTAAGGTAATAAAACTTTATATTCTGTCTATTTGGGTTGGTAGAGCACTATATCTGAAATTTTAGCTCAATTGGAAATCATTGACTTTATCGTAAGGTAATAAAACTTTCTGTTGTTTTCGTTTTTTGCTGTTTATTTTCATCTTATCCAACTTATATGGGTGTTGTTTCATTGTTTTTCATATCTTGTTTCTGTTTTTGTTTTCTGGTTTTTATTGCTTCTTGAGTCATATATACATATTTGGATTGCGCTGCAAAGTTGGTTTTATTTGGTGTTGGTTTCAGTTTCGCAAGAACCATAAGAAGGTGAGACGAGTGGTGTGAGGACATTCGGAGTGTTTGAGCGAAACACGAGCGACGTGAGGATATTTTTTTTACCACTGAGCAATTTTTACATGTATTATCATGTCAGATCAAAACAACACACCACCCCATCCCGAGGGAGAACTTATGTTCCAAATGCAAGCCATGACACAAATGATTGAGAGGATGAGTGTTGTGATGGGAAACGTGTGTGATAGACTTGATAGGGTGGAGAAACGTGGTAAAGAGGCTGGTACAAGCACCCAAAATGTGAGGAAGCTTGGGGCCGAACCGAAAGAAAACATTGGCAATAGGGCCGAAAGGCCACGGTGGGCTGATTATGAGGATTTTGAGGAGGCTATAGATGATATTGGTGATGGTGGTTTTGAGGATAAGGCCATAGGCCATCGGGAAGGTTTTCGGCAGCCTAGAAACCGAAGGGATTTTGGGAATAGAACTAGGGGCCAATTGGCCAAAGGGAAAAGTTCCGTAGTGTTGGGGGACATGCTGATTTAGATGGTGATTTGGATTCTATCAAACTGAAAACACCTGCTTTTCAAGGGAAAAACGATCCCTAGGCATATTTGGAGTGGGAGAAAAAGGTGGATTGGATTTTTGATTGCCATAACTATTCGGAGGCAAAGAAAGTGAAATTGGTTGTCATCGAAGTCACGAATTATGCACTGATTTGGTGGGATCAGAATGTTATTAGTAGAAGGAGGAGTGGAGAGAGGCCGGTAGTGACGTGGGAGGAGATGAAAATGTTAATGAAAAGATGAGTATTTAAAGGACATGGAGATCGCCATGATTCAGGCCAATGTGATTGAGGATCGGGAAGCTACTATGGCTAGATTTCTAAATGGGCTGAATTACAACATTGTGTGGAATTGGAGGACATGGTCCATATGGCAACAAAGGTGGAGAGGCAAATAAAGAGAAGGGGCAGTACATGTTTTCAGACCAATTCGGCATCATCTTTCTAAATATGGAGGCCGAATTTTAAGACAGGGGGGGCTGCCCAACCACAGCCTTATGCAAGGACCGAACCACCTAAGGCCAAAAAGGATGCTCATACGGATGGGAAAGGCAAATCTGAATATCAACCTACTCGTGATAGAGTTATTAAATGCTTTAAGTGTTTAGGGAAGGGGCACATTGCATCTCAGTGTCCAAACCGTAGAGTTATGCTTACAAGAGATAATGGGGAGGTTGAATCTGAAAGTGACAAATCTGAAAGTGAAGAGATTGCATATCTATTGAGGGAGAGGCCTTGGTTAAAAGGCGTGCGCTGAACATGCAAATCAAAGAAGATGAGTAGATCAGCAACGGGAAAATATATTTCATATCCAAAACAAGGTATGTAGCATGATAATTGAAGGAGGTAGTTGTGCTAATGTTGCTAGTGATACCCTTGTGAAGAAATTGAATCTGAGTTATATTAAGCATACGAGGCCTTATAGATTTAAATGGTTGAATGAATGTGGTGAAGTGAGGGTTACTAAGCACGTTCTCATTGCATTTCCTATTGGAAAGTACTCTGATGAGATTTTGTGTGATGTAGTCCCAATGCATGCTAGTCACTTACTTTTGGGGTGTCCATGGCAGTTTGATCGGAAAGCGATTCATGATGGGTTTAGAAATAGGTTCACTATTGTAAAGGATGGTAAAACCATCACTCTTGTACCTCTTCATCCAAAACAAGTGTATGATGATCAAATCAAATCAAAATAAAAATATGAGGATGGGAAGAGTGAAAATGTGTGATGATAGTAGTGTGGAAAAATTAAAGAAACAACCTAATTTTTATGCAAAAGGATCTCAAATCAGATCTGCATTGTTCACTAATAAGCTAATGATCTTACTTGTGTATAAGGAAGTTTATTTTAACACTAACGATCTTAATTCTGCTATTCCTAGTGTGGCTGTTTCTTTGATGCAGGAGTTTGATGACGTATTTCCTGAAGACATCCCTAATGGATTACCACCATTAAGGGGCATTGAACATCAAATTGACCTTGTGCTCGGAGCTTCGATTCCTAATCGTCCAGCCTATAGAAGCAACCCCGAGGAGACAAAGGAGCTTCAAAGGCAAGTAGATGAGTTGATGATGAAGGGTTACATTCGTGAGAGTATGAGTCCTTGTGCTGTGCCAGTGCTACTTGTGCCTAAAAAGGATGGAACTTGGAGGATGTGTGTTCAATATCGTGCCGTCAATAACATAACAATAAATTATCGACATCCTATTCCTAGGCTTGATGACATGCTAGATGTACATGGATGATGCATTTTCTCTAAGATTGATCTAAAAAGTGGGTACCATCAGAGTAGGATGAAAGAGGGTGATGAATGGTTAGTCATGCTGTTTGGACTTACGAACACGTTTAGCACGTTTATACGTTTAATGAATCATGTATTGCGTGCGTTTATAGGTAAGTTTGTTGTTGTGTATTTTGATGACATTTTGATCTATAGTAAGAACTTAAATGAGCATCTTGATCATTTGCGTAATGTACTTAGTTTGTTGCGTAGTGAGCAATTATATGCTAATCTTAAGAAGTGTACCTTTTGTATGGGAAAAATTGTGTTTCTTGGCTATGTCGTAACTGCGCAGGGTATCGAGATGGACAAGGAGAAAGTTAAGGCCATCCAGGATTGTGAGTTTTTATAGAAGGATTGTGAAGGATTTTAGTACTATTGCTGCACCTTTAACTGAAATTGTTAAAAAGTCTGTTGGATTCAAATGGAATGATGAAGAGGATAAGGCTTTTAATTTGTTGAAAGATAAATTTTGTTCCGCACCTGTTTTAGCTTTGCCAGACTTTACGAGCGCTTTTGAAGTTGAAAGTGATGCGTTAGGTATTGGTATAGGAGCTGTGTTTATGCACGGTAAAAGGCCCATTGCGTATTTCAGCGAAAAACTTAATGGGGCAGCTTTGAATTACCCTACATATGACAAGGAGCTCTATCCTTGGTAAGAACTCTAGAGACGTGGCAGAATTACCTGTGGCCTAAGGAGTTTGTGATGCATTCTGATCATGAATCATTGAAGCACTTGAAAGGGGAAAGGTAAGTTGAGTAGGAGACATGCCAAATGGGTGAAATTTATTGAAACCTTTCCGTATGTGATCAAGTATAAGCAAGGAAAAGAAAACATTGTGGCTGATGCACTTTCGCGCAGGTATGTTCTTTTATCTACTTTGGATGCTAGATTTCTAGGATTTGAACACACAAAAGAATTGTACAAGGATGATAGTGATTTTACATTACAATGCTTGCAAAACTTCGGCTTTTGGGAAGTTTTATAGACTTGATGGATATTTGTTTAAAGAGAGTTGATTGCGTGTTCCATTAAGTTCTATGCGTGAATTACTTGTACGTGAAGCACATGGGGGCGGGTTGAAGGGGCATTTTGGTATTGTTAAGACTTTGGATGTGTTGATAGGTTTTCAAAGATGGCACACTTTATTCCATATCATAAAACCGATAATGCCACTAACATTGCTGATATGTTCTTTAGGGGATAGTACGACTTCACGGGTTTCCTAAAAGCATTGTTTCTGATAGCTATTTTTCGAAGGTGTTAATTAGAGGATGAATTTGATGACCATCAAAGGGGATGAATTTGACTTCCAAGGTTATTAATTAGAGGAATGAAGTTAGTCTTAGTTTGTTTGATGTAGGCGATGATTCGAGGTCGAATCCTATGTTCCTTTCATTACAGTATTTATGAACAAGTTCCTGGATAACAAGCCTAAGGGTTTTATTATTGATGATAGGGACGATATGGATGATAGTGACGATATTGATGTGAGTGACGATATCGACCGTGACCTTGATACGGAGCTGGAGCTTCTAACTAGGATGAATGCACTAACTATGGATATGATGCCAGAAATAGACCGATTTTATATCACCCTTCAATTCGAATTAGCAAAAGCAATGTCTCCTTGCATAATATGGATTCCAAACATTCACGATCTGGATGTGAATGAGTCGAATTACTTATCCCTCGGTCTATTAGTGAACTATCTCTCCAGGGATTGTGAAAGATGTTCCACTCGAAATATTCTTGTTATTGCTTCGACTCATATTCCCCAAAAAGTGGATCCCGCTCTAATAGCTCCGAATAAATTAAATACATGCATTAAGATACGAAGGCTTCTTATTCCACAACAACGAAAGCACGTTTTCACTCTTTCATATAGTAGGGGATTTCACTTGGAAAAGAAAATGTTCCATACTAAGAGATTCGGGTCCGTAACCATGGGTTCCAATGTACGAGATCTTGTAGCACTTACCAATGAGGCCCTATCGATTAGTATTACACAGAAGAAATCAATTATAGACACTAATATAATTAGATTTGCTCTTCATAGACAAACTTGGGATTTGCGATCCCAGGTGAGATCGGTTCAGGATCATGGGATCCTTTTCTATCAGATAGGAAGGGCTGTTGCACAAAATGTATTTCTATCCTATATCTATCTATATGAAGAAGAAATCATGTAACAAAGGGGATTCTTAACGATACTTCTTTATCTTTTGAGTTGTTCTGCCGGATCGATTGCTCAAGACCTTTGGTCTCTACCCGGACCCGAACAATATCACCATTTTTGTTCAATAAGATACCAAAGTGGATGATTGACTCATTCCATACTAGAAATAATCGCAGGAAATCGTTTGATAACACGGATTCCTCTTTCTCAATGATATCCCACGATCAAGACAATTGGCTGAATCCCGTGAAACCATTTCATAGAAGTTCATTGATATCTTCTTTTTATAAAGCAAATCGACTTCGATTCTTGAATAATCTACATCATTTCTGCTTCTAAGGATTCCCTTTTTATGTGGAAAAGGCCCTTATCAAGAATTATGATTTTACGTATGGACAATTCCTCAATATCCTGTTCATTCGCAACAAAATATTTTCTTTGTGCGGCGGTAAAAAAAAACATGCTTTTTTGGAGAGAGATACTATTTCACCAATCGAGTCACAGGTATCTAACATATTCATACCTAATGATTTTCCAGAAAGTGGTGACGAAAGCTTGTACAAATCTTTCCATTTTCCAATTCGACCCGATCCATTCGTTCGTAGAGCTATTTATTCTATCGCAGACGTTTCTGGAACACCTCTAACAGAGGGACAAATATTCAATTTTGAAAGAACTTATTGTCAACCTCTTTCGGATATTAATCTATCTGATTCAGAAGGGAAGAACTTGCATCAGTATCTCAATTTCAATTCAAACATGGGTTTGATTCACACTCCATGTTCTGAGAAATATTTACCATCCGAAAAAGGGAAAAAACGGAGTCTTTGTCTAAAGAAATGCGTTGAAAAGGGGCAGATGTATAGAACCTTTCAACGAGATAGTGCTTTCTCAACTCTCTCTAAATGGAATCTATTCCAAACCTATATGCCATGGTTCCTTACTTCGACAGGGTACAAATATCTAAATTTGATATTTTTAGATACCTTTTCAGACCACCTATTACCGATACTAAGTAGTAGTCAAAAAATTTGTGGAAGACACAATGGAATCTGATAAGTGAGATTTCGAGTAAGTGTTTACATAATCTTCTTCTGTCCGAAGAAATGATTCATCGAAATAATGAACCACCATTGATATCGACACGTCTGAGATTGCCAAATGTTCGGGAGTTCCTTTATTCAATCCTTTTCCTTCTTCTTGTTGCAGGATATCTCGTTCGTACACATCTCTTTGTTTCCCGAGCCTATAGTGAGTTACAGACAGAGTTCGAAAAGGTCAAATCATGAGTCTTTGAAGCATTTGAAAAGACGCCATGCCAAGTGGGTGGAATTCATTGAAACATTTTCTTATGTGATTAGATACAAGCAATGTAAGGAAAATGTGGTAACTGATGCATTGTCCCGAATGTATGGTTTACTTTCCATTTTAGATGCAAAATTGCTTGGCTTTGAATACATTTAGGATTTCTATGAACGAGATTCTGATTTTGGTGATGTGTTCAATGCATGTGAGAAAGTGGCATTTGGAAAGTTTTATAGGCATGAAGGATTTTTGTTTCGGGAAAATAAACTATGTGTGCCTATATGTTCTTTGTGGGAGAAGCTCATGGTGGTGGTTTGATGGGTCATTTTGGTGTAGCTAAGACATTAGGAATTTTGCATGATCATTTTTTTTGGCCTCATATGAAACGTGATGTGGAAAGATTCTATGAGAAGTGCATCACTTGTAAACATGCCAAGTGTAAGTTGAAACCCCATGGTTTGTACACCCCTTTGCCAATACCTAGTGAACCTTGGAATGATATTTCTATGGATTTTGTTTTGGGATTACCTACGACTAATAGGGGGTGAGATTTAGTTTTTGTGCTGGTAGATAGATGTTCGAAGATGGCACACTTTATTGCTTGTCATAAAACTGATGATGCATCACATATAGCTAATTTGTTCTACATGGCATGCCTAGGACCATTGTTTCTAATAGGGATGCAAAGTTTTTAAGTTACTTTTGAAGTATAGATTGTGCAAAGAAGTTTTCACCATTTGAAATGGTTTATGGCTTTAACCGTTTGTCACCTTTGGATTTAACTTCTTTACCTGTGAGTGAACGTGTGAACTTAGAGGGCAAAACGAAGGCAGAATTTGTAAAGATGATTCATGAAAAGGCACGGCTGAACATTGAAAGGAGGACTAAACAATATGTCCAACAAGCCAACAAGGGACGCAAGAAGGTAGTGTTTGAACCAGGCCATTGGGTTTGGTTGCAGTTAAGGAAGGAATGTTTTCCAGAAAAACGACTTTCAAAACTCTTACCTCGAGGTGACAGACCATTTCAAAAAGTGGAACGCAGCAACGATAATGCCTACAAACTTGACTTACCAGGTGATGATTTGACGACAAGAGGGGTAGATTAATGCAAACCAAGGAGCTGGAAATGTTGATCATACACTCGGAAATGCATCTAAATTTGCACAAGACCCTTTGTCACTTGGAAGTGGCCCAATTACAAGACTTAGAGCCAAACGTTTCAAGAAAGCACTAAATGGGCTAATCCAAGAGATTTGAGATGATTCTAAAAAGAACAAGATGCGATTAAATAATAATCAAGGCTTAGTCCACATCATCAAAGCAATTGAAGAGGGTAATAATTATGCAAAAACGTTTCAGCATGATCTGACCATCAAAGGGCATGAATTTGATGAGTTCCAAGGGTATTAAATAGAGGAATGAATTTGGTCTTGAATGGTTATGTTAAATACATTGAATTTAGTCATTTAGCTATTTATTGTAGCCTCTAGATCTCCAAGAGACTTAAAAACGTGGGGACTTGTTTATGTTACTGTTTGAGCTCTTTTAAAGCTTTAGTTATGACTTTCCTATGCTTGGAGGGTTGTTCCAAGTATATAAATGGGTATTTTGAAATGAATAAACAGATTATGTTTTCAGAAAATTATCATATTTGTGAGGTTTTGCGTTCCTCTTCGTTTTAAAAAGAGCTACTAGAACTTATTAAGTTAATCTTGTGGCGTTCAAACAAGCAAACTTGGTTGTTGAGAGATTCTCAAGTTTTCTAGGTGTGGCGTTTCAATCTTTCGTAGTCTTGGTTTTCATCTTGTTAGGTGACGGGTCAAGGCTCAACCAATTTTGTCTACACGATCTTGGGGTTCTAAACCATCATTCTTGTTGGGTTTCATCACAATTGTTGATGAAGTTCATATCATTAGGTATTAAAGCTTTGGTTCTAAGATAAGTTTGACTATCTTTCATTTTCGTTTTCTTTATTTACTCGTACCTACTGAAGAAGAAGAAGAAGAAAAAAATGAATCCGACTTATCGAAGATTAACTGGCTTCGTGGCGTCATTATACTCATTCCAATAGTGCTGGTACCTTGGGGCAGGTTTCCATTGTGTCACACTCCTATCAGACCTCTTTCGGCTTTCCGGGATCAGATCTCATTCTTGGTTGTGCCGTCACGAGGTTCGCATCAGCTGGTATCAGAACTAGGCTCCGAAATAAAGTCATATCCAGTGTTTGTGTTCATCTCCTTGTACTTTGTGTCAGCGTCATAAGATTAAATTTATCATTTTTTGTCTCTTCATTTCAGTGTATTAAAAAAAAAAGAAGAGATAGAGGCATTAGTTGAAATTTGAAGAATCATTGAAATCTTGCCGCAGAAAACACTACTCTGGGGAAACATAAGCAAACCACATCAGAATCAGTTTGAATTTCATATTCCGTCTATTATATGTCAAATTTGGCTTATTCTGATATTGATTTCTGCAGGGTTTATTTCGATATTCATTTCTGCCGCAGAAACACTACCTTGGTGAACCCATATAAAAACACTTTAGAATCAATTCAAACTTTAGATTCTGTCTCTTAGGGTTGATATCACATGATATATTAAATTGGGGCTTATTTCGATATCGTATACCAGAGGTTTCAATTGGAGGTTCATTTCTGCCACAAATTGATCACATAAGGGCTTGTGTACCTAGAAGTACGAGAAAGGCCTATAAATTCTGTTATTTTTTGTTTAGTATTAAAAAGCTTAATATTGGTTTCAATTCTGTTAACGTAAAAATTCTGCTCAAGTCTCAAAACGTGATCCTTACTGTTTAGTTTTATCCAATTCTCTGTTTTTGCTCTATTTTCAGTTATCTAGGAGTCATGCAATTGTTTTTGCTAGTATTTGCTTCTGTTTTAATTCGTATCGTTCACAATTCGTATGAATTTGCATTGCGACAAATTGAATTTGAGTACCATTCTTGTTAGTAAACTGAATTCGAGTATTGTTAAGCAGGCGAATTATATAGATTGCAATGGCTGAATGATAGTGGTGAAGTGAAAGTGACCAAGCAGGTTGTGGTGCCATTTTAAATTGGGAAATATGTTTATGAAGTTCTGTTCGATGTGATACTGATGCAAGCAAGTCACATGATGGGGTTAACAATAGGTATACCATTGTAAAATATGATAAACCCATCACTCTTGTACCTCTTACACCCAAACAGGTGTATGATGATCAAATAAAGCTAAAAAGTGAGCATGAGGCTATGGGGAGAGAAAATCAGGGTGAGGAACATGGGGAGAGAAAACCATCAGATTTGGCCAGAACCCAAACCTCGACAGACCATTCCGCCACTACTCAAAAACAGCCTAATTTTTATGCTAGAGAGAGTGAGGTCAGATCTGCATATTTGACTAACAAGCCAATGATTTTACTTGTGTACAAGGAGGCTTACTTTAATACTAATGATCTTAATCATATTGTGCCTAGTGGTGCTATTTCTCTGTTGCAGGAGTTTGATGATGTGTTCCCCGACGATACTCCAAGCGGATTACCACCATTGCGGGGGATAGAGAACCAGATTGATTTCATACACGGAGCTTCAATTCCTAACCGACCAGCATATAGAAGCAATCCCGAGGAGACAAAAGAGCTTCAAAGACAAGTTGATGAGCTGATGCAAAAGGGAAACATACGGGAGAGTATGAGCCCTGTGACGTTCCCGTGCTACTTGTCCCTAAGAAGGATAGAATAAGGACAATGTGTGTTGATTGTCGAGCCATCAACAACATAACGGTAAAGTATAGACACCCTATTCCTAGGCTTGATGACATGTTAGATGAGTGACATGGATCTTGCATTTTCTCTAAAATTGACTTGAAAAGTGGGTACCATCAGATTAGGATGAAAGAGGATGATGAGTGGAAAACTGCATTTAAGACTAAGTATGTTTTACTTGAATTGTTAGTAATGCCGTTTGGACTTACAAATGCACCAAGTACGTTTATGCATTAAATGAATCATGTGTTGCGTGCATTCATAGTAAATTTGTGGTTGTGTATATTGATGACATTTTGATATATAGCAAGAAGTTAAAAAAGAATTTTGATCATTTGCGTAATGTACTTAGTGTGTTGCGCAGTGAGAAATTGTATGCTAATCTTAAAAAGTGTGCCTTGTGCACGGAAAAAATTGTGTTTCTTGGCTATGTTGTAACTGCACAGGGTATCGTGATGGATGAGGAAAGTTAAGGCAATCCAGGAGTGGCCTACACCCAAATTGGTAAGTGAGGTAAGGAGTGTTCATGGGTTAGCTAGTTTTTATATGCGTTATGTCAAAGATTGTACAATAGCTGCACCCTTGAATGAAGTTGTTAAAAAGTCAGTTGTGTTTAAATGGGGGGAGGAACAAGAATTGGCTTTTGTTCTTTTGAAAGACAAATTATGTTCTGCACCTGTTTTGGCTTTACCTGACTTTACAAAAGCATTCGAAATAGAGTGGGATGCGTCTGGAATGGGAGTAGGTGCTGTTTTGATGCAGGATCGGAGACCTAATGTGTATTTCAGTGAGAGGTTAAGTGGAGCAAGACCACTTGAAACATGGCAGCATTACTTGTGGCCAAAAGAGTTCGTCATCCATTCAGAAACATGGCAGCATTTCATGAGTCCTTGAAACATCTGAAATGACAAGGTAAGTTGAACAGGAGACATGCAACATGGGTTGAATTCATTGAAACTTTTCCTTACGTGATCAAGTATAAGCAAGGCAAAGAGAACATCATAGCCGATGCACTTTTCCTTACACACCATGAATACTAGAATGCTAGGTTTTGAATATGTGAAGGAATTGTATGGTAATGATTCTGACTTTGCTGAGATTTATAATGCATGTGGAAATTCGGCTTTCGGTAAGTTTTATTTGATGGATGGTTATTTGTTCAAAGAGAATAGACTGTGTGTTCCTGCTAGTTCTCTGCGTCAATTACTTGTTTGTGAAGCACATGGGGGTGGTTTAATGGGTCACTTTGGGGTTGCGAAAACCTTGAATATATTACATGAGCATTTTTATTGGCCAAAGATGAAAAGAGATGTGTAACGAATTTGAGAGCAGTGCATTGCTTTTTAAAAGGCAAAATCTAGAGTACAACCACATGGTCTCTATACACCATTACCTGTGCCTATTGAACCTTGGGTAGATATATCTATGGACTTTGTTTTAGGTTTACCTACGTCAAAGAAAGGTAGAGACTCTATTTTTGTTGTGGTTGATAGGTTTTCTAAAATGGCGCATTTCATTGCATGCCATAAAACAGATGATGCATCTCATATCGTAGACTTGTTCTTTAGGGAGATTCTACGTTTGCATGGCATTCCTAAGAGTATTGTGTCAAATCGTGATGTTAAAATCCTTAGTTACTTTTGGAAGACCTTATGGGGAATGCTGGGAACCAAACTTTTATTATCGATAACTTGTCATCCTCAAACAGATGGCCAAACTGAGGTAGTCAGTAGAACTTTTGCGTGTTGTAATATAAAAGAATTTAAAAAGTTGGGAAGAATGTTTGCCTTTTGTTGAGTTTGCTTATAATAGAACTGTGCATTCGACCACTAGTTTTTCTCCTTTTGAGATTGCTTATGGTTTTAATCTACTAACTCCTTTGGACTTAATTCCTTTACCTTGTGAAGAAAGGGCAAGTTTAGATGGTGAATAGAAGGCAAAGATGGTTAGACAACTCCATGAAGGAGTTCGACTCCAAAAAGAGAAAAAAAACAGACTTTACGCTTCTAAAGCAAATAAGGGACGTGAACTGGTTGTTTGCCAACCCGGTGATTGGCTTTGGGTGCACAAGGGGAGTGAACGATTTCCTAACCAAAGAAAATCAAAATTACAGCCTCGTGGTGATGGTCCATTTCAGGTTTTGGAGAGAATAAATGACAACGCATACAAAATTGATCTTCCAGGTGAGTATAGTGTTAGTGCTACCTTTAATGTTGCTGATCTTACATTGTTTGACACAGATAGTGATTCGAGGTCGAATCCTTTCAAGGAGAGAGGGGATGATGCGGACCAGCCCAAAAACACCAGTAAGGACCCATTACATGTTCCAAATGGTCCAATGACGTAGTCTTGGAAAAAAAGCATTGAAAGAGGCAATGAATGCATTGGTCTTAAAGGTTTCAACCAGGTCAGAATTGCAAGGACCATTGGAGTATCAAGAGGAGACCTTAGTACATCTTATCCATATGCAGGAGGGGTCTAACACAACCTTCAGGTATAAGTCTCTGTAATAGTGGTTTGGCACAAATTGTCTCCTCATTAAGACTTTCATCTCACCCCAAGTCTGAACGGGTCGCTCCCCATTCCTCCTTCTACTGATTACAATCTGATCCCACCAAATCATTGCATACTCTGTCAACTCAATCATCACCAACTTCACTTTTTTTGTTCAGAATAGCTATGACAATCAAAAATCCAATCTACCTTTTTCTCCCACTCCAAGTAAGCCTCAGGATAATTTTACCTTGAAAGTTCAAAATTTTCAGTTTAATGGTGTCCCCATCCATATCATCATAATTCCGCATGCCATGGAAAGTCTCATTCCTCCTAGCTCTGTTCGGTCCAGACTTGATTCCTTGGCCAACGGATGCAAAATCATAGTCATCTTCATCCACATTTGCATTTTCATCAACATACTCTTCAAAATCAGATCTATTATTCCGTACAGCAGTACGGATCGTATTTCCTCGGCGACCAGCCCCACTATTCTGTTGTTTTATCGAATTCACCTCATCTTTCAGATCTTTGTATGTCCTTGACACCAACTCAAGTTGCTGACCCATAGCTCGTAATTGGAACGCTAAGTCAACGTTTTGTGTCGCATTTTCGTTGTCTTCAGACATCCTTTGAATCTGCAAAAATTGGTTAGTAGCAAAAAAATATATCCTCACAACTCTCGTGTTTCACAAAAAAAATTGAAGGCTTTTCACTCTAATAAGCTCACTACGCCTTTTACCTCACAACTTGCTTTCTTTTGGTTCTTTCAGAACTAAAATCAACAAATCAAAGTTAGTAGCCTTCACAGCGCATTCTAATTATGAATTGCAGACTCAAGAAGCAATAAAAGTACTGAAAACAAACCAAAAACAGAGTTTGGAGGTTCAGGGTGTCGGTATGGGGTTTCGTGGTTCTGGGTTTTGGAGATTCGTGATGTCGGTTCGGGGTTTCGAGGTTCGAGGTTTTGGGTTTTGTGTTAGGGGATTCGTGTTCAGGTTTTGGAGGTTCGGGGTTTCGGGTACGGGGTTTCCCGTACCGGGATTTCGGGTTCGGGGTTTCGCCGTTCGGTGTTTTCGAGATACGGGGTTTTCGAGGCTCGTGGTACGGGTTTCGCGGTTCGAGGTTTTTGAGTTTCCTAGTTTTGGAGGTACGGGTTTCGCGGTTCGAGGTTTTTGAACAGTGAAACCTGAAAGTCGAAACCCCAAACGCGAAACCCCAAAAACTCCGAACCCAGAACGCAAAATCTTGTTCCCCTTACGTCGAAACCCCGTACCTCGAAACCCCAAACCCGAAACCACGAACCTCGAAGAAACCATACCCCCCACTCGAAACCCGAAACCCCGACAACGAAACCCCGAACCTCGAACCCCAAACGCGAAACCCTGAAAATCCCAAACCAGAACATCAAAACCCCGAACAACGAAACCCGAACATCGAAACCCCGAACGGGAAACCCGGATCCCCTTACGTCAAAACCCCGAACCCAAAAGCTCGAAAACCCCAAACACGAAACCCTGAACACCGAACTCGAAACACGGAACCCCGACGACGAAATCTCATACCGCGAAACTCCGAACCCTGAAACTGCAACCCGTAACCCCGAAGTTGAAACCCCATACCGCGAAACCCCAAACCCGAACCACGAACTTCGAAACCCTGAACC
Source organism: Salix purpurea (assembly GCA_027405865.1). Lineage (NCBI taxonomy): Eukaryota > Viridiplantae > Streptophyta > Magnoliopsida > Malpighiales > Salicaceae > Salix > Salix purpurea. The sequence goes on from CM050334.1 coordinate 47,498, forward strand.
CCAAGAACAAAACCCCGAACCCCAAACGAGAAACCCGGAACACCCCGAACCCCAAACGAGAAACCCGGAACACCCCGAACCCCAAACGCGAAACCCGGAACACGCCGAACCCCAAACGCGAAACCCCGAACACGCAGGTGGAAACATGGAACCCCGACGACAAAACCTCATACCGCGAAACCCCGAACCCTAAACCCGTAACATCGAAGTTGAAACCCCGAACCTTGAACCCCTGAACATGACGCCTGAACGTCAAAACCCCCTACCGCGAAACGCCGAACCGGACACCCCGAACTGGTTGTTTTCCAACCCGGTGATTGGGTTTGGGTGCACATGCGGAAGGAACGATTTCCTACCCAAAGGAAATCAAAATTACAGCCTCGTGGTGATGGTCCAGTTCAGGTTTTGGAGAGAATAAATGACAAAGCATACAAAATTGATCTTCCAGGTGAGTATAGTGTTAGTGCTACCTTTAATGTTGCTGATCTTAGATTGTTTGACACAGATATTGATTCGAGGTCAAATCCTTTTGAGGAGAGAGGGGATGATGCGGACCAGCCCGAAAACACCAGCAAGGACCCATTACATGTTCCAAAGAATCCTACTACAACATCGAAACATGGGATTGTTGGGCTGGATGGAAGAGAATAAATAAACCTTGTGGGCTTTATTTAAGTTAGTTAGCTACATCCCAAGGCTTGTTTGGGTCAGGATTCAGTGGACCTCATTTAAGTCCACATAAGAGGTCCATTAGGGTTACTTTTGAAGAACTATTTAAACTCATGTAACCCTAATTTCGGCGGCCATTGATTAAACTTAATTCTGAACTTTTCAGTTTGTGTGTGAGAGTGATTCTTGCATTCTTTAGTTGTTCTACTCATTCCAATAGTTCTGGTGCCTTGGGGCAGGTTTCCATTGTGTCACACTCCTATCAGACCTCATTTTGGCTTTCCGGGATCTTATCTCATTCTTGGTTGTGGGTTGTGTGACCACGTGATCACGAGGTTCGTATCAACTAAACTGTTGTTTTCAACTACTTGTCACCCCCAAACAGATGGACAAACCGAAGTAGTTAATAGGACCTTAACACAACTTCTTCATGCTGTCATTCAAAAGAGCTTAAAGAATTGGGAAGATTGTTTGCCATTTATAGAGTTTGCATATAATCGTAGTGTGCACTCTACTACTGAATTTTCACCATTTGAAATTCTGTATGGATTTAACCCGTTACCTCCAATGGATTTGATTTCTTTACCTGTTGATGAAAGGGTTAGTTTGGATGGTAATCGTAAAGCACAAGTGGTGAAGACACTCCATGAGAGTGTGCGGCAACAGATTGAAAGGAGGAATCGTATGTATGCGACCAAAGCCAATAAGGGGCGCAAACATGTTGTCTTTCAGCCTGGCGATTGCGTTTGGGTGCATATGCGCAAGGAGAGATTTCCGGCCCATAGGAAGTCAAAGCTACAACCACGAGGAGATGGACCATTTCAGATCCTTGTGAGGATCAATGACAATGCTTATAAAGTTGATTTGCCAGGTGAGTATGGTGTTAGTGCTACCCTTAATGTTTCTGATCTTACTTTGTTTGATGTAGTCGATGATTCGAGGTCGAATCCTTTTGAAGAGAGAGGGGATGATGCGGATCAGCCCAACACCAAGCGTAATCATGCCAACGATCCATTGGAGGTGCCAATTGGGCCAATCACAAGAGCTAGGGCAAAGAAGCTTAAAGAAGTATTGAATGGGCTTGTTCAGAACTTATGGAGCAAGATGGACCTAGAAGGGCTTGGGACATTTAAGGAGCATGAAGGACAGCCTTTAATTCATCTAGTTCAGGTCCAAGAAGAGCCCAATTCATGTGGAACAAGGGGGTTGATATGTCCGGCCCAATACCAGCCTTGTTAGGCTTTCCTAATGCTACAAGGATAAAAAGCCAGCAATTTATTCTCCTAATTAAGTAAGGAAGTTGGCCATATCTTATTCCTAAAGAGGGGAGGACTATTTAATGCTTTTCCTAATATAGGAAGGAAAGTAATTAAATCAGGAACAAAGGACGAAATTTATCCAAGCTAATCAAGGACATCAAAGGAAAGGGGGCAGCAACACAAATTTGATTCTAGCATATTTAGGATGGTAATTTTCGGATTTTTATTATTTTCTTCTTAGTTTTTGAGTTATTATTGCTTATTTGGGTCAATTGTAAGTGGGCTTCATATAAGTCCACCTAAGAGGGGTCCATTAGGGTTTCTTTAAGTCTAGAGTCAGTATAAATAGAGGCATCACCAAACATGTAAGGGGGCGCAAATTTTACATCAACAAACTTCTTTGCAACACTTGTGTGTTGGTGAGATAATCTCCCTTCCTTGGTTCTCTAAGGAACTGAAAACGACTTTTCGAAGAACAACTGGCCTTGTGGCGTCATCCTTATACTTCTCGTTCGCGAATCTATATTCGTTGGGTGGGGGTTTTCGTTTCCAATAGTGCTGGTGCCTAGGTACAAGTTATCTTTGTGTCACACTCCTATCAAACCTGATTTACTTGGCTTTCCGGGAATTGGTGTCTTTGCGTGTGGGTTGCGTGAGAATGTCAAGCCATCAACAACATCATGATTTTGATTCGAGGTCAAATCCTTTCGAGGAGAGAGGGGATGATGCGAATTGGCCCAGAAACACTAGCAAGGACTCATTACATATTTAGAGGCTTGAGTCGTGGTTATGAAGGTTTCATCCAAGTCATAATTGCAAGGACCATTGAAGTATCTATGTGTAGAAGGGCTTCAGCCCGACTTTATTTGGGCCATGAAGTGAGGACAGCAAAGGAGCCAAAAGAATCCTACTACAACTTGGAAACATGAGATTGATGGGCTGGCTGGAAGAGAATAAATAAACCTTATAGGCTGTATTTAAGTTAGTTAGCTACAGCCCAAGGCTTGTTTGGGCTTAATTAAGACTTTGTTTTCAGCTAGGATCCAATGCTTGCTTGGATTAAGTCATGGGCTTCTCAATTTAGGATTTTGGGTTAGTTTTTAGAGGACCTCTTTTAAGTCCACATAAGAGGTCCATTAGGGTTAGTTTTTAAAAGACTATTTAAACTCATGTTAGCTAAATTTCGGTAGCCATTGATTAATTTTAATTCTGAACTTTTCAGTTTATGTGTGAGAGTAATTCTTGCATTCTTTAGTTCTTGAACAAACTTAATCCGACTTATCGAAGATTAACTGGCTTCGTGGCGTCATTCTACTCATTCTGATAGTGTTGGTGCCTTGGGTAGGTTTCCATTGTGTCACGCTCCTATTAGACCTATTTCGGCTTTTCCGGGATCAGATCTCATTCTTGGTTGTGGGTTGCGTGACCACATGATCACAAGGTTCGCATCACCAGTTAAGCTTTGATAAGTCAGATTAAGCTTTGACTTAATCTGACCTCACCCTCTCTAGCATAAAAGTTAGGTTGTTTCTCTAGTTTTTCCACACAATTCTCATCACTCTTCCTGACTTTCTTCTCTACTCTTGTCTTACCTCCATTTTCGGCCAGATTTAGATTTTTTTGAGAAGTGGTCGAATGGTCTGATTTGTTGGGAGTGTTGGCCAAATATTTGTTTGGGTTTGGATGGGTGGCTGAATGGGTTGTAGAGCTTTTGGGTTCTGGCCGAATCTAATGGTTTGCTCTTCCCATGTTCCTCACCTTTTTTTTTCTCTCCCCATCGTTTCATGCTTACTTTTAGCTTTATTTGACCATCATACACCTCTTTGGGTGTAAGAGGTACAAGAGTGATGGTTTCAGCATCTTTTACAATGGTATACCTATTTTTAACTCTATTATACGATATCGAAATAAGCCCCAATTTAATATATCATGTGATATCAACCCCAAGACACAGAAGGTAAAGTTTCAATTGATTCTAAAGTGTTTTTATATGGGTTCACTAAGGTAGTGTTTCTGCGGCAGAAATGAATATCGAAAACCCCCCTCAAGAAATCAATTTTAGAATAAGCCCAAATTTGATCTATGATCCTATCTCAACCCCAATAGACGGAATATGAATTTTCTAATGATTCCGATGTGGATTGCTTATGTTTCCCCGAGTAGTGTTTTTTACAACATGATTTCAATGATTCTTGAAATTTCAACTAATGTCTCTATCTCTCTTTCTTTTCTTTTCTTTTCTGTTTTTTTTCTTAATATACTGAAATGAAGAGACAAAAAAAGATGAACTATAACCTCTTTTTTATTTATTAGATGACGTTGACATGAAGAACAAGGAGATGAACACAAACACCAAACTTCAAGGACACTAAAAATGACACGAAAATAACAGAATGATATGATCTTGTTTAGGAGCCTAGCTCTAATACCACCTGATGCGAACCTCATGATCACGTAGTCACGCAACCCACAACCATGAATGAGATTTGATCCTGGAAAACCGAAATAGGTCTGATAGGAGTGTGACACAATGGAAACCTGAATGATGCGAACCTTGTGATCACGTGGTCACTCAACGCACAACCAAAAATGAGATAAGATCCCGGAAAGCTGAAATAAAGTCTAAAAGGAGTGTGACACAATGGAAACCTGCCCCAAGGCACCAGCACTATTGGAATGAGTAGAATGACGCCACGAAGCCAGTTAACCTTCGATAAGTCGGATTCAGTTCGTTCAAGAACTAAAGAATGCAAGAATCACTCACACAAAAACTGAAAGTTCAGAATTAAGTTTAATCAATGGCTGCCGAAATTAGGGTTACATGAGTTTAAATAGTTCTTAAAAAGTAACCCTAATGGACCTCTTATGTGGACTTAAATGAGGTCCACTGAAAACTGGCCTAAAATCCTAAATTAAAAGGCCAAGTACTTAATCCAAGAAAGCCTTGGATCCTAGCTGAAAACAAAGTCTTAATTAAGCCCAAACAAGCCTTGAGCTGTAGCTAACTAACTTAAATAAAGCCCAGAAGGTTTATTTATTCTCTTCCATCCAGCCCATCAATCCCATGTTTCCATGTTGTAGTAGGATTCTTTTGGATCCTTTTTTTGTCTTAACTTCATGGCCCAAATAAGGTTTTATTGGACCCCTCCTGTGCATGGATAAGATGTACTAAGGTCTCCTCTTGATACTCCAATTGTCCTGGCAATTCTGACCGGGTTGAAACCTTCAAGACCAATGCATTCATTGCCTCTTTCAATGCCTTTGTCCTAGACCGCGTCATTGGAGCATTTGGAACATGTAATGGGTCCTTGCTGGTGTTTTTGGGCTGGTCCGCATCATCCCCTCTCTCCTCGAAAGGATTCGACCTCGAATCAATATCTGTGTCAAACAATGTAAGATCAGCAACATTAAAGGTAGCACTAACACTATACTCACCTGGAAGATCAATTTTGTATGCGTTGTCATTTATTCTCTCCAAAACCTGAAATGGACCATCACCACGAGGCTGTAATTTTGATTTCCTTTGGGTAGGAAATCGTTCCTTCCGCATGTGCACCCAAACCCAATCACCGGGTTGGAAAACAACCATTTTACGTCCCTTATTTGATTTAGAAGCGTAAAGTCTGTTCTTTTTCTCTATTTGTAGTCGAACTCTTTCATGGAGTTGTCTCACCATCTTTGCCTTCTGTTCACCATCTAAACTTACCCTTTCTTCACAAGATAAAGGAATTAAGTCCAAAGGAGTTAGTGAATTAAAACCATAAGCAATCTCAAAAAGGAGAAAAACTAGTGGTCGAATGCACAGTTCTATTATAAGCAAACTCAACAAAAGGCAAACATTCTTCCCAAGTTTTTAAATTCTTTTGTATTACAACACGCAAAAGTTGAGATAATGTTCTATTAACTACCTCAGTTTGCCCATCTGTTCGAGGATGACATGTTGTCGAAAATAACAGTTTGGTTCCCAACTTTCCCCATAAGGTCTTCCAAAAGTAACTAAGAAATTTAACATCACGATCTGATACAATACTCTTAGGAATGCCATGCAAACGTACAATCTCCCTAAAGAACAAGTCTGCAATATGAGACTCATCATTTTAGAAAACCTATCAACCACACCAAAAATAGAGTCTCTACTTTTCTTTGACCTAGGTAAACCTAAAACAAAGTCCATAGAGATATCTACCCAAGGTTCAGTAGGCACAAGTAATGGTGTATAGAGACCATGTGGTTGTACTCTAGATTTTGCCTTTCGACAAGCGATGCATTGTTCACAAATTCGTTGACCATTTTTGGCCAATAGAAATGCTCATGCAATACATCCAATGTTTTCGCAACCCCAAAGTGACCCATTAAACCACCCCCATGTGCTTCACGAACAAGTAATTCACGCAAAGAACTAGCAGGAACACACATTCTATTCTCTTTGAACAAATAACCATCCATCAAATAAAACTTACCGAAAGCCGAATTTCCACATGCATTATAAATCTCAGCAAAGTCAGAATCATTACCATACAATTCCTTCACATATTCAAAGCCTAGCAATCTAGTATTCATGGTGTGTAAAAGAACATACCTGCGCGAAAGTGCATCGGCTACGATGTTCTCTTTGCCTTGCTTATACTTGATCACGTAAGGAAAAGTTTCAATGAATTCAACCCATTTTGCATGTCTCCTATTCAACTTACCTTGTCCTTTCAGATGTTTCAATGACTCATGATCTGAATGGATTACGAACTCTTTTGGCCACAAGTAATGCTGCCATGTTTCGAGTGCTCTTACCAAGGCATAGAGTTTGTCGTAAGTGGGATAGTTCAAGGTCGCTCCACTTAACTTCTCACTAAAATACGCAATAGGTCTCCGATCCTGCATCAAAACAGCACCTATTCCCATTTCAGACGCATCACACTCTATTTCAAATGCTTTTGTAAAGTCAGGTAAAGACAAAACAGGTGCAAAACATAATTGTCTTTCAAAAGAACAAAAGCCAATTCTTGTTCCTCCCCCCATTTAAACCCAACTGACTTTTTAACAACTTCATTCAAGGGTGCAGCTATTGTACTGAAATCTTTCACAAAACGCCTGTAAAAACTAGCTAACCCATGAAAACTCCTTACCTCACTTACCGATTTGGGTGTAGGCCACTCCTGGATGGCCTTAACTTTCTCCTCGTCCATCTCGATACCCTGTGCAGTTACGACATAGCCAAGAAACACAATTTTTTCCATGCAGAAGGCACACTTTTTAAGATTAGCATACAATTTCTCACCACGCAATACACTAAGTACATTACGCAAATGATCAAAATGCTCGGTTAAGCTCTTGCTATAGATCAAAATGTCATCAAAATACACAACCACAAACTTACCTATGAATGCACGCAACACATGATTCATTAAACGCATAAACGTACTTGGTGCATTTGTAAGTCCAAACGGCATGACTAACCATTCATATAAACCATACTTAGTCTTAAATGCAGTTTTCCACTCATCACCCTCTTTCATCCTAATCTGATGGTACCCACTTTTCAAGTCAATTTTAGAGAAAATGCAAGATCCATGTAACTCATCTAACATGTCATCAAGCCTAGGAATAGGGTGTCTATACTTTACCGTTATGTTGTTGATGGCTCGGCAATCAACACACATACTCCATGTTCCATCCTTCTTAAGCACAAGTAGCACGGGTACAACACAGGGGCTAATACTCTCACGAATGTAGCCCTTTTCCATCAGCTCATCAACCTGCCTTTGAAGCTCTTTCGTCTCCTCGGGATTGCTTCTATATGCTGGCCGGTTAGGAATTGAAGCTCCGGGTACGAAATCAATCTGATGCTCTACCCCTCGCAATGGTGGTAATCCGCTTGGAGTATTGTCGGGGAACACATCATCAAACTCCTGCAACAAAGAAATAGCAGCACTAGGCACAATATGATCAAGATCATTAGTATTTAAGTAAGCCTCCTTGTACACAAGTAAAATCATTGGCTTGTTAGCGAAATATGCAGATCTGACCTCACCCTCTCTAGCATAAAAATTAGGTTGTTTCTCTAGTTTTTCCACACAATTCTCATCACTCTTCCTGACTTTCTTCTCTCCTCTTGTCTTACCTCCACTCTCGGCCAGATTTGGGTGTTTTTGAGGAGTGGTCGAATGGTCTGATTTGTTGGGAGTGTTGGCCAAATATTTGTTTGTGTTTGGATGGGTGGCTGAATGGGTTGTAGAGGTTTGGGCATGGCCGAATCTGATGGTTTTCTCTCCCCATGTTCCTCACCTTGATTTTCTCTCCCCATCGCCTCATGTTCCCTTTTTAGCTTCATTTGATCATCATACACCTGTTTGGGTGTAAGAGGTACAAGAGTGATGGTTTTACCATCTTTTACAATGGTATACCTATTCTTAACCCCATCATGAACTGCCTTCCTATCATATTGCCATGGCCTCCCCAACAAGATGTGACTTGCTTGCATTGGTACCACATCGCACAGAACTTCATCAACATATTTCCCAATCGAAAATGGGACCACAACCTGCTTAGTCACTTTCACTTCACCACTATCATTCAACCATTGCAATCTATATGGTTTCGCATGCTTAACAGTACTCAAATTCAGTTTACTAGCAAGGGTGGTACTGCAAACATTAACACAGCTTCCACTATCAATAATTAAACCACACACCTTGCTTTGTACGTAACAGCGCGTATGGAAGATATTCTCTCTTTGTTGATGAGATTCATCTTCCTTGACTTGAACCTGAAGTGTGCGCCTTATAACCAAGGACCCCGCAACCGGTAATGCTAACTCATCCTCCTCAATATCCTTGACATGGATATCTTCCTTGACATGGTTCACGTGGCATGCCTTCGCTATCAGATCGGTCACTTTCATATTCCATATCACCATCATCTCTAATCATCATGATTCTCTTGTTTGGACACTCTAAAGCATAATGTCCATGCCCTTGACACCTCAAATATTTAACATCACGAGTACGTTTAGGCTGAGTTTTAGATTTACCTTTGGCACCAGTAGGGACATCAACTTTAGCCGTTGTTCGTTCAGTTTTAGAAGGAACCAAGGATCTTGGCTGGACAGTACCCTCTCTCTTCAGATCCGAATTAAATCCTGGCCGAACATGTCCCTTCCTGAGTTGTCTCTCCACCTTCGTAGCCATGTGAACCATGTCCTCTAGCTCCACATAGTGTTGTAGCTCCACCACATTGGCAATGTCACAATTCAACCCATTAAGAAATCTAGCCATGGTGGCTTCTCTATCCTCAACAACATTGGCACGAATCATTGCTATCTCCATCTCTTTGTGATATTCATCTACTGTCTTATAGCCTTGATTTAGACCTTGGAGCTTCAAGTATAGGTCTCTATAATAGTGGTTTGGCACAAATCCTTTCCTCATTAACGCTTTCATCTCCCCCCAACTCTGAACGGGTCGCTCCCCATTCCTCCTCCGACTGATTACAATCTGATCCCACCAAATCATTGCATACGCTGTAAACTCAATCATCACCAATTTCACTTTTTCAATCATCACTGCCCCCAATGCACCAACACTATTGGAATGAGTAGAATGACGTCATGAAGTCAGTTAATCTTCGATAAGTCAGATTCATTTCATTCAAAAACTAAAGAATGCAAGAATCACTCTCACACATAAAACTGAAAAATTCAGAAGTAATATTCATCAATGGCTGCTGAAATTTAGGCTACATGAGTTAAGTAGTTCTTGAAAAAGTAACCCTAATGGCCTCTTATGTGGACTTAAAAGAGATCCACTCAAAACTGACCCAAAACCCTAAGGTGGAAAGTCAATGACTTAATCCTTAGAAGCCTTGGATCTTAGCTGAAAACAAAGTATTAATTAATCTCAAACAAGCCTTGGGCTGTAGCTAACAAAATTAAATAAAGCCCATAAGGTTTATTTATAGTATTCCTACAAACAAAAGGAAAAGATAGCCACCCATGTTTGTTACAAGTTATAGTAGGATTCATTTGTCTCCTTTGTTGTCCTCACTTCATGACCCAAATAAGATTGAAACTTTCAAAATCAATGCACTCAATGCTTCTTTTAATATCTTTGTCTTAGACCGGGTCATTGTTGCTGTTTCTGGGCTGGTCCGTATCGAATAAATTTTTATATATTTTTTTAAATATTTTTGAAACACAGTATAAAACACATCCTTGATAACTCAACCATAATTGTTAATTTCATTCCGTTTCGGTCGAAACATGTCATACCAGTTACAAAAACAAGATAAAATGGTGTCGTTTTTATCTCGGTTTAAAATATCGGCCTCTTCTGGATTTTTTGGCCAAATATTGACCGAAACATATCGGTTTCATTCCGCCCGTTCTGTTTCGGCCAAATAGTATTTTTTTTAAATAATAAATAATTTTACGATATCAATCATATCTCTTAATCCGACCGTTAAATTAATATAAAATTTTACGAGGAGTCTCTTGACATATTTACATATATTATATTAAAGTTTCAGAGCAATCAGAATATGTAATGACCTTGCGAGATTGATGATGATATTCTTGTAATATTATACATGTTCATAAAAATAATTTTATTGTGTCTTTTTTTAGATTAAATTGCACAATTCTAAATAATTTTATTTTAAATTTGAATAAAAAAAATTGAATTAATATATTTAGTTATATATATATATATATATATATAGTACAAATCTAAAACAGCGCGTCCAAAACTAAAATATTTTATTCTAATTAAAAAACGAAGTACTAACCGAAATGATATTGATTTGGCTCAAACGGGCAGCGGGATCAATTATATGAATGTTTTTTTTACTATTTCTGACCCGGACAAGGCCCGGGTCAACCCGGAAGACCAGCCGGTTCTGATAACTATGGTTTAGGTTTTTCTCGCTGTTTCCAATATGTCTCTCCCATTCAATCTCCTGTCGGGGAAAAATGTCTCTCCTTCAAACGATGGCCGTACCGAAGCCCTTTTTGCATCTTCGTTCAATAAACGATGAACCTTATTTTGCCCGCTTTCCGGAAATTTCTCATCAAAATCCTTCACACTACTGGCACAACTCAAGACGATTTCCTTGCTTTTCTGTTTCAAAGAAATCTGATCCTGGATCCAGTTCTAACCCCAAAATGAATTGTAGAGGAAGAACTCAACGACCGAAAATCGATGGTGGAAAGGAAGGCGTAGAAATTTCCCCAATCACAATTCCAAGGAAGCCAAAACGTGGCCGAAGGACTGAAGCAGTTGCGGTTGAGGATTTTGTGCGTGACTCGCTGGAACGAACATTTGCATCAATTAGGCAGCAGAACCCGGATCTTATAGAGGAAATAATGAAGGATAAAGCTAATGAAAATATAGATTCTGAAACGAGTGATGACGACGACGACGACGACGACGACTATGAGGAAAGTGGTGATGAGGATGGTAAAGGTAAAGAAATTAAAAAGAAAATGGTGGTTGAGGAGGAAAGTCGAGATTGGCCATTGGATGCTGATTTAGGGTGGGGAGTAAGGGCGTCTGAATATTTTGAGAAGCATCCAATAAAGAATGTTGTTGGAGAAGATGGGTTTGAGATTGACTGGGAAGGAGAGATGGAGGATAACTGGGTGAATGAGATTAACTGCCTGGACTGGGAGAGATTTGCTTTCCATCCAAGTCCACTGATTGTTCTTGTATTTGAGAGATACCACAGGTATATTTGGTATTTTCTTCTTCTTCATATAAGCATTGCAAGCATACTTTAAAGAGTTCCTCCACACACGGCTGGCAATCTGTATAGAGACATAAGAGCAAGATTTCGTGTTTTATATTCTATGCAACTCGTAGATATTCCTTTAAGATATCAAATCCCTTCATTATTTTTATGGCGCGTGTGAATGTTTGAATGGTAAGACTATTGCTTGCAAGTAATCATCTTGAACTGCAGTTGCTAATTAATGGCATAAGAATTGAATAAGCATGTCATAGTGACGGATTTCTCAAGAAAGAATTGCTTTAGAGTTGAGATGTAAAGCTGCTTCTTTTCAATATTTTTGAGAAACTATGCTTTCATTATGTATAAGAGGATTGATCTAGCAATTGGAAATAGACATAAAGTAGCTTTTATGAAAATCAGAGTAGTTCAAACTTCAACAGTGAGTTTTGGATATTCATATTTCTGGCATTCTCTTTAGGAGGCCTGTACTACTAAAGTACTTAAGCATTTTTCATGTATCATCTTGTTGATGTCTGCTAGCAAGTTTGCATCCTAACGACTTTATATAATTTACTGGGCAAACTAAGAACAAGATGTTCATGTTTGATATGTGAAACTGCTTTCCTTCTTTAATTGTTAATTTTTCCAATTGCATTTGTCTATTATGCAGTGCGAAAATTGTATATGTGAATAGAGAATTGTTAATTGCACTAAAAAAAGCATGCTTATTCAGCTTTTTATCCATAGGGCAACTGATAATTGGAAGACTTTGAAAGAGCTAGAAAAGGCAGCCAGGGTGTATAGGGGTGCCAAGGATCGATTGCCTCCTCGGGTAAAATGAGCATTACATTGTTTCCATTTGAACTGCATCAAATTTCCTAATGTTTTGACTTTGCTCTTTGTTACATTTAAACCCCTATTGACAAGTTTCAAATGTAAATCCACTGCACCTCTGGTTTACTAGAAAACTGTATGTTTTCTGCTCTTTCTATATCTTCAAACTAAATTAAACTTAAGAGAATATACAGTGATTTCTTAGGTTCATTTGATTGATTGCAGTGTTACTTAGGACTGTTAAGGGTGACACAGTTCAATTCACTTCAGTTTGTAGTCTGTTTCTTGTCCCTAGAAGTTGGTTCTTTGGATTTTATAAAATTTTGTGTCATTTGGATTGCTAATTTTGTCGACCTTGAAATTCTCTGGATTCAGACAGTGAAGATAGACATCAATATTGAGCGAGATTTGGCATATGCGCTTAAAGTCAAAGAATGCCCTCAAATTTTGTTTTTACGTGGAAACAAGATCTTGTACAGGGAGAAAGGTAAGGCATATTGCTTTCATAACAGAATTACAGGTAGTATATTCAAACTCCTTTATTTCCTTGTTCTTATGAAAATAATGGACTTTGCAGAGTTTCGAACTGCAGATGAGTTGGTCCAGATGATCGCACATTTCTACTACAATGCTAAGAAACCTTCATGTGTTAACAATGCAAATTTATGCCCTTAAAGATTGGTTATAATACTCAAGGTACTCAAGTATGTGAATAACTAATTCTAGCACATCCATCTTTTATCACCTAGCTCTGCTTAACACAACACCTTCCACATGCAGATAAAACATGAAAGAAGCAGTTGAATGGCTCACCCTTTATGTTTCTTGCCAGTCCCTGTCACTTTTGCTCTGGAATCCCAGCAACCTGACCTGACTATGGCTTAATTAGGTTGGACCCTAACCTCAGTATCCTTGATATGCTATATTTGATGATTGGAGGAGGGAATTGTGATCAAATCATGAATAAACTATAAAATTATAAGGGAAAGGAAGTGTATTTGTCAACAAGTCACAATCTTATAATGGCTAATCAGGTATTAAACAATTATTGCTAATAAGACATATTACTTATTTTGCAATTAGGTTTAAATGATTCTTCTTGTCAAAGTAGAAATTCTTCTGGTTTCTTGCCAGAAAAGGCTAGATATATTCCAAATGTGGCAGATTTGTACATGAATCAGAGACAACTGAACCATACATCTCTGAATCAGAGACAACATGAGTCAGATTGTCTAGTTTGATATTCAAGAATCTGAAGCCAAACTGTACTGCTGATGTGGTAAGCTTTGTATGGATGGATGGATTGGATTGGGTTTACATGGACAGATAGTTTTAGAGGTATTAAGTAATTCTTACTTTGCTTCTAGTACTCCATATATTTTTGAATACTTCTTCCGAGTATTGATGTAATCTGAACTTTCTTTTCAACTGAAAAAGAATGGCATGCTTTTTTATTGTTGACAACGTTTCTTGCTCTAAGACACAGGGTCATCACCTGACATGCATGATTTTCAGTTTGTTGCTGCCTTCTGCTGTCCTTAAATCATTCCTTTATCAGAAAGAACTGTTCTTTCTGATGCGTAATGTTTATTTTCTGGTAAGCACTCTTTAATTTTATGATGTCAGACCATGGGGATAAACATTGAAATGTTATTTTGACTCTTGCTGCATGAAAGTTTTTGGATGCTGTAGCATGTAGAACCCGTGCCATCCAGATTTTTGTTTGTGGATGCTGAGATGCAAATTAGGGCTAGTTTGTTCTGGTAAAATATTTTACAAATGGAAAACTTTGTTTTTTTTTTCACAAGATAGTGAGATAATGATTGTGGTGGTGAAAGGAAAAGTTACAAAAATAGTTAAATATGGTGTTATTTACTTCCATTGTATGTGAAATACAAATGCCATGATCATCACAAATGAAAAGAATCTTATTTCGAGATTGATGAATCTTTGGCGAGTTAAAGAAGAACTTTGTTGTGTCACAATTCTCAAATCTGATTTTCATCTTTCTTGGGGAAATATCATCTTTATCACGGATTACTTGACCACGTGATCAAGAAGTTCGCATTAGTTGGATACTATTCTCTCTCTTCATATTCAGCTTCCAAGATGATGAAGAACCTGAATTAAATGTTGGTTGAACTTGAATTGAATGTTAGATGAACATGTCCTTTCCTTCTGAGTTGTGTCTTCTATTTTGTAGCCAGATGAATCATGTCATCTAACTCAACATAGTGTTATAGCTCAATATTTATATTTATCCCATTAAAAAAACTCAGCCATAATAGTTTTTGTATCATCAACATTAGTTTGAATCATTGTTATCTTTATCTCTATGTGATTCATCTATTGTCTTAGAACCTTGAATTAGACCTTGTAATTTTACATATAAATCTTTATAATAATGGTTGGGCACAAATCACCTTCTCATCATAACTTTCATCTCCTCTCATGTTTGTAAATTCAATTACCACTGACTTCACATTCTTTTGTTCATAATAGTTATGACAATAAACAAACAATCAACCTTTTTATCTTACTTCAAATAAGTCTTGGAAGTTATGAGTTTTCAGTTTAATAGAGTCAAAGTGCCCATCCAAATCTTCAGTCCCCATGCTATGAAAATTTTGCTTTAGTCACAATGACCTCTTTGTTTAATTCCAAATTCTATTTGGTTTTTAGTTTGTCAGATACCTCCT
This sequence comes from Salix purpurea, assembly GCA_027405865.1. Lineage (NCBI taxonomy): Eukaryota > Viridiplantae > Streptophyta > Magnoliopsida > Malpighiales > Salicaceae > Salix > Salix purpurea. The sequence goes on from CM050334.1 coordinate 62,676, forward strand.
TTATGTCCTAAAGTCTCATCCTTAAAACCATCATTCTCAAAGTCATAATGGTTCTACCAAAATCATCCTTCCCTATCCCTTTAACTCTACTATCATGGTTCACTTTTCTTTCAACACCTGTTCCATATGAATCATCAAGTTATGATTCACTGAAACTCATTCCTTTTTTTATCTATTTGGGCTAAATCTATTTCCTTGGCCAACATATGCAAAATCATAATCATTGTCATCCACATTTGTATTATCATCAACAAACTCTTTAAAATCAAATTCAACATTCTGTATGACTTTTCAAACCATATTTCCCTAGTAATTAGCCCTAATATTTTGTTATTTCATTGAATCCATTTCATCATTAAGCTATTTGGTCATTTTAATCAAAAGTTCAATTCGCTAACCCATAATCGTATTTGGAAAACAAATTCACTGTTTAATGTTATTGATTCATTGTTCTTAGACATTCTTTGAATTCTGCAAAATTTGGTTAGTAGACATAAAATATATTCTCACATCTCTCATGATTCACACAAAATTAAGGTTTTTCACTCTAATAAATTCAACTTACCTCCCTAGTTTTATTTCTGTTTTTTTTTAACCTAGAAATCTAACCAATCAAAGTCTTATAATGCAATCCAATTATGAATATAGAATAAAGAGTTAATAAATATATTGAAAACAAGAAAAACAAAATTACGATTATGATTTTACGAGTAACAATGCATATTAGTATGAATTGTGGATGAAACAAAGACAAGAAATAAAATAGAAATGAAAGTTAAAATAGACACTTATTTGACTCCTAAATAACCCAAATATAATAATAGAAGCAAATTGATTTGGTTGAAACAAATAGTAGACAAACATGTTTTGGAAATAGACATAATATGACTTGTTATGTATTTTGTGAAGCACCAAGATTGAAACCCAAACCTGTCAATATTGGAATGACCTCGACTTTAATGCGTAGCATCTTGACACCTAATTAACTATAAATATCAGTTTATATATTATTCTCTTATGCCTAGGTATTATTATTATTATTATTATACAAAAAACTTGATATCGTGAAATCACTGTTCACCCACACTAAATTCACTATGGATTGAAACAGTGAATTTCACTTCCACATTTGCATTCTTCTGTGTGCGGGTGGTGCCGAAGGTGTGACCAAAGCAGAGATCTACTTCCCATGGTAAAAAAAACAGAAATAGAGCATTAATTCATGGCTGGCTAAAGTGAGAGTTTGCTTCTCGAAGTCATCATCTGTTTCCTAGTCAAAAACAGAAAGAGAGCATTACTGGGTTTTGTTTTCGGGTGAAATCGGTGGTAATGGAGAACTATATCAGCTGCAATTTCCACTCAAATGAATTCGTTTTCACAAATCCAAGACTATCTTATGTATCTAATTAACACATTTCCCCTCAACTTTTCAAGCTTACTATAACTTCACAATATTTTAGAAGATAATTTATTGTAAAGCAGTCATTTTGGCCAAGAAATAAACCCTTCTTAAGCATCAAGTTATTGATTTTCTACACCAAAAAAAAAAGGTACTTGGAGATACTTTAGCTTCACACTCCTGTAGACAAGACCCAAAGAAAAAGCAGAAACATGAGCCATCTGAAAAAACCTAAAAAATAATCAAATGAAAAAATATTGACTACAGTAGATCGATTTTTAGATTGGGGTGATTGACTTTCAATTTTTTTGCATTTTCGAGGGAAACAAACAGAGTGGTGGGTGAGAAAGATTACCAGAGTGAAAGGGTTTGTATCAGAGTAAGGTCTAGGAGGCGATGCCATTAGAGAAGTGAGAGCCTAGAAGTGCAAATTAATGGGAATTTTCTCTCTTACAAAGCCCTAGATTTTTACCTTTGTATTTTGTGATTTCATTATAAATGACTCTTTAATCCAGTGCATTGTTCTACAATGGAGAGTAGTACATTTCGTAGTGTTAGCCGTTAGATGTAAGCTAATTGGAAGGTTGGGATTGCTGGACAATGGGCAGTCAAATTAGAGGGGTCAAATTGCAGGGTTTTTTTATTGATGAAAAAATATGAGTAACTTGCTCTTTATTTTGTCATAGCCAAAATCAATTTTTTTAGCTTTCAAAAAAAATGTTTAGTTTTTTTATATATTTATTATCTTATGGATAAGATATTTAGGGCATAAGAGAATAATATATAAACTGATATTTATAGAAAGAAAATATAGTTTATTTTCTATATGTATATTTTCAAGCGTTAATAATGATAATGATTATTTTAATGTTTTTTTTTAAAAAAAATATACGAGACTAATTATATTTTTTTATGTTTTTTTAATATTAACTCTTGAAAATATACATATAGAAAATAAACTATGATTTTTTTAAGGAAAACTCAAATTAATTTATTCTCAGTGTTTTTAAATATTTTTAATATAGTAGTACAACTAAAAAAAACTTTAAGAAAATTGAATTTTTTTTCTGACAATAATGATGGTGTTAGCGATAATATTGCCAATAATAATTAATAATGGTTATAATGACAAAAATAATAATTATGACAATTTAACAATCATGAGAATAATAATCAAAATAATTTATCAATATGTTTTTGTTAAAAAATGATTTTTTATGTCTTTTTTATGCAAGATATTTCAGATCTAATATCAAATAAAAAAAAATATACAGAGTCACATGAAGACAAAACAGGTGGAAAAATTTGGCCAAATAATCTACGGTTACAAACTATATAAGTGACTTGCCCTGTGTTTTGCTGCAGTCAGAACCAAATCTTTTTACATGTAAAAGAAATATTAATGGTCATAGATTTTTTTTATGACACCATACAAATGAGAGACATAATCAATCTGCAAACCTTGCAATTATTTTAAATGAATTTTTCTTTAAAATATGTAAGGCTAATTATAAATTTTGATATTTATTTAATATTAACATTTTAAAATATATATAAAAAATGAACTAAGTTTTTTTTACAGATCTCAAATTAATTTAATCTTAGGGTTTTGAAATATTTTTAATATAACAATATGCATCTTTTGAAATAAAAATCACTTTAAACATAAAATATATGAAGTCACGCATAGACAAAACAATTGCAATAAAACACAGATAACAAATCACTAACAACACAATTTATTATACATGCACAAGAGAGAGTTTCACTCTTATATCACGCCATTAAAGCTAAACTTAAAAATATATGAGGCTATATTATGGATAATGTGTTTAAAGTAATGATAATGATTATTTAAAAGATAATTGTTTTCTTAAATAAATTAATTTTAATTATATAATATGATATTTGTTTAATAATAATGCCTTAATATATATATATATATATATATATATATATATATATATATGAACTAATTTTTTTTTGAAACAATATCAACTTAATTTAATCTCAATCTTCTAATATCACATAAAATATAATAATATGAAGAATAAATCTTAAAAAATAAAAACAAATGGTGATATTTTTTATTATAATAATAATAATAGTGACAACAATAGTATTGCCACTGATAATTATAATATTAATTATTTGTAATAATGGTCATAATGATAGTATAATAATTATGACAAGTTAACAATAAAAAAAAATAAAAGAATACAAAACGAAATACAAAACAAGAAATTATATATGTTGACATGAGATTTTTTTTATCCCAACTGCTTACAATTTAACTAATTTAATTTTAACATGATCAATTAAAACACACACAAAATCAATCAATTTACTGCATAAAAAAGCCTAGTGCAGCGCGTGGGCAAATAATCTAGTTAATACCTATGTATGATTAGTTTATGATAAAATTAACCCTCAAATTATTACCTCAAGCAAATGATATTGAAATAATACCAAATGTTATATGTAATGTGATTTCACCCATAATTAGTAGTATATGAAATCTCTTTGAGTTGTGTTTCCACAGCAGAACGACATAATTGCAACAAACTTTGAATAATATTTTTTCTTCTTTTTTTAAAGTGTTATGCTACTGATATATTCAGAGAAAATAACAAAATAAAATTTTTATAATTTTTTTTTTACTAAGGTGTCGAAGACATAAGGAAAAAGATTGATGCAAACACCAAAAACTTAAAGAAAATGACAATTTTATAAAGATGTAACATGTTTTTAGAGCCCAACTCTATTACCGATTGATGTAAAACTCTTGATTATATGGTCACGCAAACCATAATGAATATTGCAATTGATCTTGAAAAAAACAAAAAAGGTTTGATAGGAGTATGACATAATAAAAATTTGTCTCAATGTTTCATCATTGCTGGAATGAAATCTCTCACTTGTTAAACTAAAAAAGTTTAGAAGTATTATTAAAAACAAATATTGAATTTTAAGCTTACATGTGTTTTAATAGTTCTAAGAAATTAACTCTAATAGATTTACCCTTGTGAAGTGAATTAAACCACTTGCAAAACTAACCAAAAACCTTTACTAGTAAGCCCATATCCTTATTCAAACAAAGCTTTGATTTGTAGCTAGCAAAATAAATATAAAGCCTATAAATCTATGTCTTGTTCTATTGTAAGAAGAAAAGAAAACATTGCAAGTTTGATAAAAGACTTATAACCTATAATGTTACCTAATAATCTTGGGAACTTAAAAAGAGAAGTTGTCTCCCCTTTGATTTTCAAATTAGAATAAGATTTTGATCTCAACCTTGTAGTTATTCTTCTTTTAGTAGGGAAAAGATGTTGCCTTTAATGCTCCTCTTTACCACCTCCTGGTATTCTTCCAATACTAGAAAATAAATTAAGTTGCTAAATTATTCTCATTACATTACAAAGACACTTTGTTGCCATATGTGTTTCCAATGTCAGCTTAGATTCTTTTATTTTTTATGCCATGTTTTCTTCTCACCTGACAAGAAAAAAAATCACATTACTTAAACAAAAATAATTAAAGTTTCTGCACATAATAAGATATCTAAAATTAGTTAGGATGTATCTCAAAACTAGATAAAAATCCACAAAACTTGTGGAAACATCACAAAACAAGGTTAATCGAAACTGATACAAAGTTGATAGTCTTGTTGCTGAAACTTCATGACCCAAATAAGGATGAATTTTTACCTTTTTGCACATGAATTAAATGTACTTAAGCCTCTTCTTGCTGCTCTACAAGATACATGTTCAACTTTGAACGAAACTTGCACAACCAACCCATTTAATGTTTCTTTCAATGTCATGGTTAGGGGTGAACATTTTCGGTTCAGTTTAGTTTTTATCAAAAAAAGTAACTCAACTATTTTTTTTAAATAAAATAATCAAACCAAACCTAGTAAAAACCGACCATTTTCAGTTTGGTTCGATTCAGTTTTTATGATTAAAAAATTGGAAAAACCGAATTTGTTTTTTTAGGCTTTCTAATGAGCTTACAATTAATATAAAAAAAAATGATTTTCTTATAAGATCACAAAGTATTTTTAATTTTTTTTTCCACTAATACAAATATTAATGTATTAAATTGTTAATGTTAATATAGTGTTTATTAAGTTTTTTTTACCTTTTTAAAACTTTGTTTTGTTTAATTTAGCATGAGGCGAAATAATTGAAGTTACAGAAGTAAGTTAAAATTTAAATTACAGAATATTGCCTTCAAAACGCTTTAAAATAAACTACAAGCAACATTAGCATGAAAAACTTCAAGAAACACGCCTAGTTTTGATCTAATTATCATATGTTGCTAGATTTAATCTACAAATAATAATAATAATAATAAAAATGTTAGATTGAAAATAAATTGATTAATAAATCATAAAATAAAAATACAAGTGTATAATAAAAATAACCTAAATCAAGATTTTCATATTTTTCATAATCATTCATTAGAGCAAGTCCAATGGCAAAAGCCATTTTTAAGAGCCAAATCATAGAAATGACTCTTTGAATAGTGTAAAAATAGCTCTTGAGTTGATGTGCTATCCAATAGTAAGAGCCATTTTTAAGAGCCATTTTTAATAGCCTTTTTTTATCTTATTTTAAATAAAATTCAATTATTTTGTATATAGTTTAATTATACAATTAATATGAGTAAGTTATATAATTAAATAATTGTTTTTGAGAACCCCGCCAACAATAAAATTATTTTTTTAAAATAAAAAATTAAAAAAATGAATTTAATTATAATTAAAAGATCCAAAATATTTAAAATTTGAAATTTTAAAATGTTGAAAAAACCCGCCAAAATTTCATTTTGTAAGAAAAAAAACCCGCCAATATTTGAAATTTTCAAATTTCAAAAATTGAAAGAATTACCTCCAATATTTTAAATATTTTGGATTTCAAATTTTGAAAAAAATGGCGCCAACATTTTAAAATTTAAAATTTGAACTTTTCATCATAGTTTTCTTCATCATAGATTTCTTCATCGTTTTCTTCTTTGCAATCTTTATTTCATATCATTAAAGTTCATCATGAATCATTTTGATATTTATGATGTTTTTGATTTTGATGATGACACTTCCATGTTTGTTTGCCAAGTTGCTGCTGCAGTGGCTACTGAAGAAGAATCGATAAATGAAGGGCGAAGAATAGGGGCTCGTGGATCTATTACTGGACACAACATTGTCAATCGTGGTAGAAAGGAAGGTGCATTGAGGTTGTATAATGTTTATTTTGCTGAAAATCCTAAATTCACAGAAAGTCAGTTTCGAAGGAGATTTAGGATGAGTCGTCGTCTTTTTATTCGGACACAAATGCGGTGGAAGCTCACAATTCATTTTTCAATCAAAAGAAAGATGTAGTTGGCGTGCTTGACTTATCTTGTCTTCAAAAGGTAACTACTGCTCATAGGATACTTGCATATGGTATTCCTGCAGATCTAACTGATGAATATATTCAGATTAGAAAACGTACTACAATAGAAAGTCTTAGAGCTTTCCTGAAATCAATTGTTGAAGTTTTTGGGGATTGGTATCTAAGAGCTCCAAACGAGTCCGATATTAGTCGACTATTATCAATAGGCGAGCAACGTGGATTTCCAGGGATGTTAGGGAGCATTGATTGCATGCAATGAAAATGGGAGAAATGTCCAATTACGTGGCATAGGATGTTTACTGGCCATTGTCGGGAACCTACTGTAATTCTAGAGGCGGTGGCTTCACAAGATCTTTGGATATGGCATGCCTTTTTTGGAATGCCTAGATCTCTAAATGATATTAATGTTCTTGATCGGTCACCTATCTTTGTTGCACTTGCTGAAGGTCGTGCTCCACTTGTCAATTACACAATCAATGGACATGAATATACAAGGGGATACTATTTAGCAGATGGGATTTATCCGAATTGGTCAACCTTTGTTAAGACAATCCCAATGCCATTAGGAGAAAAGAGAAAATATTTCGCAAGGAAACAAGAGTCTGCAAGGAAGGACTGAAGACGACATTTGGGGTGTTATAATCTCGTTTCGCAATAGTTCGTGGACCGGTGCGTTACTGGGATGAAGAAACTCTTGCAAATATTATGAAAGCTTACATAGAATGAAGGCGCAATGAATGTTGGATTTGATCATGAAAGTGGAACTAGCTCTTCTATATTAGTGTCACAGGATGAAACACTGGAACTACATAATCTAATCAGGGACAGAGCTACGACCTCCCAACTACAACCTGATTTGATTGAACATTTATGGAAACAATATGGTAATGAGTAGATAATCATTACATCTAAGCTATATATTGTATGTTTTGAAGTTATTGTATATTTTTTAAGTAATTGTATTTTTTTTGTTTGTTGTATTTGAAGTTAATTAATGTTACTTATTGTCTTTGAGTGTTAGAAAAAGTTCAAAATAAATTTAACACATTAACTAATAACCAATAAGTTCTTACATAATTAATTAAAAGACATTCCATTACAAATAATTCAATGAAATTACCTACTATAATTAGTACTCCTTTTTGCCATAATTTCCAACCATTTTTCTTCAAAATGTGCTGTAGAAATTGGATTCATTGTAGAAGTATCCATCTTCATAATCTCCATTTCTTGTTTCTCTTGCTTTTGTTTAATCAATAGAGCTTGCTGCTCCAGCAGATTTTTTCTGTCTTGTTTTTTTTCTACCTCAATGTCAACAAAGGTATCCTTCAATTGTTGTAAGATATTTGATACACTTGTCTCCCCAACTTTCTCTTTTCCTTGTCTGCGTCTAAGTCGTTTCTTTGCAGCTTTCTGACCAATTGATCTATTTGGTAAAAAAATATATCATTGTCTTGTCCTAAACTAACAGAATCAGCGGTTGATGGATTTGAAGAAGCTGGATTTGCGTTTCCATTATTTTTTTTTGTTTCTTGTTTGACTTCTGATGAGGACTTGCACGTTCAAATTGCCATTTGAGTTCTTTTTTTTAAGATAACCCAACAATGTTCCAGTTGAAATCATTTGCCAACGACTAAGCCTACATTTGTCGAGCATCATTAATCTGGAAAAACAAATTCAATAAATGAAACTATGATACATAATAAATATGTTAAACAACTTATTTAATATATAAATGTTAAAAAAAATTACCCTTGATTCTTCAGTGGTTCCACTTTGTTCACGGTTTTCAATTTGAGTAACAAACCCAACAAATTTTCCAACTTCTCTTTTATTTCTTGCCATCTATTTGAGATGCTTATCTAGGAACGATTATTCAAGTTTCCTCCAATCTCGGCAAAGTACGCATGTACTCAAGCCCAAAATTGTCTTGTTTGTTGATCAACTCCTGTGATTGGATCTTTACTAGTATTTAACCACACAGATACAAGTACACAATCTTCCGCGCGAGAAGTTTTTAGTTCTTTGTGATTTTTTAGTAATATGAACATAGGATCACTTTGTTGAGAAACAATCTGTTCAGACTCACTTATAAGAGAGTTAGTGAATGGATTTTGCAAATTTGAGTCCATCTGCATAAAAAATACATTGTGTTATTGCTTTTGTGACATGCTATCTAACTCAAATTCTATTACAGTATTAAAAAAACTGATAAAAATATCTATTTACGAATAAATGCACAGCATTTCAAAACACAAAATTTACACAGTTTAAACATCTAACAATAAATTTAAAACATGTAATTAAGCTAATTGATTCACAAATTCGTAATTTATCAATTTCGCATAATTATTTTTTTTACTAAATATTATTATTAATGACCTCCTTTTATTTTCTTAAATATTATTATTAATTACCTCCACAACAGTTCTAAATACAAAATTTACACAATTTTTAAATCTAACAATAAATTTAAAACATGTAATTAATCTAAGTGATCAAAAAATTCGCAATTAATCTAAAATCTAATTATTTTATTTACTAAATATTATTATTAATTACCCATTTTTTACCTAAATATTATTAATATACCCTCCCCCCCACACATGCCGAAACCCTACATAAGCTTCTGTGAAGTTTATATTTTAAGGCGCCGCACGCACCCTTTCATCTCAATTGCTCGCCTCCACAACTCTCCCATGGCGATCGTCCCTCTCCCATGGTTATCTCGCCTCCGTCCCTCCCCCTCTCACTCTACTCTTTCCCCCCCTCTCACTTTGCTCTCCCCTCTCCTTCTGCTCTCTGCTCCATCCCCCATCTCCCTCGGCTCCATCCCCTCCTCACTCTGCTCCCTGCTCCCTCCCCCCTCTCCCTCGGGCTTGATATCATTTTCGATCTTTGACACACATCCATTGCTGAAGAAGAAATCAAAGCTTCTGCTTTGATTTTCTTGTTCAAGTTTCTATTACATGGGTTCTTGTTCAAATAGCAATCAAAGCTTTCGTGAAATTTCTATTGTGGGTTCTTGGTTTTGATAAACAAACCTACCTACTTGTACAAAAACAAATAGATTAAGTTTAGAAAACATACCGACGATGCAGTGGGCAGAAGGTTTGACACGAACTAAGATGCAATCTGCTTATTGGATGAAGATATTTTCTGTGATTTTTCTTGTTCGAGTTTGCTGGAAAATATATTGTGTTTTTGCAATTGTTGAATTCATTGTATTGTTGTGTTGATGTCTGTTTTTATTTGGACAATGGCAACGGTAACATTTTTACAACGGTTGTATTTATTTTTTGCCTCTGCAGGAGAAATATGTAGGAATGGCTCCCGAAGATGCAAGAGCCATTTTGGCTCTCCATTTAACTCTCCCCGTTGGAGATACAAATTTAACAAAAATAGCCAAATTTTTTAAATTATGCCTTTGCCTGCTCTGATGGCTACTCCCGATGGACTTGCCCTCAAGGTTTGTACAATAGATGAGGAGATTACTGTACTTTGAATGACACTTTGTTCAATTGCTTGATCAAGAACTGTGGAACCTGCAAATCTCATTTGTTGCACACTTGTAAATCTACCAACTCTAAAGCAAGATTAAACAACTTAAATCAAAGACATACCAGGATGTGACTGCAAAGGGGTTTCTAGAGTGGTGAGATGAGGATTTTGACCATGAAGTCGTTTTATAGAAGAGCGCAGAGCATTCTCCCATAAGTTTTTACTACCATCTACTAGAACATTGTCAAAGTGAATGTGTTTTCTCTTTTAGTGTCAAGAAGTATCACAAAACAAGGAAAAGTGCCACTAACCAGATCCTCTAAATGCTGATATCATATATGATTCATCTGGAGTTGTTCCTTGTATGTGAAACAAACAAAAATAAAGTGAGAATTAGGTAAATCATAATCATCAAATGGTAAAGTTCGTTTTTTTTTTTGTTTTTTTTAACATACAGAAGGATCCTGCAAATTTAAAAGCCACCCATTAAATCCAATAACCAAATGAAAAACAGTTGAATATATATTTTAAAAATGCAAACTAGCAGAAATTGTTGCAGTAGCAAATGGAAGGAAAGGCTGAGAGGGGGAATGGCGACTGTTAGGGTTTCTTTTAAAAAGTAATAGAGGAAAGGGAAAGAAATGAAAGTTTGTATTTATATTAAGGGTTTTAACCGAACTGGTTCGGTTCAGATTGATCGGTATTTGCCTTAGAAAATTGATACCAAACCGAACCGGACATTTTTTTGAATTTTTTAATTGGTTTAATCAGTTGGTCGGTTTTTTCTCTCACCCATAGTCATGGTTTTAGACCTTATGATTGACTTATTTTGAATATGCAATAGGTCATTGATATTTGTGGACTCATCCACAACAAAAAATAAACATGAAAATACAATACAATCCCTAAGAAAAAAATATTTTTGTTGTTTGGAAGGGCACCAATGTAATTCCATTGTAAAAAAAAAAGTGAATCTACAAGGGGTGTTTGACACTGCGTTTCAAAAATATTTTTGAAAAAAAATTGAAATTTTTATTTTTTACTTTAAATTAAAAAAAAGTGTTTTTAGATCATTTTCATGTGCAGATGTCAAAAATAATTTTTAAAAATTAAAAAAATAAAATGATATTTCTGAACAAAAAATATTTTCAAAAACAACCTCAACCACACTCTCAAATAGACACTAAGTTGTTATAAATAATACCTGATATTACCCTATTGTCAAGGCAAATAACTTAGGGGGAATAAAATACATCATTACTGCTCACAATACATTACCATAGACAGAATCTCACACACGTCTTTTAGGTTTTGTTTTAATTTTAATACTCCAAACGTAGAAAAATAGCAGAGAACGAGAATCATTATAATATCAAGACAGACTTATAAATTAAAAAAATAAAAGGAGCAAAGGGAAATAAAGGCAAAGTGAAATATCGAGGGAGGGTGCGTCCACTCCCACTTTTGCTCTGACCCGATCACTATTTTTAGATTACGGCAAGTCATCCCGGCCCTCTTTTAAGTTTTAACACTTATTATCTCGGTCTAGGGTTTCTGTAGCTACTCTCTCGAAGAAAGCATAATGAGAGGATTATTAAACAAGCTCGTTCCTCGCTCTCTCTCCGTCGCTGGCAAATGGCAACACCAACAGCTACGCCGCCTCAACATCCACGAATATCAGGTCACCTCTGCGCTCCTCCACCCCTTTATGCATCACCGTACGAACTGATCTATAAATTTAGATCCTTGTATCTGTGATTTTCTGCACGATAATTCTTTTTTGTTTTTTTACTATAATTCACAAGAAATCGAAACCAAAATCTCAGTTTATTTTGTTTTTTTGTTAGAAAGATTATGTAGTTCCATTTTTCCTTTTTAATTCTATCGGTGATGCTGTTGAATGTGAGGTTGATTTTTTATTTATTTTTTGACAGGGAGCTGAATTGATGGGCAAATATGGGGTCAATGTCCCGAAAGGCGTAGCTGTCTCTTCTCTTGAAGAGGTTAAAAAGACTATCCAAGATGTATTTCCTGGCGAAAGCGAGGTAATTGCAATCAGAATTGTTCCAAATATTTGCAAATGATTCAATTTTATTTCCAAGAAATGTTGGGAAATAGAAGAAAATTTAATTACGAATGTTTTCATGTTACATTATGGAACGAAACAATAAATGCTATAATTTTGGCTGTTCTTTCTGTATTTAAGTTTTCTAATGATATGCTGTTCAAAGATTGGTTTTGTTATATCTTGTTGCCACAGCGAAATTAATTGATGCTAGCTTCAACTCTGGTGCAGTTGGTGGTTAAGAGTCAAGTCTTGGCTGGTGGACGTGGATTAGGAAAATTTAAGAATGGTTTTCAGGGTGGAGTTCACATTGTTAAGGCTGACAAGATTGAAGAAACAGCTGGTAATGAAGATTGGCTTCTATCTTTCCTTAACAACGAGAGTTTTTTTCTTTTTCGGGTGGATATTTAAACTTTTTCTGTCATTTGTTTGTTGAATGAAAGGCATAGCTCTTGGTTTGCTTTGATGGATTCACCAATTATTTTGTTTTATATAATTGAGAAAATCTAGTTCTTTTTAACGCAGGAAAGATGCTTGGTCAGATACTTGTTACTAAACAAACTGGTTCTCAAGGGAAAGTTGTCAGCAAGGTTTGGCATCAATGGGCCCAGTTAGAATTTATTGTTGCATAAAGTCTTTGATCAATTAGTCCATGGTTAGCTGTTTTCATGGCATATCAGTTGCTTTTTAGTAGCTCCTACTTTGTCTGGTTGGATGATTTCAATACTTGATGGGTATTTTATAATTTTACAAAGAGGAGTTAAAGAATCATAAATGCCTGTAAATGGAGAGACACTTTAGTTTCTTACCCGAAAACTAGGGGATGTAGAATAAAAGGATTTCAGTGGTCTCGTTTAATGATTATGTTGCATGAGATATTTGGATGCCGGTCTTGTAATATTTAAGATACTGTGATTAGACGAACTTTACTTAATAGAGGAATAATGTTCATGGTATTGCTTTTGCAATTGCCTTTCAGCTCCATTTCTCGAGCATCTCACATTTTGTGTTTGTTATTTATTGCGATGTGCATTTTAGCCCTGCCCATATGCATCCTTCAAAAGTTTGGCCTTATGAATGCCTCATGTTTTAGGCATATAATACCAGTGTTTGTATTTCACTCTTTTTTTCATGTTCAAAATTTTATCTGTTAACTGTCATGCACAACTATCATTGGAGATTCGACTCAAATAGGATCTCTCTCATCTATTTTTATGCATAGATGGACTGATTGTGAGCTGTTAGCTACTTTTTTAGACTCATATTGTGTTGTAACAGTGGAAATTCTGAATCTGGCTATAAGGTTTTACCTGCTTAGTCTTCCAATTCTTGTTGGTTAACTCATTGATGCTTGCTTAACATGTAAAACTTGTTGGTTGATGAGAAGAATGTGCTTTGGTCTTTGTTTATAAAATGTCCATATCTTGTTTCTCATGCTATTTAATTTTCAGATAACTGATGGCTGCAATACTAATATTGAATATTCAATTGGCAAATCAGAAATAAATGGCTATAATGGAGTTGATTTCTCCTTGTACAGTTATTTTCATCCAGCAATATTTCCTTGAAAAGAAAAGTGACTGTCTTGGGGATTGGTTTGAGGTTCAGTTAATTTCCTGTTCTTTTGCAGGTTTACTTGTGTGAAAAGTTATCTCTTGTCAATGAGATGTACTTTGCTATCATGCTGGATCGTACTACAGCTGGTCCAGTATGTTTCCCTCACTGATATGATTATTTGCGCTGTCTTTGATTTATTAATTCTATTTTCTATTCACTGACAGTAAGTTTGTCCTTTCTTATAAGCACTTCCATATACTTGCTCTTAATAGTATATGCTCTTAATTAAAGAAGCATGTACCCGTATCTTGTTTCTCAGCTTATCATTGCATGTAAAAAGGGGGGAACCAGTATTGAAGACCTTGCCGAGAAATTTCCTGACTTGATTATTAAGGTTTGTCATCCTTTCTTCTAATGTTTTAGCATAGGACTATCAGTGCAGTTTCTTCGTTACTTATTGCCTAATTGTTATTTTACTGATCCATTTTTGTTTCTGCTTTCTGATAGGTCCCTATTGATGTATTTAAAGGAATTACTGATGAAGATGCTGCAAAAATTGTAGATGGCTTGGCTTTAAAGGTTGCTGATAGAAAAAATTCAATTGAGCAAGTGAAGAAATTATATAAACTCTTCTGCGAGTGCGACTGCACATTGTTGGAAGTGAGCATGAATTCCTGCTTTTAATTACTGCCAATGATGTGTTTATTTCAATGGCTTTAAAATGCTAGTTTTGCATTTCCTTTTTCTATATTCGTATCTCATTGTGAAATCCCTTACTCTCTGCTCAGATCAATCCCATTGCAGAGACTTCTGATAAGCAGTTGGTAGCTGCTGATGCTAAATTGAATTTTGATGATAATGCTTCATTTCGTCAAAAGGAGATATTTGCTCTCAGAGATCCAACACAGGAAGATCCTAGAGAGGTGTGGCTACGCTTATTTTTTCCTTTACACAGGCAACTTCACTAGTTATGTTGAGAATCATGAAGGGTTTGGGGGCATATGTTACATCTTAAGTATGCTATAGTAGAGTTGCCTTGTTTTGAAACACACACAAATGCTTCTGCTTTGGCTTTTGTAACTAAGGATGATGAAATGCTCCATTAACTGCTGTATCTTTTGGTGCCTTTTTGATCTTTCTATAGGTGGCTGCTGCCATGGCAGATCTAAATTATATTGGTTTGGATGGAGAAATCGGTTGCATGGTGAATGGTGCAGGACTAGCAATGGCTACAATGGATATAATTAAACTGCATGGGGGAACTCCTGCAAATTTTCTAGATGTGGGTGGGAATGCTTCCGAAGGTCAGGTAATATGTTTTATTTGAAGTATTTTGCTTTTACTTATTTATCCATTGGTATCTCTCCTGACCAATTTGGCTGATGGTGTCCCTACTGTTGTCATCATATGTGCATGTTTATATCCCTCTTTTTTTTTTTTGCTGATGGAAATTTATCTGCAAGTTCAAATCATGATACTTCTCTAAGAAAGCAATTTTATGAGGCAGGTGGTCGAGGCATTTAAGATATTGACTTCTGATGACAAAGTAAAGGCAATTTTGGTGAATATATTTGGAGGAATAATGAAATGTGATGTGATAGCAAGCGGAATTGTCAATGCTGCCAAACAGGTGAGTTCCTCATCAAATTATGTTCAGGTTTTAATCAAAACAATTACTACCATGTTCATTCTAGCTTCTTTGTGCCACATCAACACAATTACTACCTTTTGGAGTTTTATGACAGAAATTGTAGGTGTGGTCTTTTCACAAAAAATGAAAGGAAAAAAACACACCTAGAAGTTCGAGTTTTGAATAATATTGTTAAATATTGCATTTGATTTGGCAAGGCATTAACTTTCTTGGTACTTCTTGAAAAGGTTGCTCTAAAAGTTCCAGTGGTTGTACGCCTTGAAGGCACTAATGTTGACCGAGGAAAGAGAATTCTGAAGGTAAATGTGAATTTTGATCATGGTATTCACTCATGTACACTCATTTGTCCTCAGTCATGGATTTTCAATCTGAACCGCGAAGGTAATTTTATCTTGATCATTAATATACACAGGAAAGTGGAATGGCACTAATCACAGCAGAGGATTTGGATGATGCTGCAGAGAAAGCAGTAAAAGCATCAGCTAGTTGAGGAATCAAGATACAAAACATAAATTTGTGCTCCTCCCTCTTACAACTTCGGTGAATCAATATATTGAAAGTTTAAAATAATAGAGCAACTACAAAGGTTTATTGCCCCGCAAGTTTTTTGTTTTTGTTAATCCACCCTTGTCATTGAGCTCTTGTTGTTAAGAAAACTACTGTCTTCTCGTGTTGTTAAGAAAATTGTGGTCTTATCTTTGATTGTGTTAGGTTAGGCCATGAAATGGAGGGCTCCAAGCCTACTTTTTTTTTTTCTTTCTTTTTTTCCCCAAGGAACTTTTTTTTCTGAATGTCTTCCATTCAAAGATATCAGTGGATGAAGCAGGCTGAAGCTGTGGTAACATGTTCATCTTTTTATTTGTAGATTCAGCGTATTACTAGATTAGAAATATATATTGCAATATATAGTATCTCCATTGTGAAATAATGAAACTCTGCCTGCTCGTTGTATGGATTCATGCCATCCCAAATAAACAAGACTACAGGCAGAAAGACAGGACCTGTTGTGTTTT
Source organism: Salix purpurea (assembly GCA_027405865.1). Classification (NCBI taxonomy): domain Eukaryota; kingdom Viridiplantae; phylum Streptophyta; class Magnoliopsida; order Malpighiales; family Salicaceae; genus Salix; species Salix purpurea. The sequence continues at coordinate 79,255 of CM050334.1, forward strand.
TTCCCTGCAACGCAATGTCTTGCAGTGAGAAGAGAATCCCTCTTTTGTGGATTCAGTCATCTTTTTGAAGATGCAATATGCCGTGGTTTGGATGGTAATCATGGGATTGAGCCCAATTGCAGGGAATGCTCTACCATCACTTGCAAATAAGTTTTCTCCTTCCATCCTTTGCCATTCCCCGCTCTCGTAACCATATAGGTGTTTACTCGCAAAGCCAGCCTTCAAACTGATTTTAAGATTTCCCTATCTATTTAGATGACGCCTAATGTGGAACTACGATCTCTGATCGATGCAAAGATAATATATTCTATTTGATTTTGTATCCCTAGCCTTCTCTATAAAGGTGTGGAGGGAAATAATTTTTAAGAAGTCAGAAATAAAGTAAAAAGCACAAAAACGCATAAAACTCTTACTGTTTCTCCTCGTTTGCTTTTATTACTAAAAAAACTAAAAGGGATCGGCATTTCCCTGTAGATTACTGTTGCTCAAGACTCATTGCCACTGTTCATTAGCAATACGTCTCGGTGCATCGCGGTTGTTGGTCCTCTTTTTTTTTTTTTTTTTTTTTTTCATTTCAAACAGTGTATTAACGAAAATAGCCCCCGAAAAAGACAAAAAACGCCGCCATTTGGAGGGGCTGAACGGTCATTGGCTGTTTTCGGCCCGAACCGGACCGGTCCAGCTGCCCGGTTCCATGAATATTTTATATTTCTTTTACAGTGCAAATAACGATTTTAGCCCCCCAAAACGACAAAATCACGTTCTGCCGTTGAGGGGCTCCCCCGTAAATTAACCCTCTTTTTTAATTTTTTCCGGCGAATTATTGCACGCGCGTCGCCGGACGCGCCAGACATTTGCAACGTTCACGCGATGTTCAGGCGGCGCGTGCGGCGTCTTCCGGCGTCCAAAAATACCCAACCGGCGTATAGAATGATTTTCATAGATGTTATCTTCCCTCCGGTGCGGCGCGTGTAATCCCACGGTGGCCGTAGACGGTGTAATGATCGTTTGAAAAATTTCACCCCTTTTCTCTCTCCTCCTGCGCAAGCTGACGTCAGCGCAACTGTTTTTTCTCAATTTTCACTTCGGTCCCTGCACTTCTAATTGTCTTATTTTGGTCCTTATTGTTATTATATAGGTTTTGATTTCTTTCAATTTCATCCTTCAATTGAAATTAAGTATATATTGTAGTTTCATTTCGGTCCTCAGACTTTGAATTTCGGAAATTGGTTTGGAATCCATATTTTTTAAAGTCTCAAAGTTTTGATTTATTTCAATGTTATCCTTCCATGCAAATTAAGTATAAATTAAAGTTTCATTTCGGTCCTAATTCTTTTAATTTCCGGTTTTCTTTCAAATTATTTAATTTCATTAGTATCCATGCTTGGATTTATTTCAATTTTGTCCTTCAAATTATATTTAACATAAAAAAACATTTCTCTTCGAATTTTAATTTTGTACTTAACACAATAATAATAATAATAATAATAATAATAATAATAATAATAATAATAATAATAATATTATTATTATTATTATTATTATAATAATTATTATTATAATAATTTAATTGTTTTTCTTTCTTACTCTTCTGTTAATATTTTTTCCCTCCGGATAATTTAATAATTTTCATTGTTTTGACAGTAATAGCAATGATAATTTTTTTTTCTTTTATCTTTTGTTAAAGGTTCTTGAATATTTTTAGTCTATCATTAATTATATGTTCTAATATTTATTGAATATTATTGCATAGAAATATATATAGGGAGAAAAAAACATGACCTAAGATTTTTTGAATAAAAAAAATTAATATCATTATTCTTAAATACATTTTATATAATAATATAATGAATTAATCGAATAACATAAAAAAAATTATTGAATATTATCGCCTATAAATATATAGAGAGAGGAAAAAAATGACCTAGGATTTTTTCCTTAAAAAAAATTAATATCAATATTCTTAAATACATTTAATGTAATAATATCATTAATAAATCTTATAAAAAAAATTTTGTTTAACTTTATTTCTTAAAAACAAATTTACAATATTTTCATTTTTAATATTTTAAATATAATATTACCTGGGAAAAAATTAAACTAAAAAAAAAAATTTACTTAGGTTATCTACAATTAAAAAATATACGGGTCACTTTCCATTTTGATTACATAGATTTTATCAATTATAATTATACTAACTAAATATTAAAATAATAAAATACAATTCATATAAAAGCAATCAATTTTCTAAAAAAAGCCGCCGCATCTCGCGGGTATACCGCTCGTACTCACTATAGGCTGTCTTTGCAGAGAAAAACTATGAGCAAGTCTTCCAATTCATAGGTCTTCATTGAGGTAGCAAACTGCACGAGTAATTTAGCCTTGAGTATAGAAGTTACAATTTAGCTTCAAGGACAGAAGGTACAAGCCTCATCAACAAATATTTTTCTATCTTGGTTGTCGCATGTGGATGCATGGCGTTGAATCAATGGAGTCGCCATGTAGCTGTTTGTGTATTGATCTTATAAAAGATTGAAAGGGTAAGGGATAATTATGTGAATGGAAGATGATAACCTCTCTAATATGCTTTACTTGAGATAAATTATATTGTTCCATCTTTTGTTTTTGCAATGGCCTAATGATATTTGTTTATTTATTTATTTTTCTGTCAGTGAGTTTTTTACGATGAATTAATCGTGTTACCAAAAAAAGTTTGGTTTGAAAAAATAAAATATCTTCAATTATAATTGAGGCTTCATCTGGGATAAAATTGTAATTTGCTTTTTGCTACCATGTCATTTCAAGTAATATTTCAGATAAAGTCTTGCATTTTTTTATTCTTATATTAAAAATGAATAAGTTGTACTATTTACAATTATATTTGGATATTAACCCGATGTATGTTTTTATCCATATATTAAAGTGAATAATAAAATATTTTTTCTTAATGATTTTTGGATATTAGCCCTTTTTAGGTTTTTCATCCTTATAGTTAAAGTGAATAATATTTATTTGCCATTTTTTTCTTAAAACATTTCTTTTAAAATATAGGCCAAAATTCATGAAAGTTTACAAACTTGTAAAATTCTTGCAATATTTTTTTTTAAATATGCTCAAATAAATTTATATTTTATGTCCATATTCATATCATAATAATACTTTATTATTTTTTATATTGTTTTAGGCTTTATTTGTAAGAACCCATTTTTGTAATAACTAAAAAAGGTATTTGCCAACACACCCTTAAAACAAAAGATCCTTAATAAAGAAATGGAAAAACCAAACATAGTATAAGTTCTAAAACCCAATCGAATTTTTTACCTAATTCAATTGGGACAACCCAAATTTTTTGGTTTAACCATAAACTAAACCCAAAAACCTGGGGAAATGGAAAAACAAAACATGGTATAAGTTCTAAAACCTATTTTTTTACCTGATGTGATTGACCAAATTTTTTTGTTTAACCATAAACCGAAACCCAAAACTTGGTTTGACCCGAAAACAACTAAAAAAAACCAAATAAAAAGAAATAGATTAAACTTGCCAAAAAAAGAAGAAAAACTTGCACAAAATGGATTAAACACTTAAAAAAACAAAGAACATAAACAAAACCCAGAAATGTGCGTTCCAAACTAGACCATATGTGGTCAAAACAAAAACACATACATGTTGCAAATCACTCAACAAAGAACAATCTAGCATCGATTGACTTAGATCTTCACTTAAAAATCATGATTTTGGTGCAAAACCAAAACCCTTTGATTAAAATTATAAAAACACGCATTATTGATGACAATATGATGTGGACCAACCCATAAACACCAACAATGACCCATTAAATGTTCCAAATGATTCAACGACCCGGTCAAAGACAAAAACATTGAATGAGACATTGAATGCATTAGTTTGAAAGGTTTCAACCAAGTCAGAATTGCAAGGACCATTGGAGTATCAAAAGGAGACTATAGTACATCTATCCATGTGCAAGATGGGTCCAATACAACCTTATTTGGGACATGAAGTGAGGGCAACAAAGAAAACAAAAGAATCATACTACAACTTGGAAACAACATGAGTGACTACCTTTTCCTTTTGTTTCTATGATTAAAGAGCTTGATGGAAGACTATTAATAAACCTTGAATCAACTTTATAATATTTTACTTCTCTTCTTCTCATGGTAGTTAATGAATTTAATATGATGGTCTTTATTTAATTTTGTTAGCTACAACTCAAGGTTTGTTTGGGCTTAATTAAGACTTTGTTTTCAGCTAGGGTCTAAGGCTTGTTTAGATTAAGTCATGGGCTTTCCAATTTAGGTTTTTGGATCAGTTCTGAGTGGACCTCATTTAAGTCCACATAAGGGGTCCATTAAGGTTAGTTTTTCAAGAACTATTTAAACTCATGTAAGCTGAATTTTAGTAGCCTTTGATGAATATTACTTCCGAATTTTTCACTTTTAAAGTGTGAGAGTGATTCTTGCATTCTTTAGTTCTTGAACGAACTTAATTTAACTTATCGATTAGCTAGCTTCGTAGCATTATTCTACTCATTCTAATATTGTTGGTGCCTTATGACAGATTTCCATTGTATCACACTCTTATCAAATCTATTTTGACTTTTTGGGATCAAAACTCAGTCTTGATTGTGGGTTGCGTAACCACGTGATCACGAGGTTTGCATTAAAGGGTCAAGATAAAAAAAATAACAGAGTCTTGTGATCCAATACAAGACTCAAAAATATAATTTGTTTTACATTCATTTAGGATCAACATGTAGGTAAGTCTAGGAATATCAGATTTGACAAATTACTAGATTTATATGTAATTAAACTTAGTGTGTAGAGGCTAGTAATATAGGGTCATCACCTTATCTTTCATTATTTTGTAAATATATATATTTTAAATGTTTTATTATGTTGATATTTCGTAAATAAATATTTTGTAAGAAATAAATACTTTTGTACTACTTAAACAACACTTATTAATCTTGACGCCGCGCCCTCCTCGGTGAAGCGCTCGTTTGGTTTTGTGGTACAAACTGTGTTTTGTTAAAAACGCAGTTTGTACCCCCATTTAAGTGTTTGGCAACTTTAAATTGATGGTGGGACCCATCAATTTAAAGTTGCCAAACCATGGTTTGCGGAAAGCAGGAATTTACTGCTTTCCGCAAACCGTGACCTGAGGGGGCGCTAAGCTCCCAGCTATGCGCCCCCTCAGGTCTATATATATATATAAATATATATTTATATTTATTTATATATTTATATTTATTTATATATATTTATATTTATATTTATAAAAAATATAATTTTTGTCTCGCAATTCTAATTTTATTTTAAATGATATTTTACGATTGTTTTGGGATCGAAGAGCCCTTCACGTATAAATTTAGTTTGGATGAAATTACAAGTAGCTTGATGAAAAAATAAACAAGTGTCTAATTTACTTGAATTATTAATTATATATTATTATAATTATTAAATATTTAAAAAATAAATTTTAGATGATATTTTACGATTGTTCCGGGATCGCAGAGACCTTCACGTATAGATTTAGTTCGTGATGATATTACAAGTAGCTTGATGGAAGAATAAAAACAAGTGTCTAATTTACTTGAATTATTAATTATATTTTATTATTATAATTATTAATGTGTGTGTGTGTGTGTGTTATTTAAAGTAATTTCACAAGTTGATAGCAATATGAAAAACATGATAACCAAACATACGAAACTGTTTTTTATCAACCTCAAACTCAACCACAGTTTTAACCAAACACTTCACTGCTTATTTTGAACCGCAGTAAAAGTGCTTTGTATGAAACTGCTTTTTTCAATCTCAACCACAACAGCAACCGCAATACCAAACATGCCCGTAAGGTCATAAACAATGGTCAAACAATTCAAAAGGTAATGCATGTTTCTTTATTTTAATTAAATTAAATGTAAATCTGCAAATTTATAGAGAAGATAAAAAATTTCCACACAAGAAAGAGGAAACCAAAATCTCCAAGGCCAAAAAATGGCAGTGGCAGGTTTCTACAGGAGAGCGCTTCCTTCTCCTCCTGCAATTGAGTTCGCTTCTCCGCAAGGCAAGGTAAATCTTCCTTAATCCTTTCTCTCTCTCCAAGTTTCTGTATTTTCATGTTTTGTTTTGTGGGTGATCGTATCATTCTTCACGGAACGCTTCAGCAACTGTTCATTGAGGCACTTGAAGGTGGGACCATGGATTCGTTTTTCAAATTAATATCTTGCTATCAAACCCAGTCAGAGCCTGCCTACTGTGGACTTGCCAGCCTTGCCATGGTCTTAAATGCCCTAGCAATAGACCCTGTAAGAACATGGAAAGGTAATAAATATTATATGAATAAATGCCGCTCTTTCCAAATTGATCAAACTTGAAGAGATGCCGAGTCCAAAATTTGGTATTTTTAAAAATCTTTTAAATGATTAATCAGGCCCATGGAGATGGTTTGATGATTCAATGCTTGATTGTTGTGAACCCTTGGTTAAGATCAAAGAAAAAGGCATTACATTTGGAAAAGTTGCTTGCTTGGCTCATTGCAATGCAGCTAAAGTTGAGACTTTTAGGACAAATGAAATCACAGTTGATGGTTTTAGGAGATTTGTGGTTTCTTGTAATTCTTCAGAGGACTGTTATATCATTTCATCATACCACAGAGGGACTTTTAAACAGGTGTGATAATAACATCTTTTTTATTAAGTAATTTTGGGGTTGTTTTTTCATAATTTTTTTGAAAAAGAAAAGGAAAGGATTGATTGTTATTGTTTGGTTGCAGACTGGAAGTGGTCATTTCTCTCCAATAGGAGGGTATCATGCTGGAAAGGATATGGTTCTTATCTTGGATGTTGCCAGATTTATATACCCACCTCATTGGGTTCCTCTTGAACTTCTTTGGGAGGCTATGAATACTATTGATGAAGCAACAGGACATCATAGGGGGTGTACTTCTTACTATTTTTTAACTTCTATAAACTGTATCAAAGTGTAATTTTGTAGGGTCATTCATATTACAATCTATGCTATATAGCCTACAGATTGGGCGGTTTATTTCTCTCTGTCTATACTTTTTACATAGTATGTGTTTTATAATTCCCTGAGATCAGATTATGTTATATTTATCTTCATTCTCAAATGCAGATTTGATTTTACGTTGTTGAATTCTAAACTTTATTCTTCATGTTTGCTCAAGATAACTTGTCATCTTTGCACTTCTCGAGTGACCTTTCTTTTAATTACATAGAAACCTTGAGATTATGGAGTTCGATGAGCTAAACCTAATTATGCCATTTTGTTGTTGTTTTACTTTTCAGGTTCATGATACTTTCAAAGCTTGACAAAGCATCATCTATTCTTTATACTTTGGTACTCTCTTTTTTCTCTTTTTTTTTTTTCCTGTTGTTCTGTAACAAGCAACCTTGTTGTTGTGACACTTCAGGGAAAATACTCTCGTTTAATTTTCTTTCTCGTGTATGTAATACTTTGGAGTGAACAAATAGTTGGAATCAATTTCTAGTTTTGACAAATAATATATCTTAAGCAATTGAATGGATGTTAGATTGTTTGAAGCAAACAGTTCCCCATTCCTTGATAAATTTCATGAATATCAGAAATGTTCTTAAAAAAATAATTTCTGTAATTGTTCAAGTAAGACAAACCAGGATCTTGTTTGGAAATATGATCCTTGACCAGAAGTGGCAATGGTAAAGGTAAAAAACTAACAGCGTGACTGATTTCTTGAGTGTTAAGTTTCTGCCACTGTATTCTTCTCACATGAAATATGACATTCTTTGTTTTTCATTTGCAGAGGCATGGTTTTTTGCTTGAGATGTGCTTCCATTGTCAATTTGTTATTGTCATTCTGCTTGCCACAAACCATTTGTATCTTAAGGCATACTGATTATGTCTGCTTGTTGTTGTGGATTATCTGCAGACCTGTAGGCATGAGGGTTGGAGCAGCGTTGCCAATTACTTGAGTGCAGATGTTCCCCACCTTCTGAAATCAGAGGATGTAAAGGATGTAGAAGAAATACTCTCCGTTGTATTTAAATCACCACCTGCTGACCTCAGAGAGTTCATCGAATGGGTTGCAGAAGTTCGGAGACAGGATGATGGGGGTATAGTCTTAAGTGAAGAAGAGAAAGGAAGGCTTTCCATCAAGGTGTTTTCATGGCTTCTCAATATTCTCTATTTTTTAAATCTTTTTTTCCTCTTTTTCCTAAATTACATTTCCTTGAAACTTGAAGTTGATATCCACCTTGTTACATTAAAGTTCATAGACCTACTTCTCACTGTTGTTTTTCTCTATAGTGTTTTATTTCAACAAAAAGAAGGCTGTGGAAATAAAATCTTTTGATAGAAAATTCTGTTCTTTAAATTGTGAGGTTTGGGATTTCAGGAAGAGGTGTTGAAACAAGTACGAGGGACTGAACTATTTAAATATGTGACCAGATGGTTGATCTCTGAAATTTCAACATGTAAAGGCTCATTTTCAGGTCATAACAATGAATTGCCTGAGATTGCTGCAAATGTCTGCTGCCAAGGAGCTAAACTTTTCACTGGAAATTTCAGTTCATTGGATTGTATGGTCTTTAAGAAAGGAGGTGTGAAATTTCTAAAAAGTGATGGTGAAAAGCCTGTAACAGTTTTGTCAGGAACTTTGTTGACAGATGACTCTGAACAAGGTGTTGATATTCTGGTTCCTTTATCTCGGACAGAGGCCAGTAGTTTGTGTGATCTAGATCAGAATGGTTGCCATGGGTTCCATCCGTCTGCTGGGGATGTTTTAACAGTTCTCATATTTTCCCTACATCAAAATACATGGTCCAATATTAAAGATGAGAAACTTCAGGCAGAAATCAATTCTCTGGTATCAATTGACAATGTTCCCCCACTACTTCAAGAGGAGGTATTGTTTTGGATTAGCCTTTCATTCTTCCTTTCTTTTTTGTTTCAGTTTGATTCTAAGTTAAACTGCTATCATATCATGAATTTTACTTCTTATTTCTGTTTTTTGGTTACAAAAAAATTACATGTTATGGAAGTAAGTAGCCGCGCACTAATTTCCTTGAAAGCATGCCGTTACAGCATGCAGAGCCCCAAGTGATAGGCTTCAGTATGGCAGTGTAGTTGATTACTTATTGTGTCTGATATCCTACAGGGATCTGGTATCCAATTTTGCATATTTTGGGTTCATAATTTATTTATCAATTGGTAAAATAAATCATATTACTGAGAGATGTTATTTAACACTAACACATATTTGCAAGATGAAAAAAGGTTTTATGAAATAGTCCGAGATTTAATGACTAAGCATGCACTAAAAGATTTAAAAGTTCATGGATTTTGAGATTATTTTCTACCTTCTAGGAAGCAGTTTCAAGTTTAATGTCACTGAAAATGAAAACTTGTTGGAAAACCAGAGATGTATGATGTTGAACGAGCGAACAATTATTAACTAGACCAACCTGTTTTTTCTTAAAGGATTTGTAATGGTAATGTCATCTATTCAGAACTTCAGGTCCAAGGCTGCTACATTTGAAATTTATTTTCTATGGAGAGGTCGGCATATCTTGGGTTCAGCTAATAGTTGCTGTTGTCACTCGAAATTGAAGTGAATATCATTACTGAGGTGGTCACAAATGCTTATTTGAATAATTATTAGTAGCATTCAAATTCCACAGTTAATAGTTTAAGAATTTTGAAATAATTATTTGACAGGAGGAACGGTGAAAGAAGGTATTGCTTATTTGAACTGCTGTCACTGATATTTCATTCTTTGGCTATGTTGATGAGAAATCTACTTGAAAACATTGTTGTTTTCCCTTGTTTTAAGCTTGTTTTCCATTAAGCTTATTCTTATTTGGCTATGGTAGTATATTTTTCAATGATCAAGTAAGCAGTATTTTATGAAAACATATTTTACATGAAACAAACATAGCTTCAGTCTTTTTTTTTTCCTGCCCAGTAACCTTATTCTTATTTGAAAACACCCGTGTTATTTTTGGTCTTGACAGGTTGTGCAATTACGGCGGCAGCTCCATTTCCTAACAATTGATCTTGGACTAGCATCTGCATCATGACCTTTCCACCATTTCTTCCTCCTCCCTGATATCTTCCGGACAAGGCTCATAACGCATACAGTTTGCCATTTTAAGCATTTGATCGCAATCTAATAATAAAATTAGATTTGAAGGATTTACTTGCATGACAGGTTGAAGAGTGTGCAAGATGAACAAACGACCACATGATGTAAGAGAGTTAATAGATTTTCTAGTTTAAATTGCCATTGAAGTGCCAAGGACAAAACCATTAGCTTTTCTCTGATACTAATTCCAACGAATTTATTCACTTGCAAATACACACACACACACACGCACGCACTATTATTCTTTCATTTCTGGACTTTTTTTCTTTTGTTTTCACTTTGAAGTGTCCCTTTATGTTGAAGCATTTCAATTTCGATTTTTCTTCGTTCCAGTGGTTGAAATTTCTTCTAAGTATGAATTTCCAGTGGTTAAAATTTCGTTCTTCCTAGTTGGTGGGTGATTGAGATGTTTAAGAATATTATTATCATTATTTTCTTTAAAGAAACTCAAATTATTAATTTAAATTCAATGGACTCTTGATTTTACAAATATAATAATAATAATTATCCCAAAATATTTCTTTCTTTCTTTTTAAGTCATCTCCAAGTCAAGAAAAGTCCGATTTCCTATCTTCATGTCTTAAATTTGACCGACTTGGAAACAGAACGGGGTCCTTAACAAGTGATTGTACTGATCAAGTAAATATTAGTATTGTTTTTCAAATTTGTATATATTATTTGTTAAATTATCAACTTATGCATATTCTTCCGAATAACATATTCTATATCCACAAATATGTTTAATTATAGCAATACTTTAAAAGATAACATTCTTTTAATGTTCATTATTGTATACTTGGACACAACTCACTATGGTTAGCAATGAGTCTCTTGCCCCGTGCTTCGTCGCAATAAGAATCAAATATTTTTTAATATATAAAACACAAATGTTAAGAGATTTTTTTATAATGCTATTGATTTGGACAAAATAACCAACATTGGCATACTTTTATTAGCATAAAAATATTATTTGATATGAAGAACAAGTGAAAATAATTAAAGAATAAAAGTGAAAGTATTATATATTTTGTTTTTCATCTTCTCTTATTTTTTGAATTTTTGGTTTGTTTTTTATTTTTTTTAATATTTTTGATTTTTCTGGAGTAGTTTTTTTTTTACTGTATTTATTTGCTATACTTTTATTTTTGATTTTTAATTTCTACCATTTCCTCTTTTATTGAGGTTTTATTTTGATTTAATTTAGTCCTGAAATTTTAATTTATGCTGATAATCATTTTAAAATTGATTTTTTTTAACTTTTTTCCTTTTTTTTGTTTGATTATTATTTTTATTTATTCCTCAAATGAAATAATTTTTTATGATGATAATATTATTTTTGGTTTTGTCATTTATGTTGATTGTTTTTATTTGCTATTTTGTTAAAGTTTTTGTTCTATGTTTTAAGATAATTTAATGGTTTTCATTGTTTACGCAATAATAATAATGATCTTAGTGTTTTTTTATGATTGTTTTCTTCTTGCTCTTCTATTATATTTTTTTTTTAGAAAAAAATTAATAATTTTTATTGTTTAAACAATAATAGTAATGATAATGATGATAACAATAATAATTTATTATGATGATTATAATGCTTATGATATTAATAATTATAGCTATAATGTTAATAGTAACAATAACTTGTAAAATCATATTAAGAATAATAATAATAACTAACTTTGCTTTTGTTCTTTAATTTTTTTTCCTTTAATTATTTTTACACACCAAATCAAATAAATTTTTTTAATGTTGCTAATTTACAAACAAATCCTAAATAATTTTAAAAAATATCATGGAAAAATTCAGGGACCATTTTAATTTATTTATGGGTCTCTTACATGTTACAATAATTTTAATTAATATTTGGATTGTAAACTTACAGTGTAAGATACTAACCTAATATTATATATACTTGTTTTTTCTTCAAAATTCTAGAAAAGTATATAAAAATAACAATTCTTTATTTAAAGAGAATTATTTAGAAAAATTCAAAAACAAATTTAATTAATGGATATCACAACAAGTTTGTGATTATCTATTAGAATTTGGCTGAATTTTCAAAAATATCATAACAATCAATTCATTTGATTAATTTTTATGATATGTATTTACATAATTTCTTGGGCTTTAGAATGATTATGTTTTAGCTTGATAAGATAAGGATTTCCTTACCAATGAAGAATTTCTTGAACTTTAAATAAACCAATGAATAGAAACATGATCTTAAGAAGAAGAAGAAGAAAACAATCAATCAATAATTTAACTTACTATTGGTAGGGTATTGATGTGAACCTCGTGATAACGTGGTCACGCAACCCACATTCAAGACAGAGATCTTCTCCTAAAAAATTGAAATAGACCTGATAGAAGCGTGACACAATGAAAATCTGTCCTAAGGCACCAATACTACTGAAATTAGTAGAATGATGCCACAAAACAAGCTAATCTTCGATAAGTCAAATTCAATTCATTCAAGAACTAAAGAATGCAAGAATCACTCTCACATTTAGAAGTAATATTCATCAATGACTACTAAAATTTAGCTTATATGAGTTTGTAGAGTTCATGAAAAACTAACCCTATGGACCCCTTATGTGGACTTAAATGAGGTCCACTCAAAACTGACCCAAAACCTTAAATTGGAAAGTCCATGACGTAATCGAAAACAAACCTTGGATCCTAGCTGAAAACAAAGTATTAATTAATCCCAAACAAGTCTTGGGTTGTTGCTAACAAAATTAAATAAAACTCATAATATTTCCATTAACTGCCATGAGAAGAGAAGTTAAATATTATAAAGTTGATTCAAGGCTTATATATAGCCTTCCATCTAGCCCTTTAATCCTAGAAACAAAAGAAAATGGTAGTCATCCATGTTGTTTCCAAGTTGTAGAATTCTTTTGTTTCCTTTGTTGTTCTCACTTCATTGCCTAAATAAGATTTTATTGGACCCCTCCTGCACCTGGATAAGATGTATCAGGGTCTCCTCTTGATACTCTAGTGGTCCTTACAATTCTGACTTGGTTGAAACCTTCAAAACCAATGCATTCAATGTCTCTTTCAATATTTTTATCTTTGACAAGGTCATTGGACTATTTGGAACATGTAATGAATCCTTACTGGTATTTCTAGACCGGTCCACATCAAAAATCTTATTCTCTCATCATTATAAAATTGATCTTTTACTTCGGTCATGTTTTTCTATAATAACATGAAGGTGGTTCGTTCACTTGTAAAAGTAATGAAACAAAAAATCTTTACCATGTCATTTTTAAATTATAAGGTAAAAACCTATATAAAAAAAAACATGTGGAAAAATAATTCATTAAAAGTACATTTGTTTAGAGTAGACTATTTTATAGAAAACTACTTATAGATTTTTCTATAAATTTTTTGAAAAAATATTTTCCAGAAAATATTTTTATGCATTTGTATTCCATAAAATATTTTATAAGAAAATGTCACTATAAAATATTTTACAATTAACTTTTAATTAGTTCATTTACTGAAAAAAGCTAATAAAATATTTCATGAATACTAATCTACTTCAACATTATCTAACTATTTCAACAACTTTCATCTCTCACCACATCCATCACTGTCACCGTCGTCGTCATCTCATCTCCAACCCCCCTCTATCATCACTATTGAATAATATTTTACATGTAAAATATGAGCATTTTTCAAGCTAAACAATGAAAAATATTTTATGAAAAACAAAGGAAACACTTAGGAGAAGAAAATATGATTTTTGAAAGACTATCTTGAGCTAGCCCGGGGCAAACAACAAATGATCAAGACGCTCGAGCTCATTGTGATATTGTTTCATACCACTTTCAAAACATACATGACCAGCAACTGTAAGGTACAAGCAAGACTTTTGAATGATTAGTGACACCGCATAATAATTCAGAAAACTCAGTAAATTGGTGAGAAATATACTCCACGATAATAGACAGTGTGCCCTGCTTACTCAGTCAGCATGTTAATTGATTCAAGTTTTGAACAGATTCAGTCAACGAACTTGCCTCTTACCTCTAGATCAACCAGGAGCACTGACAAGCCTCGCCTACCATGAGTTTTGGTGTTTGGATGACAAATGCAGCTCCTCTATGAAGTCATTTCACTCCTAGGGCTTTGGTGGGTTATAGATCTTCCATGGGTAGGTACACTTGGCGTTAAGACAATGAAGTTACAGAGAACAGTTAAAAGAAAATGCTACGAAAGAGGTGCGTCAAGATCCTCATCTACCCTATTCTCTTGGCATCTTTTGAGGAGGTAGAGCTGACGTCGTAGATGCAGAACCTGCCATTGCCACATTGGACAGTGATAGATTAGAAATTAACCCAGAAACAGAGAGATTCAGAAGGGCATAAACCATTGATGACCATATCACCATCACAATCAAGGTAATAAAATGGAAGTCTGGAACATTCAGTTTTCCCTTTTATATCCATAAACCCAGATCACAACCAAACATGTGGCGAGAGATACAACTAGCACACAAAACCCAAAAAAGTATGAATGGTGATCGGACTTAGTCTGTTCTCATGCCCCATGATCATTTCTTTATGATGAACCACAAGTTTAGTCTGTTCTCATGCCCCATGATCATTTCTTTATGATGAACCACAAGTTTAGTCTGTTCTCATGCCCCATGATCATTTCTTTATGATGAACCACAAGTTTTGTCAACCCTAACGGTCATTTGAAAAATAGAGTATCATGCTTCTGCTTTCCAAGTAAACAGACAAAGCAATACCAAGGTTTCAGTATCTACAATTCATATATTTTCTTACATTGTTTTGAACAGCTACCACTTACAAGTAAATTACTGATTATGACAACCAAAGCAAAACAAATAAAAGTAGAAAGACGATACTTTACCTCTTCTTGAAGCATAACTGGGAGATATTCAGTTGAAACAAGAGTATATATTTCTTGCAAAAGTTTCTCATCTTTGATACCAGACCATGTTTCTGGAGGCAAAGCCAATAAAAGCGCTGTTAAAACATCATTGCCAGCTGGGTACATCCCAATGTGACTGCTTGGACCACAGCCACAGCAATTCATTTTTGTTTGAGATGAAGGAACCAGCACATCAAGCCCCTGCTCACTGATACCATCTACCACTGTCCCAGAAACCAAAGTAATAGGCTTTTCACCATTAGTTTTCAAGCATTTCACACATTTTTCCTTACAGCAATACCCTTCCACAGAAGAGGACTTCCCAGCCAAAATCTGTGCCCCCTGGCAACAGACACTTGCAGCAATATCAGGCAGATCATCTTCTTGACCCAGAATTGGTGCATTTCTGCAACATGAATTTGATGAAGACAAAAATGCCACAACACGTTTAAAAAGGCCGGTCTCCTGCACCTGTTTCAACACCTCTTCCTGCCAAATCAAAAGGTTAATTTTCAAAATCTTAAGGGCAAGAGTTTACAAACTGCAGACAAACATCCAGCAAGTTTATGAGAAAGAACTGAAAGGAGCTGAAACTATACAACACCTTGACAGAAAGCCTTCCTTTCTCCTCTTGGCTTAGACTTTGACCACCATCCTCTTGTCTCCGAACTTCTGCGACCCACTTGATGAAATCCCCAAAATTTGATGGGAGTGATAGGAAAACAACACGGAGAACTTTGTTGATATCTTTTACATCCTCTGACTTTAAGAGAAGAGGAACATCATCCATTAAATACTTCGCAACACCAACCCAACTCTCATGCTTGCAGCTCTGCACAAACATTTAAATTTGTTACAGAATACAAACAATATAAGTCACCCAAAGTTTCAGGCATCTCGAGTCTTTTCCAGAACAATATAAAACTAATTATTCTGAACAATTTAGGCAATGAGACAAACTCATTCTAGCATTCTACCAATGTCAGGCCATATGTTTCTGCATAATTGCAGCGAAGCAAAATGGTGAATCCAAAATAACTTGCCTAACACCATTTAAATGAATTGATGGGATTACTTCTAGGAGTGTTTCTGAAACTATACGTGGTAGCCTTCTTGATATTTATTTCGGTCTTTGTTATCTTCTTCTTTTTTCATTTTTCTTTAGATTGTATGATAGGGTACACCACCATCGAGCATATAAAGGTTCAACTTCCACGCTATATGTTTAATGGTTCCTTTTCTTCTATATCTTAGATGGGTCTGAACATTGAATCTAGCACACTAAGGCACTCTGTCCGGCATTAACTTCCTCCAAACTTTAAGAAGATAAATCTATATTTTTCCCTTTTAGCTAATGGCCCTCCCTGAGTTTTTTTTAACAGTTAAATTTAGACGAACCTTATATTTAAGGTTCCTACAACTATGCCCCTCCAAAAACTTTCTCATTTAATTTATGAACCCATTTCATTTAGTTTAATTACCCCCCTCCCCCAACCCTTTTTAGTAACTGTAGCTCTGCCACACACACCAATATTGGAACAATGAAAGCAAAGTAGTTGCCTTTCAGGAAAAAAAATCACATGGGGGTGGTTAGAAAAGAAAAGGCAACGAGCTACTTGCAAAAATGCTCAAAATACACCCTAAGAACTCTACTACATAAACGTTATACCAAAAATTAAAAGTTACAAATAAATGTGGGGGAGGTTGGAAGGGCAGGCAGAAGGGTCAACCTATAAGGAACTAAACATCCATGGAAGTGCGGTGAACATGTGAACAATAACGCAGTTTACACCATAAATGCAAAGAACTGTAATTATTATTGTACCAGGGTATAAAGCAGTCCTGGCTCTGTGTGAGGCCTAGATATTAGCATGAACCTGAAACATAGGCAAATAGAGAAATGATGAGGTCATACTAACAAGTATCAAGGAAAAATAGATAATGCAAAACACATCAACTTTGAATAGAAAACCAACAGAAAAAAAAATGGAAGATTGATAAAATCCAAAAGAGATCTTAGTTAGTTTCAGTGTTTCCTTTTGGCCAAGATCAATGTACTGGTGTCAAGCAGCTTATATGTTGTCAATTTTAGGATCCAAATTGATAGTTAAAACTGGATCTATCCATACAGTTTGTGGAGCATTGAAAAATTGACCCTGCTGCATAATTACAATATTTAGACATTGTCTTTCCAATTGAAAGCAAATTTGGCTTTTCACTGTATTCAATTCATTGTGATATGTCAATTATCAAATTTAGGTGGTGTCCACCAAGATTCATTGTGATATGTCAATTATAAATGTAACTGAGCAAAAATGCATACCCTCTTCGTTGAGAAGTTGTCTCGTCAGTCCTGTCCATTGCTTCCCAAAGAAGTGTTAGTGGAACCCAATGAGGAGGATACTTGAACCGCGCAACATCTAAAATCAGTGCCATGTCCTTTCCAGCATGATAACCACCAATAGGAGAAAAATGACCAGTTCCTGTCTGGAAAAAAAAAAGTTCCCGAAAACTTCCTGTGCTAAATTAAGCAGGGAGTACTAAATTTATGGTGTGAAGCATTTAAGCAACAAATTAATGAAGTAAAATATCGATGTTAGTGTTATTTTCCTATTACACACCAAAATAACAAAAACATCAGAGGCAATGTAGATCCACCATGTTCTACTATTAAATCTTTAACGAATGAAGCAAAAAGTAACATAGCAAGATTTTCTTGGATTCATTAGAAAGTAGACAATTATGAAAAAGATTCAATCAAGTTAAAGATGAATACCTGTTTAAAAGTTCCTCTATGATAAGACGAGATCAAATGGCAATCATCAGAAGTTGAACATCTCATAATGTGTACACGGAAGTCATCTAAAGTGCTTTGATTTGTTCGGTACGCTTGAACTTTAACCCCGGCACAATGAGCCAGACACACTAGCTTCCCAAATGAAATACCCTTAGCTTTAACCTGTTCTAAAGGCTCACAGCAGTCTAGCATAGATTCATCAAACCACCTCCAAGATCCTGCGAGTAACAAGACCACTTTCCAACACATTGTGGTAACTAAGAAACCAAATCAATTCAGTAGTCCTAAAAAGGGCAACGCTTGGGGCACTAAATTTTTTTTTCCAAGTTTTGCTTACTAAATGACATGGTATTAATTACAGGGAAAGAACTTCAGTTATTTTTGCTTAGTAGCATGTTTTTTTTTTAAAAAAAAATGGTAAAATAACATCCTTTGAAAAAAAAAGAAGGTAAAATAGCACCATTTGAGCATGTAACACATTCAACCTTATCTCAATTAAAAATTGTGACATTTCAAGAAAATTGTGACATATCAAGAAAATTGTGAAATTGACCTATACAAATTACAATGAGAAAAAAGAGAAGGAAAAAAAGACATTCAATAGAATGTATTTTTTTATTTGATTGTCCTTTATTATTTCTTTTTATCTCTCTCCTCTCTTCATAATAATTTGTAGCTCATTTCACAATTTATTTGAAATGCCGTGTTTTTGAATAGCAACAATATTAAATTCCGCATTTCTCAACCGTCACATGTATAAATTATGCTATTTCATCAATTCTTTTTTAAACTTTATTATTTTGCAAAAAACAATTTAAAAAAAAAAACTGATTTAAAAAAAAAATCAAGAATTTCAAATCATGGATGGAACATTTTATCACATTTAATTGAAAATTATTTGAAGTATGAAATTGATTGGTAAAACACAAATTGCATGATGTCACGTCATTTAGTGTTTCAGTGAAAAAAATAAAAATTAAGTATCTTACGCATCACCCGTCCTAGCAAACGATTCGCAATCCTACTAAACCCCAAATAATAAATAAAAACTACCTTTCCATTTCCTCCCAGGGTCAATAGCTAGGGCATTCAGGACCATAGAAAGACTTGCCAAACCACAATACGCAGGCTCCGACTGTGTCTGGAAGTAAGAAATCAACCTATAAAAACCTTCCATCGTTCCATTTTGAATTGCTTCCATAAAAAGTTGCTGCCATCCACAATTTGCACTAATTAGAAAAACATAAACAATTAAAAAAAAAATCAAATCACCACTAAAAAGAATCAAATCACCACAAGACAAAAAATAAAATCACACAAAAATCATGCAAAGAAAAGCTAGTAAATAAAGTTTATAGTACTTCAAATTTACAAAACTACACACTATACAGTCTAACAAAAAAAACCCAAGTTTTCACTAATTTCTAATGAATAAATTTTTTTAAAAAAATGTAGAAAAAACAGCAAGGATTGCCCACCTTTCCTTCGGCGGAAGCGAAATCGATGGCAGGTGGAGAAGGGAGGATTCGACGGTAGAATCCAGCCATGGCCATTTTTTCACTTTTCCAAAAACTAGTCGATATCAGTAATAAATTGTGTGTGTGTGTTGGGAAATCGATGGCTATAAAAACAGAAAAAAAGAAAAAAAGCGTTGACTACGCGCTGTTAACGATGCTTCTTCAATCGAAAAAGTAATTTATTTTCCGTCCAGAGAAGACTGTTATTGATTCGCCGTTATTAATGACTTTTAGCTTGTTTCTTTTAATATGAAAAAATAAGTATTTAAAGTCTTAAAGGTATGTTTGATATTGCTTTTGCTTTTATGGTTGAGGTTTTAAAAATGTTGTTTCATAAAAAGCACTTTAGCTGCGGTTCAAAATAAGTTTTGAAGTGTTTGGTTAAAATTGCTTTTGAGTTTGAGATTAATGAAAAACAGTTTTATGTGTTTGGTTACCAAGCTTTTCATATTGTTTTTAACTTGTGAAATTACTTTAAAGGGCATATATATATATATATATATATATATATATATATATATATATATATATATATAATTTTTTAAATATTATAGATTTAATAATTATAATAATATAATATAATTAATAATTTAAGTAAATTAGACGATTGTTTTTATTTTCTCATAAAACTACTTATAATTTCATCACAAACTATAACTCCATACGTGAAGGCATCTACGATCCGGGAACAACATATAGTGAAATATCATCTGAAACAAAATTAAAATTGCGAGACAAATTATATCGTGATCCCCTTCTAATATATTTATTTATATTTTAATTAATTTTTAAATTATTTTAATATTAAAAATATTTTTTATAAGAAAATATAATAAATAATAAATCATTCCCCTCCCTACAAAATATAATACATGCAAAATATAATAAATAATAAATAATACTACGCCCCCCCCCCCCCCCAAAAAAAAAAAAAACAAAAAACAAAAAACAAAAAACAAATATAAAATGTAATAAATAATACTACCCCCCCCCCCCCCCCCCCCCAAAAAAAAAAAAAAAAAAAAAAAAAAAAAAACAAATATAATAAACCCCTAAAAATAATACCCCAGCCCCCGTAAATAATTATACACAGCCCCCCTCCCCAAAACGCAGCAGTGTGAAAAGTAGCAAATTGCTACTTTTCATGAGCAGACGTTTTACATTTTTTTCAAGCGGGACCCACACTAATTTTTCAACTTCTTAAACCTTACCAAACACTAAGTTCCTGCTTTTCTTAAACCTCCGGCTGGGCCACGATACCAAACGCCCTCTTATTAGTTTCAAAATATATTTTTTTATTTATTTTAATTTTTAATATTATTATAAAATAAACTAAAAGAGATCAGGAAAACACCGTAGCTTGTGAGGTAAAACATTGTGGATTGCATTGGTATATTTTTGGGTCAATTTGATTTTCAGATCAATGAGGTCGATCAGTTTACTGGTTTATTGATTTTTTTTATCATTATTTGCACAATAAAATAACTCTTTTAGCCCTCAAATAAGACAAAAAAACCATTGTTTCCGGGAGGGGCTTCACAGACATTTCACAATTTTGAAAATGGCTAAATATTAATCTGCTCCCATATAAGACAAAAAAATGTACCTAGCAGGAAGGGGTACCACGGGAATTTCCTATTTTTTGAAAATGGATAAATACCAATTTGCCCCCCAATAAGATAAAATTGAAGAATTGACTGTAGGGGTGTTCCGGTAATTGACCATAAAATTACAAACTTGGTTTTTAATGTAGTTTTGCATGCCTATATCCACACCTCAAGAACTAAACTGGTATTGAGTATGTATTTCTTAGTAATCAAAGTTAAAGATACAATATGATGCGAACCGACCCAGAAACATCAACAAGGACTTGTTACATGTTCAGAGGCCTGATTACTGGTTTTAAAGGTGTCAACCAAGTCAGAATTGCAAGGACCATTGAAGTATCAAGAGGAGACCCTATTACATCTTATCTATGTGCAGGAGTGGTCCAACCCAACTTTATTTGAACCATGAAGTGAGGATAGCAAAGAAGCCAAAAGAATCTTACTACAACTTAGAAACATGGGATTAATGGGCTTGATAGAAGACTATAAAAAAAAGCCTTGATTAATTATGTTAGCTACAGCCCAAGGCTTGTTTGGGCTTAATTAAGACTTTGATTTCAACTACGATCCAAAGCTATTTAAATGAAGACTTTGGAAACATGGATTAAGGCATGGGCTTTTCAATTTAGGATTTTGGATCAGTTTTGAGTGAACCTCTTTTAAGTCCACATAAGAGGTCCATTAGGGTTAGTTTTTAAAAGACTATTTAAACTCATGTTAGCTAAATTTCATCGGCCATTGATTAATTTTAATTCTGAACTTTTCAGTTTATGTGTGGAAGTGATTCTTGCATTCTTTAGTTCTTGAACAAATTGAATCCTACTTATCAAAGATTAACTGTCTTCATGAAGTCATTCTACTCATTCCAATAATACTGATGCCTTGGGGCAGGTTTCCATTGTTTCACACTCCTATCAAACCTATTTCGGCTTTCCGGGATGAGATCTTATTCTTGGTTGTTGGTTGCGTGACCACGTGATCACAAGGTTCGCATCACAATAACCTTCAAAGAGTGACTTTATTCCATCCTTGAAAGGTTGTGGGGTGTTACCTTAGGGAGATTGCGTCAGTCCTCGTTGTCAAGGCCTCGTCAATCCTATCCTTGAAGATTGTGCAATCGTACTAGGTAGAACATGTCAATTCTTTCCACGATAAGTTATGTAATCATACTAAGGAGACAAAGTTGATCCATTCCAAGATAAATTATGCAATCATATTAGGGAGAACGACTTCATCCTATCTTTGAAAGGTTGTGGGGTTTTACTACGAGGAGATTATGTCTATCATTATTTCTGAGGTACATTCCTATTCTTGAAGAGTGCACAATTGCACTAGAAAGACCATGTTGATTCATTTTGAGGTAAATTGTGCAATTGCATTAGGAAGACCATGTCAACCATTCTAAGGTATATTATGCAATCACACTAGAGAGATGAAGTTGACCCTTCCAGGTAAATTTTGCAATCACACTAGAGAGACTAAGTCCATTTTTTCCTTGGAAGGTTGTGTAATGTTACTTTAGGAAGATCATGTCAATCTTTATTGTTAAGGCCTTGTAAATCCTATCCTTGAAGAGTGTGCAATTTCCCAAGGAAAACCATATCAATACCATCTAAGGAAATCTTATGAGGGAGATGAAGTTTATCTTTTCTAGGGTAATTGTGATTGAGTTCATTTTATCTTCAAAAGGCTATGAGACCATTTTCCTTAAACATCATCAAGAGAAAATAAAAACATTGTTATTTTAAACAAGTCAATTCATAAATGAAAAACTTACATTATTAGTCATTGAATATGGTATATTTATTGCCTTTTAAGGTATATTCAACTCAATAACTTATGTATTTAGTTGTTTATATGATCATAGTTTCAATTCTATAATGATGAGAGAATAAGGTTTTTGATGTGGACCGGCCCAGAAATACCAGTAAGGACCTATTACATGCTTCAAATGGTCTAA
This sequence comes from Salix purpurea, assembly GCA_027405865.1. Taxonomy (NCBI): domain Eukaryota; kingdom Viridiplantae; phylum Streptophyta; class Magnoliopsida; order Malpighiales; family Salicaceae; genus Salix; species Salix purpurea. Next base: position 102,208 of record CM050334.1, read on the forward strand.
TAACCTAGTCAAAGATAAAGACATTGAAAAAAACATTGAATACATTGGTTTTGAAGGTTTCAATCAAGTCAAAATTGCAAGGACCATTGGAGTATCAAGAAAAGACCCCAATACATCTTATCCATGTGCAAAAGGGGTCCAATACAATCTTATTTGGGTCATGAAGTGAGGACAACAACGAAAACAAAAGAATCCTACTACAACTTGGAAACAAGATGGGTGACTACCTTTTCCTTTTGTTTCTAGGAATAAGGGGATGGATGGAAGGCTATAAATAAGCCTTGAAATAGCTCTATAATATTTTACTTCTCTTCTCATGGCAGAAAATGGATTTCATATTATGGGCTTTATTTAATTTTGTTAACTACAACCCAAGGCTTGTTTGAGCTTAATTAATACTTTGTTTTTAGCAAGAATCCAAAGTTTGTTTGTATTAAGTCATGGGCTTTTCAATTTAGGGTTTTGGGTCAGTTTTGAGTGGATCTCATTCATGTCCACATAAGGGGTCCATTAGAGTTAATTTTCAAGAACTATATAAACTCATGTAAGCTAAATTTCGGTAGCCATTCATGAATATTAATTTTGAATTCTTCAGTTTTATGTGTGAGAGTGATTCTTGTATTATATAGTTCTTGAACAAACTGAATCTGACTTATCGAAGATTAGTTGGCTTCATGGCGTCATTCTACTCATTCCAATAGTGTTGGTGCCTTGGAGCAGGTTTCTATTATGTCACACTCCTATCAGACCTATTTCGGCTTTTCGAGATCAAATCTCAGTCTTAATTATGGGTTACGTGACCACGTGATCACAAGGTTCATATCAGTTGGTATCAGAGCTAGGTTCCGAAACAAAGTCATATCATTATGTTTTTTTAGTGTTCCTTAAAGTTTTCAGTGTTTACGTTCATCTCCTTGTTCTTCATGTCTGTGTCATCAAAGCAAAACGAAGGTTATATTTCATCCGTTTTTTACTGTCTCATCATATCAGTATATTAAAAAAAAAGACAAATCTGTCTATTGAGGGTAAGATCACATCATATGTCAATTTGGGCTTATTCTGATTTTGTTTACTTAAGGGTTTTTTTCGAGGTCAATTTTGCGGTAGAAACACTACCTTAGTGAACCCTAAGCAAAACACCTTTGAATCAATTACAATTTTACATTCTGTGTATTGGGGTGAACAATGCAACATATTTTAAATTTGGGCTTATTTTGTTATCATATACTAGAGGTTTCAATTGGAGGTTCAATTCTGCCGCAAACTAAGCACACAAGGGGTTGAGTACCTAGAAGTAATAGAACGACCTATAAATTGAGTTTTTTTATTTGTTTAGTATTATAATAATGAACATTGAATTTGAGGTCATTTCGACATCGTTTGGTCTGAGTTTAAATTCTATTACCTAAAAATTGCGTGAGAGGTTAGATTCTCGTCAAGTCTCAAAACGTGATCCTTACTGTTTAGTTTTGTCCAATTCCTTATGTCTATTATATTTGGGTTATCTAGGAGTCAAGTAATTGTTTTCTCTACTATTTGCTTCTGTTTTATTTCGTGTCTTCGTATCGTCCATAATTCGTATGAATTTTCATTGCTCTGTTTTCAATATTTTTATTGCTTCTTGAGTCTGAAAATTATAATTAGAGTGCACTACGAAGGCTACTGACTTTGATCTGTTGATTTTAGCTCCTAAAGAACAAAAAAAAAAAAAAAAACAAGTTGTGAGGTAAAAAGCATAGTGAGCTTATTAGAGTGAAAAACCTTTATTTTTTTGTGTGATACACGAGAGGTGTGAGGATATATTTTGTGCTACTAGCTAAATTTTACAGATTCAAAGGATGTCTAAAAACAAGGATTCAGCAACACAAAATGCTGACATAGCTTTCCAATTGTGAGCCATAGGCCAGCAACTCGAGTTGTTGTCTAGGACATACAAGGATCTGAAAGATAAGGTGAATTCGATAAAGCAACATAATAGTGGGGCTGATCACCAAGGAAATATGGTCCATATGGCCGTACAAAATAATAAATCTGAGTTTGAAGAGTATGTTGATAAAAACACAGATATGGGTGAAGATGATTATGATTTTGTATCTACTAGCCAGGAATCAGGTGTGGATCGAATAGAGCTAGGAGGAATGTGAATTTCCTTGGCATGGGAAATTATAAAGATATAGATGGGGACTTGGACATCATTAGACTGAAAATTCCTAACTTTCAAGGTAAAAATGACCCCGAGGCTTATTTGGAGTGGGAGAAAAAGGTAGATTAGATTTTTTATTGTCATAGCTTTTCTGAAAAAAAAAAAAAATTGGTGAAAATTGAGTTTATAGAGGAGTATGCATTGATTTGGTGGGATTAAATTGTAAACAGTAGGAGGAGGAATGGAGAGCGACTCGTTCAGACTTGGGGGAGATGAAAGTCTTAATGAGACGATTTGTGTCAAACCACTATAATAGAGACTTATACCTGAAGCTCTAAGGGCTGAATCAAGGCTATAAGACAGTAGATGAATATCACAAAGAGATGGAGATAGCAATGATTCAGGCCAATATATTTAAGGATAGAGAAACCACCATGACTAGATTTCTTAATGTGTTGAATTGGGATATGGCCAATGTGGTGGAGCTACACCACTATGTGGAGTTAGACGACATGATTCACATGGCTACGCAGGTGGAAAGACAACTTAGGAAGGGACATTTTTTGCCAGCATTTAATTCGAGTTCTTCATCATTTTGGAAGACGAATCTAAAGAGAGAGGGTACTGTCTGACCGAGATCCTTTAATCCTAAAACTGAACCACCAAAGGCTAAAGTTGATGTTAAATGTTTACATCTTCATCACAATCAGATCCTTTACTCCTACTGGTGCCAAAGGTATATCTGAAACTCAACCTAAACGTATTCGTGATGTTAAATGCTTCAGGTGTCAAGGGCATAAATATTATGCTTTGAGTGTCCAAACAAGAGAATCATGATGATTAGAGATGATGGTGATATGGAACCTGAAAGTGACAGATCTGATTGTGAAGGCATGCCACCATTGGAGAATAATGATGAGGAGGAGTTAACATTATTGGTTGCGGAGTCCTTTGTTATAAGGCGCACACTTCAGGTTCAGGTCAAGGAAGATGAATCTAATCAACAAAGGGAGAACATCTTCCAACACGATGTTATGTACAAAGCAAGGTGTGTTGTTTAATTATAGATATTGGAAGTTGTGTTAATGTTTGTAGTACCACATGTGCTACTTGTGCCTAAGAGGATGAAACATGGAGGATGAGTGTTGATTACCAAGCCATCAACAGCATAACATATTGGAGATCTGATGCGTATTTCAGTGAGAAGTTTAATGGAGCGACCTTGAACTATTTCACTTACGACGAACAACTTTATGCATTGGTAAGAACACTTGAGATTTATATTGCATGTAGACATTCGACTTTTGAAAGGGTAAGTTTATATGGTGAAAAGAAGACAAAAATGGTGAGACAACTCCATGAGGGAGTTCGACTGCAAATAGAGAAAAGGAACAGACTTTACGTTTCTAAAGCAAATAAGGGATGTAAACTGGTTGTTTTCCAACCCAGTGATTGGGTTTGGGTGCACATGCGGAAGGAACGATTTCCTAATCAAAGGAAATCAAAATTAAAGCCTCATGGTGATGGTCCATTTCAGGTTTTAGAGAGAATCAATGACAACACATACAAAATTGACCTTCCAGGTGACTTATCAAAGATTATCTGGCTTTGTGGTGTCATTCTACTCATTCCAATAGTGTTGGTGCCTTGGAGCAGGTTTCCCTTGCATCACACTCCTATCAGACCTATTTTGGCTTTTCAAGATCAGATCTCATTCTTGGTTGTGAGTTGCGTGACCACATGATCACGAGGTTCGCATTAACTTCAATTCCTAATCGACTAACATATAAAAGCAATCTTGATCAGACGAAGGAGCTTCAAAGGCAAGTTGATGATGAGCTTATGGAAATGGGCTACATTTGTGAGAGTATGAGCCCGTGTGTTGTACCCATGCTACTTATGTCTAAGAATGATGAAACATGAAGGATATGTGTTTATTATCGAGCCATCAACAACATAATGGTCCTTGCAATTCTGACTTGATTGAAACCTTCAAAACCAATGCATTCAATGTCTTTGTCTTTGATCGGGTAATTGAACCATTTGGAATATGTAATGGGTCCTTGTTGATGTTTCAAGGTTGGTCCACCTCACATTCCAATGGTGTTGGTGGCTTGAAGCAAGTTTTTATTGTGTCACACTCCTATCAGACCTATTTCAGTATTCCAGGATCAGATCTTAGTCTTGATTGTGGGTTGCATGACCTCTTGATCACGGGGTTCATATCATTTTTGCTTAACGATATTCAGATTACAGTTGCAACTTTGTGTACTTGTGATGTGATAATTCTCTCTTCTTTGGTTAACTAAAGGATTGAAAATGACTTATCGAGGTTTAATTGACTTTGTGACATCAATCCATACATCTCATTCATGAGCTAGGCAACTAACTTCACCGGATACATGTCTATACAATCTTCCCAGGGATTATTACAAGATGGCTTCACATTTCTACGTGCTTCCCACACTGCACTATTACCATTTAAAACCACTGCAATTTGTCGCTCATGATTTTTTGCGACGTATCACATGATAATCAAAGAGAAGCAAATCCTAAAAGATAAAATGCTTCCAACATAACTTGCCAAGATGGAATTGCAAAAGAATTTTTTTTTACAATGTTGATATAAAATAATTTATTCATGTATGTTACTCTTCAGTTCTTGAACAATAATAAATAATTTGCAAAGAAACATGAAAACACTTTATATATATATATATATATATATATATATATATATATATATATATATAAAGTGTTTTCATGTTTCTTTGCAAATTATTTATTATTGTTCAAGAACTGAATATATATATATATATATATATATATATATATATATATATATATATATATATATATATATATCGTGCTTGGTAAATATTAAAGACAACCATATTGCACGTAGGAGAAATACACCTCAAATAACTGGTTTCTAATTACATTACGAGTTAATACTAATTTATATTGTGACTGAGTAAAGTGCTTGTAGATTATCATAAATATAGCAAAAGAAAAAAATGGCGTTTTCATGCAGAAATAACATAATAATAAATTTTGATAATTGTTTGAATGTAGCAGTGACAAAATTAAATATTTTTTATTAATAATAATATATAGTGGAAGTTTTCATCTTATTACACTTTATCTATTTATCATATTTTTTCTTATCTTTATTTTTTTGTAATATTCTTATTTATTTTATTTTTGTCACTTTGAATATTTATCACTCTATATTTATCTATTTATTATTTTATTTTTCTTCCACATTAAAAATTAATTTTATGTTTTATGTTTTATTTACACATAATTTTTAATATATCTAACATTGAACCTTTTAATTCATAATTATATTTTTCAGTCAATGTTAAAAAAACACACTAATAACACCAACACATTAATTTTTTTATGTTATAAATTTTGTTATTAAACTTGCATCGAGACAAATTGAATAGAGATGTCAACATTTAAATTTTTATGTTTATTAACACAAATAGTTCTAGATATATTTAATTAAAGGTAACTTATATTTTTATTAAAAAAATAATCCAACAACTAATCACAGGTCAAATACCTTATTATCTAATACACTAAAAGAGCTCAGAGTCAATACTGTAGCTTGTGTGTGTTTTCACTGTGGATTACAAAAGTATTGCTCAATTTTTGGGTCACCGATTTACTGGTTTTTTTTTTCTTTTTGCACAATAAAATAATGATTGTCTCTTGAAAAAGACAAAAAATGACTGCTAGATGGAAGGGTTCTACTGTAATTGCACATTTTCGGTCTGGTTCGGGTCACCAGTTTTTCTATTTTTTATATTTCTTTGCACAGTAAAATAATCATTTTGTCCCTCGAAAAGGACAGAAATCAGCTCTGGCCGGGAGGGGTGCAAGAGCATTTCATATTTTTTGAAAATGGTTAAATACGAATATACCCCCAATAAGACAAATTAAGTTTAGGCTGTAGTGGTGTCCTGGTAATTGACCATATTTTTTAGTTATTAATCTCCAGATACTGTGGACGCGTGGCGCACGCGGGTGACGAAAATCGACCTCACGCTCTCTTCGGGTAGCGCATGCGACGATGTCAGTTGTCGGAAAATGCCCATCCAACGTCTCCCTGAATGCCACCATGTCTTCTTCCTGATGGTCTGACGCGTGCAATCACAAGGTGGCCAGAGATGAGATGGTGGGCGGTTGAACCCCCCCCCCCCCCCCCCTCGCCCCTTCACCCGAAACTACACAGCAGCCCCCCGGTTTGATGGATTTTTCATTTCAAACCCTTCTCTTTTAATTGTGTTGTGTGGTCTTTATTTATGTTATGTAAGTTTTTATTTGTTTCAATTGTGTTCTTCGATTGAAATTGATTATATATTGTATTTTTATTTCAGTTCTTATTCTTTTAATTTTCAGATTGCTTTTATTTTCGGTACATAAGAATTGATTTTTCAATTTTATCATTTGATTGAAATTGATAATATATTTAGTTATCATTTTGACCCTTATACTTTTAATTTTTTATATTTCTTAAATAGTTATAAAAATTGTTTGCTCGGCCTGCAACGTAGTGCGGACAATTAATTATTTTCACGAAAAATAATTTTTTAAGCAATTTTTTTCTTTTTTTTTGTTTGCTTTTTTGTTAAAATTTTTGGGCTTTCTTTTTTGTTCTTTTATTAAATTGATTTTCCTATTATTCACGCAATAATAATAATATTTTTTGTTTTTTCTCTTTTGTTAATATTTTCAAGTTTTTTCCTAGAGATAATTTAATAATTTTTATTGTTTTAGCAATAATAATAGTGATATTTTTGGACGTTAAACCTTCAATATTATTGTTATAATAGAGTGTATTGATGTATTTTATTATTTCAAACCTTGTATATAAAGATATATTTTATTTTTGAACTAGCAAAATCTATTAATTTTTTATAACAGTCAAATGGAGAGTAATAAAATATTTACTCATTTTTAATGATAAAAACCATTACATAAGTGGTCAGTTACAGCAATGAATAGTTAGGAGGTCGAAAGATGCAAATCATGTGGAGGCCAAAAGGGTGATAAAGAAACGGTGTCAAATTGGGACCACCACTGGCAATGCCAATAAGGACGCTAGCTGCTGCAGCTACAGAGCCTCCTCTATGAGTTTTTTAGTGAGAGCTTTGGAGAGTCCCATCACGCTATCAGTTGTCCCCACCTGCACAAAATACCAAAAAAAACTAAGCCTCTCACAGTAAGGAATAAATCAATGGAAGAGGCGATACCAGTTGTCCAGAATCTAATATCTATATGTAATTTGCCTGGGATCAAGGGTTTAGAAAGGACAGCTAATATAAACTCATTTCTTAATTTGAATGATAATACATATATCCATTATTTTTCTCAATTAAAAGTTCTCCAAATGTATCAATCATGTCTGGTTATCCATGCTCCAAGGGATGCAGCTAATTGCCGAATAGACATCACATAATAGTCATACTACAACAAAACCGGTGGCGCAGTTTCAGTTTAAAATCTATAGTTCTTGCATCAAATGTTTCACTCTATGCATACTCCGTTAACATTTGTCCTATTACATATTGCATAAGGATTAGAAAACCCACCACTTCTTTAATGTAGGGCAATACCAAAGGGTGTTCAATTATTAGCCCCCCAGCAACTCTGAGCACAATTCCCTCTTCAATCTGTGGAATGCATGAAAGAAAACAAAGGAAGTAAATATAGATTGCCATTTCCATCAGTGATACTTTGCGAGAAAAATGAGTTTTACCAGCTTCTCAATGACTTCATCTGGTATTTCATGGAAATAGATCTGTAGGGCATCATCAGGTAAGAGAAACTATTACAAAGTGTTTCATCATTATGTACTGTCTAATCACTGTATCATGTATGTGTTATCATTCAGGTTGTTCCAAGCAGAAAACCTTGACCACCATTAATTAAAAAAAGACTAGGCAAATAGTACCTCCACCCTGTCCCATTCTCCTTTCCTGAATCCAGTTTTAAGATTTGTGACAAGAACTGATCCCACAGTTGCAGCATGTCCCCCAGAATACCCTGCATTTCATGTAGATAAATAAAGAAAGCAATGGAAGAGTAAAAAACAAGGAAAGAGAGTTGAAAGAATGCTAAGCAAACCTTTTATAAATTCCCGTGCTTCTTCCTTGCCGGCTGGCTTTTCCCTGATTGCACCTTCATAGACTACCACCTTCAAATTGATGACAATAGCAGTAAGAAATAACAGAACAAATATATTTACATGCAGTGAAAGATCCTGATGATTTCTAGCTACAAGCATGCACGCAAAACCAGTTCGTGGAAGTAAAAGGAGGAACGGGGCAGGAGTAGGAGGAGAGATGGCCTTCTCAATTGATGATAAGGAATTGGTCTCTAAAATACATCACGAGTACATATATAGAATCTCTCGTCTGATTTCCAGTTTACACAAACAAACAACTTGTACACCACAAAGAATATATGTTACCACCAAAAGATTAGCTCTCAATTTTAGGGAGTTATCATTAGTTGTCTACTAAATTTGCCAAAATGTTTTATTCCAACAGAAGCTCACATATTAGAAAATACCTGTCCCATCTACAAATACAGTTCACTGCAGATAATTATCATTTATACCTCATTAGTTTTCTTTTCTTGAGTTTTGCTTAGGTATAAGAGGAAGAGCCAGGAAATAGAGTACAATAGCATTTTCTTTACAAGGCTCACAGTATGCCAAAAAAAAAAAAAAAAAAACAAATGACTAAATCAGGAAGAAAAGTATATCAATATATACTTGATCTGCAGTTATTAACAATGTTGGCTCAGCATCCTTAGTGTAGTCACTGATTGGGAGCTTCTGCAAAATAGTGTCAGCCTGACATGAAGTTTTCACCAGCTAAGGTAAGTACCAGAGTCCACACTCAATTAAGCCAAAAGTATCGAGGCAACAACAAATATAGAAGAGGATGACAAGCTAAATACTGTCAAAGTACCAACAGCATCATAGGAAAAAATGGTACAGGAAAAAAAAATTATATATATATATATATATATAAACAGAATGTATCATGTAGTATCCAGCAGGATTAGAAAGGCATGAGGACTATTAGTGAATCCACAACAAATGTGATTGCAAAGGTTGAACTAGAGGTGTTAAAAAAAAACAATTCCATCTATAATATTTGCATTATTTGATGTTGGTTTAAGATTTTTGAAACTCGATCAACCTGTATACCCTATACAACCTACTTGGCATAAATACTCTATCTTTCTCTCTCCATTTTTTATTCCCTTGCCGCTCAACTCCTCATTCTCTCATCTCCCTCTCAGCCGTTCTAAAACCACGAGTCTCTTCCTCTCATCTTTATAACCAAAAACCCAATCTGACATCGACAAACCTCTACCTTACCCTTGTTAATCAAACCTTCAAAAGAAAAAAAAAAATCAAAAGCCTAACAATAAAACTCTATCAGAGGTCAAATTTCTCTCCTTTAGGTTTCAAGCACTAGTGACTTAAACACACAAGATGCAGGCATCATTTTGTAAGTATATTTATCCTCTCATGGTATCCAAAGATCAATGAATTCTTTTCAATCCTTTGAGGAGTTCCACACAGCACAAAGGTTGTCTTTGTCTTCGGTGACAATGTTTTCTAACTTTTTAGATCAAAAGCAACTCCAATGAATCAAAAGCAAAAGCATGAATGACTTGTATTTGTCTGCTGTATTGGCTGAAAGATTACGACTTTGGGGTGCTTCCTTTATTGTGATCGCAAATGTGGGTGTCTATTACATCATTAAATCCACATTGTACTCTTAGTACTTTGGTTAAAATTGAAAGCCTTTAGAGATTAATAAAACTTCTTAAGAACTAGTATGTTAGTCATACCTTTAGGATTCAGTATTGTTGTGGTTTTTCAACCCCTGGATATCTATAATATGAACAAGTTTTTTTGTTAAACCTGATAAATCTAATTTGCCCAAGTCTTCAAAAAAAATTGAGTGGGTCAGGTTTACAGTTTGTAAGATATCAAATGTTAAGTTGGATACAATTATGAGTCCAAACCCGACCCAATCCATGAAAGCCCCTCGAACATTCCAAACATACACATACATTTGAGGATTTTCTTATCATTATCTAGTATCCAACCTCGCTAACAGATAACTTCCAATCAATTAGTTATATTTATTATTTCATTAAGTGGAAACAAGACCACTTACACCAAGAACCTTTCCTATCAAAGCAACATATGGGAAGCACCCAGTCTCCCATTTACTGCAAAACCAAGCGCAGTATCTATAACAATACAATTTCTTGGTATCCTCGAGCATTAAAGGAACTAGTCTAAACCCAAAACACCTGAAGCATCTAAGAACAGGCAAAAAAAGAAACAAAAAAAGAAGCAAAAACAAAACATACAGTGTCGGTGGCAACCAAAATAGTGGGTTCCTCATCCTTGTCTTGTTGATTATTCATAGTAGTAGTTCGTAAATTTGCTATAATAGCATCAGCCTGAGATGCAATTCACATTCATCAATTACTCGATGAAATTATTCTTAAACCAAACTTCCACTGTAATTTATGATGTTACAGAACCACATCAAAAACTCCAACAGAAAGAAAAAAAACAGTAAAAAGCCACAACAACAATCATTTCAAAGTTTACCTTAGCCTCAGCAAGAGTCATTACTAAATCTTCTGGTTTTTCTTTGCGAATGCTCTTTTCGTCAATATCTGCAGTCTACCAAAACAATTTCCAATTTTTAACATTATATACTGAAAACAATTTTTGCCAAGGAAAAATAAAAACTGGAGTTTGAAAAAAAAGAGAATCTACAGAGATTGTGAATTCATATCCCATCTCTTTTAATATTTTCCTTCGTGAAGATGAGGCCGACCCCAGTATTAACTGCATACAAACACTTCTAATCCCTTAATTTTACTTGCAAACAAACACAATGATAAATGGAAAGAAATTGTCAGTAGAAATTTATATAGAATTACCCTAATTATTACTTAACAACGGAGATTTATATTTTAATTACCTTAAAAGGAGGAATGACATCCATTCCTCCGTGGAAGCTGGAGAGAGCTGAGAGCAGGCAGGAAAAAGGAGGGTAGAGCTAGAGAGACAGAAAGTGAAGAATGGTCAGAGGAGTAGTCGGCTGAGAGTGAGAAAAATCTGGTCCAGGCCTATTAGGAGATAGGCTTTTCCAAAGAACCACACCGGACCCCCATTTTCCATTTTTAATGAATTAGAGTGACTTTACTCATATTTCAACCTTTTTATTTGATTAATAGATTGCGTCCACAGGAAGAATTTAAGAGCTTGAGGTCGGATTCTAATTCTTTAATATTCGTTTTACGTTGTCAAACTCAAAATTAACAACTGTAGTTAGACTTGGAAAAAACCCAACTTATTATTAGGTTGTAGATTTAATTCATGAATTGTTGGTTTAATTCAAGTCCATCATTTTTTTTTATCAAAATCTTATTGTTTTATTTTTTTTATAAGAAAATATTTTTGTTGATCTTGTCAGATTTATTTGGATTGTTTGTCAACCTAAATCGTTGTTTCACTTGAGTTTAGCTAAGTTAATGTCGGAACCAATTTAAATTGATAATTGATTCATATAAAAATTAAATTGCTAGTTAATCAAATCAACTTGATACAATAACAACATGGTATGAACTCCATCAACAATTGTAATGAAACCCAATAACAATGATGGTTTAGAACCCCGAGATCGTGTAGACAAGATTGGTTGAGCCTTGACCTGACACCTAAAATGATGAAAACCAAGACTACGAAGGGTTGAAATGTCACACCCAGAAAACCTGAGAATCTCTTAACAATCAAGATGATAAGGTGGGTGGTTTGAACGTCACAAGATTAACTTATAGGAGTTCTTTTAAGAACGAAGAGGAACACATACCTCACAATAATGATAATTTTCTGGAAACATAATATGTTTATTCATTTCAAAATACCCATCTATATACTTGGAACAACCCTCCAAGAATAGGAAACATCATAACTAAAGCTTTAAAACAGTTCAAACATCAACATAAACAAGTCCTCACGTTTTTAGATCTCTTGGACTTCTAGAGGCTACCATAAATAGCTAAATGACCAAATTCAATATATTTAACATAATCATTCAAGACCAAGTTCATTCCTCTATTTAATAACCTTGGAACTCATCAAATTCATGTCCTTTCTAGAAACATTTTTGCATAATTATTAGCATCTTCAATTGCTTTGATGATGTGGACTAAGCCTTGATTATTATATGAGCCCATCTTGGTCTTTTTTAGAATCAACTCAAATCTCTTGGATTAGCCCATTTAGTGTTTCCTTGAAATGTTTGACTCTAAGTATTTGTAATTAGACCACTTGGAATTAACAAAGGGTCTTATGCAAATTCAGCCTCATTCCCAAGTGTCTGATCAACATATCCAACTCCTTGGTTTGCATCATTCTCCCCCTCTTGACAAGGATTTGTCCTCAAATCATCACCTACATCAAATGGAGATAAATCAAAAACGTTAAAGCTTGCACTCACACCATACTCACCTGGTAAGTCAAGCTTGTAGGCACTATCATTGACACGTTCCACTACTTGAAATGGTCTGTCATCCCGAGGTAGGAGTTTTGAACGGTGTTTTCCCAAAAAACATTCCTTCCTTAAGTGCAACCAAACTTAATCGCCTGGTTCAAACATTACCTTCTTGCGTCCTTGTTGGCTTGTTTGACATATTGTTTAGTTCTCCTTTCAATGTTCAGTCTTTTCATGAATCATCTTTACAAATTTTGTCTTTGTTTTGTCATCTAAGTTCACGCGTTCACTCAAAGGTAAAGAAGTTAAATACAAAGTTAAAGCCATAAACCATTTCAAATGGTGAAAACTTAGTTGCAGAATATATATACTTCTAATATAAACAAATTCAATATGTGTCAAACAATCTTCCCATGTTTTCAAGTTCTTTTTAATGATAGCACGTAACAAATCCATTTGTGGATGACAAGTAGTAGAAAACAATAACTTGGTTCCTAACTTCCCCACAAAGTCTTTCAAAAACTTTGCATCCCAATCGGAAACAATGGTCTTAGGCATGCCATGTAACCTAACAATTTCTTTGAAGAACAAATGATGTGAACCCCATGATCACATGGTCACGCAACCCACAACCAAGAATGAGATTTGATCCTGGAAAGCCAATAGATTTGATAGGCGTGTGACACAATGGAAACCTGCCCCAAGGCACCAACATTATTGGAATGAGTAGAATGACGTCACGAAGCCAGTTAATCTTCTATAAGTCGTATTCAGTTCGTTCAAGAATTAAAGAATGTAAGAATCACTCTCACACATAAAACTGAAAAATTCAGAAGTAATATTCATCAATCGCTGTCGAAATTTAGCTTACATGAGTTTAATATAGTTCTTGAAAAACTAACCCTAATGGACCCCTATGTGGACTTAAATGAAGTTCACTCAAAACTAACTCAAACCCCTAAATTGTCTTGGCTTAATCCAAACAAACCTTGGATCCTAGCTGAAAACAAAGTGATGCGAACCGGCCCAAAAACTCAAGCAAAGACCCATTACATGTTTAGGGGCTTGATTCATGGTTTTGAAGGTTTCACCCAAGTCATAATTGCAAGGACCATTGAAGTATCTATGTCTAGGAGGGTCAGCCAAGCTTTATTTGGGCCATGAATGGAGGACAACAAAGGAGCCAAAAGAATCCTACTACAACTTGGAAACATGGGATTGATGGGCTACAAAGGAGCCAAAAGTTTTGAGTGGACCTCTTTTAAGTCCACATAAGAGGTCCATTAGGGTTACTTTTTAAGAACTATTTAAACTCACGTAACCCTAATTTCGGGAGCCATTGATTAATTTTGAATTCTGAACTTTTCAGTTTATGTGTGAGAGTGATTCTTGCATTCTTTAGTTCTTGAAAGAACTGAACCCGACTTATCGAAGATTAACTGGCTTCGTGGCGTCATTCTACTCATTCCAATAGTATTGGTGCCTTGAGGCAGGTTTCCATTGTGTCACACTCCTATCAGACCTATTTCGGCTTTCCGGGATCAGATCTCATTCTTGGTTGTGGGTTGCGTGACCACATGATCACTCAAAAAATTAAATAGTTTCTGAAAAATTAACCCTTATGGACCTTTTTTGGACTTATAAGAGGTCCACTCAAAAATGACTCAAAACTCTAAACTTGAAAGCCCATAAATTAATCAAAACAAATCTTGGATCTTAGTTGAAAACAAGGTATCAATGAAGCCCAAACAAGCCTTGGATTGTAGCTAACAAAATAAAATAAAACCCCTAATATTAAATTCATGTTATGCCATGAGAAGAAGAGAATGAAGTAAAATATTATAGAGCTGATTCAAAGCTTATTTATAGTCTTTCATGCAGCCCTTTAATCCTAGAAACAAAAAAAAAGGTAGCCACCCATATTGTTTCCAAGTTGTAGTAGGATTCTTTTGTTTCCTTTGTTTTCCTCACTTCATCAAGGTTGTATTGGACCCTCTTGTACATGGATAAAATATACTAGGGTCTGCTCTTGATACTCCATTAGACCTTTCAATTCTAACATGGTTGAAACTTTCAAAACCAATGTGTTCAATGTCTTTTTCAATGTTTTTGTCTTAGACCAAGTTGTTGGACTATTTAAAACATGTAATGGGTCTTTGCTGGTATTTCTAGGTTGGTCCTGATGCGAACCTCGTGGTCACGCAACCCACAACCAAGAATAAGATCTGATCCTGGAAAACCAAAATAGGTTTGGTAGGAGTGTGACATAATGGAAACCTGCGCCAAGAAACTAACACTATTGGAATGAGTAGAATGACGCCACAAAGCTAGTTAATCTTCAATAAGTCAAATTCAGTTCGTTCAAGAACTAAAGAATGCAATAATCACTCTCACACATAAAACTGACAAATTCAGAAATAGTCATCAATGGCTGCCAAAATTTAGGTTACATGAGTTTAAATAGTTCTTAAAAAGGTAACCTTAATGGACCTTTTATGTGGATTTAAATGAGGTACACTCAAAACTGATCCCAAAACCTTAAGTTGGAAAGCCCATGACTTAATTCAAACAAGCTTTGGATCCTAGCTGAAAACAAAGTTCTAATTAAGCTCAAACAAGCCTTGGATTGTAGCTAACAAAATTAAATACAGCCCATAAGGCTTATTTATAGCCTTCCTAGGATTCTTTTGTTTCCTTTGTTGTCCTCACTTCCTGACCCAAATAAGGTTGTATTGGATCCCTCCTGCACATGGATAAGATGTACTAGGGTCGCCTCTTGATACTCCAATGGTCCTAACAATTCTGACTTGGTTAAAACCTTCAAAACCAATGTATCCAATGCCTCTTTCAATGTCTTTGTCTTATATCGGATCATTGGACGAATTGGAACATGTAATGGGTTCTTGCTAGTGTTTCTGGGCTGGTCCGCATCAGGTCCATATCAGGCTTATCAATTCCATTCTGTTCCGGTCGGAACGTTCCGTGCTGTTAAAAAAACCGAGACGAAACAACATCGTTTTCGTCTCGGTTTTAATTCCGGCCCGTTCCGGAAATTCCGGCCGGAATGTCTCGGTACCGTTCCGGCCTTAAATTCCTCTTTATTTTGATTAACTTATGATTTTTTGTCTAATTTTGAGATTATGTTTGTTTGACTTTGTGTTTATATTGTATAATTTAAAGTTAATTTATCTTGAATTTTAATTATGCTTGTTAAATTAATATTTATATATATATATATATATATATATATATATACATATATAATTAATTATATATGAACAGTACAACCCCGGAACGACGACCGGAACAGTATTGACAACCTTGGTCCATATCACGTTGAAGTAGGAGAGAGTTTGTATGATGGTGTAAAATCTTTAGGTTAAGCCTTTGTCATAGGAAGGGTGATGATAGTGTTTATGGTAGTGTTCCCTCCCTCTAGGCTGCTGGCTTATGGTGTATGGGTTTTCTTAATGAGAAATGGGGAGATTTTAGGGTTATAAGCTGGTAAAATCTCAAACCTTATGTTTTAGAAGGAAATATGAACATTGATTATAGTTAAGGAAGAAAATTTGTCTTATTCTACAACTATCAAAATGATAACTCACACATTTGGAAATTTCAGCAGTTAAGGTATGAGTTTATTGTGGTTTTTTCTTGAATCTTAGGGTTAAAGGAAGAAGATCTTAGTAGTTGGGATTGTATAGGAGCATCATGTGCATTGCTTTAGTCACCTATGGTCTTGATTATTGTAAAGATGAAGTTTGGAAGAGTCTAAAAGATAGCAACTCATTCATGTTCTTCATGAGTTGTGATTAGGATGGATCCTTGTGGTATTTTTTTTATCTTTTAGAGATAAATTAATTATTTTAATGGTTGGATATTGTTAAAAGAAACCTTTATTGCATTTTAAGAGCATTCTGGTAAGAGGATAAGAGTTAGAATCGGATCGAAACAGGACAACTCATATAGTTTTTATAGGATAAAATGAAGAAGAAAATAAATAGTAATTGAATGACAGGTCATATATGGTTTTTCTTTTCTAAATGAACTACTTGTTGCCTACAATGCATTATTCAATTTAGTCCCTATTTTTTTAAGATTTTCAATTAAGCCCTAAGTTGAACCTATTTTTTTAGAATTTTTCTAATTTCATTTTCCATGGAATGTTTCAATTAGTCCTTTGCTTTTCGCAAGTTCTACACAGTGATCACTGGTTTTTAGGATTCATTAATTTGGTCCTCAATCAACCTTCAAATTTCTTTCAACTAGGCCCTTAATTAGACCGATTAGGCTCCTTAAAGTTCAATTGGATCCTTAATCTTTCCATTATTGCAAGACATAGTGAATTTGCAGTAATTGAAAGATCAAGGTTTTCTATCTTCTATTTCATCTCGTCTTGTCTTTTTTATCCCCAACAAAAATCACACGCTACCAGAAAGCTGTCTAAACCTAAAATAAAATTTTCTTGGATTGGATTGCTTGCAGTTGCATGATCAATGATCAAACTTTCTTTGGTTCTCTTGCTCACTATCTCTCTAAGATTTTCCAATCTCCTTTCACCTTTTGTTTACAACTCGAAAATCAAAACTGGGTGATATACTTTGTTGCTATCAATATAAACGCTAAGGATATCAAGCTGGAATAAAAACGAGGAAATCATGGTTCAATCGAGCAAATCTCGTAGCTACTATATACATTATTTGGAATACAGTTGTAAGCATCTGTTGTACATAGCAGAGTTATTTTCACACTTTCATTCAAGGAAAAAAAAAACGATTTGGTTAAAGGATTATCATTATCCTTTTCCAAGGCAAAAAAAAATATGCCCCCTGTTGAACTGTAATCAGCAAGCAAACAGGGTTCACATGGGAAGAATATTGAATTCGTGGGGCATGAAATCTTCACCGGGTCTGTAGTATTTGTTTGGAGAGTAAAGGCTTAAGTTCGATACTTGACTGGTATAAAGACAGGCAAATCTCTCAACCTGTTTGTGCACAAGACATTTAAGAACAAACCAAAAAGAAAACAGGAAGATTCTTAAGGTGAGGATATAGATTAGCAAATGGAATAACATTTGAAGGAGAAGTAATGAGCACTAAGGCTTCATGAAAAAAAAGAAAAAGAAAACTGTTCACAAGCTAAAAGTACGAGAAAACAAGCTTCTCCGATTCTTTAAGGAAATTTTGGCCCAACTTTTTTTTTTATAAGAATGCACGCACAAAACAGCACTAGGTTCTATGATCTCACCTGATGTGCAAAGCGAGAGTTTTGGTAGCCCGTCTTCATGAGTTGTCCCCAGACCTTGTGAAACTGTAAATTAATCAGTGAACAAATCAAAAATCAGAACCTTGTTATTGACATGGTTGCAGAGAATTGGGGGTCGCAAGGGACAAAAAAGCAGCCTTACGTTTTGGTGACATTCTCTTTGAGTCTGTTGATGTTTAATTCTTACTTGATTCCTCTGGAGCTGTTCAAGGAAACCATTGAATAACTAATGAGTGACTTTAATAATCTATCTGTAAATATTCCTATACCAACAGAAACAAGCAACCTAACCTCCAAATCCTCTACCAAAGCAGACTTCTCCTGCTTCTGATCGACATTAAGATCTTCAAAGCTGTAAGAAATTCCAGTTTCACTTTTCTCAATCAAAAGAACTAAAATCATACCAGATCAATCATTTCTTTCACAAGTGTTGTTTTACTCGTCACAGCAGTATTCTATCTTCTTTGCAATTACTAAGCAAGTTTATTGGTGCATGACACAATGTTCAAAATCCAAACTGCAGGTTTTATTTTATTCTGCATCTACCACATTGCAATAAAAAGCGCAACTAGAGTCTAAATGTTGGCAGCAACTGTAACAAAGAAAAGACAAGAACAATTTAGGATCAATTTGGTTGAGTGAAACAGATTGCATAACTCTACATAAAATTTCCCGTAACCTTTCAGACTTTAGAGAAGGTCGGTTTTGGGGATGTTAAGAGGTGATTTATAGAATAGTATGATCAGAAAATAAGAATCCAGATATATACTTACTCAAGAGACCACCTTAGACGATGTATTTGATCTTCAATGTGATCACGGTCACTTCTCATCAACTGAAGTGCCTGCAAAAAGTTTAAGCAAGAGAAAAGAAGAGCAGCCATCTTTAATAGCTCAATTATCATCAGATTTCAAACGTTAGACCACAAAATGAACAAACATAAGCATCTCATGACCACCTGGATAACTAGTAGTAAAAAAGTCCAACATAGCAACAGAAATTCATGAAATACTGGTGTTTAAGGAAGAAGATATAAATATTGCTCTCTGACTTCCAGCACAAGAGACGCCCCAATTTTACTGTTCTGCAATGCATTCCATGCAATGATTCGGTTTGAGCAATTTCAGTAATAGAAATTAATATTAAGAAGGTAGGTTTCTCCGACTGTACAATTAACCAAAACAACTAATAGTAATTGGTGTTTATTAATGAACATGCTACTACAAAATATGGTCTTTGTAAGATTCAGAATCTTACACTTCCACTGTTAGCCTTTTCTACAAGGACGGGGCATAAAAAACTGTCATCAGAGCTTAAGAAATTTCAAAAATTACCTTGCGTGAGTCCCTTAGTTCCCAAAGCAGTTTTACCTCTGTCTCAAGCTCTGGAACAACGAGCATTGTTCTCCAACCTGCTCATAGAGGCATAAAGGGCAAGCAAACCACAAAAACCAACACGACACCATAGCTTTGGCTAAATAAAATATTTTAATTGCAAAACTGTGATTGACAGGCTTGATGTGCAAGGGGGAATTATAGATCTTCAAGTGAGGAATTTGAGATAGTGCGTGTCAACTTCTGTTTTTATTCATTCCCCATGCAGACCCTAAAATAGTTATGTACTCACCCCATTTATTGATTGCTTAAGTGTCTTATATAAAATGATTAATCATAACAAGTCCATATTAGCTTCAAAGGCTATAGAAAATTGGAATAAGACGATAAGAAAGAGTGCAATACCGAGAATTTTTTTGCTGCGTAAAATATCTCCATAGATATGATCCCCAACATACAGAACCTATGGAAGCAGAAAGAATTTTAGATCTAAAATCCACATGCATGAATCCAAAAAAAAATCATATAAAGAACAAGCAGCTCAGCATATGATGTAAACAGAATGAATTTTAAAGATTTTCAAAGATTTCAACCACCAATCATAAAGCTACTCGATATTAAAAGAAAAAAACAAAAATGACAAACCCACATTATTTCTTGCCATGGATATAATTCCGCAAAATAATAGTACAGAAGAGCAATGCAAGACACCCAGAAGTACAGTATATAATCACAACAAAGGTTTTTTCTTTCATGTTTATGAGCAGTACTTTCCTTCCATGCCTGCACGCCAATTTAACAAAAAAAGAATACTAGAAGGAAACATAACTTGTTCAAATAATTAAGAATGATAAACAGGACAAAGAATTACCTGTGAACTTGACTCAATTGAGAGTAATTTATGCAGATGACGAACAGTCCCTCCCTGAAACGTCAGATTTAAGGACATCATTAGATGTCTTGAATTTTTCATTTCCATCTAAAGAGTCATTTGATGTGATCTAAGTCATTGATGATACTTTTTATACACAATTGCTTAGATGGATTTAATTAATTAAGAACTTTCTTAACATACCTGGAAAACCCTGCAACACTCATTTTGCTTCTTCAGTGTTATGCTAGGTGAAGTATTTCCAACCTTTTTTGAAAAAATAATAAAAAACAAACCGAAAGACATAATAAGGAGAAGCACACAAGAGTGTCAAACAATTTTAAATGACAATAGTACTACACTACCTGAGCCATAGGAGTTCCATTATCGGTATTGATTAGCTTGCCAGATTCAGGTTCAACCTCAAAAAGATTAGCATTACTTTCTTCATGAAAAAATCCGGGTTTTGCACTGAATATATTGTCAAAGTCAATGACTGAGTCATACATTACCCTAAAAACACCAGAATATTGGAGCTTCTGGCAAAACAGAATTTCTCAAACAACAGTGAAAATTAATACTTCAAAGTGTGGATTTAATTCTATCTTATTATCAGAACAAGACTATTAAAAGCATCTTTAAGAACATAATCCATGGTTTTATAACATGCTGATGGAAGCTGGCCACTAGTTAAAATAATTTTTTTGCAGTTTTGATGCAAATTGTATGTCAAATGTTAATTATGAAACTCCATTAATAAAAAAAGGAATCAACAATCAATATTTGAGCTATTACATATGCTGTTTTTTAAGGAGAAAACATTACCTGCCAGTGATGACAACATCAAAGTACTGAAGCCAATCAAAGTTGCAAGCATCAAGGGTACGAGACTCGCAGAGAAAATTCATCACAATATTTGTATAGTCCCATAAACTGCAAAGATAAAGCAATGATTACTTAAACTCTCATCTAAAATAAGTTGTAACATTCAGAAAAGTCACATGCAAACAACAAGAGAGAAATCTGCCAGGATTTTATGTAACAATTGTTCTAGTTATGAAAAGATATTTCGTTGCATTCCAATGGTTATAGTACAGAAAAAGGGGGAAAGAACAGGAATGGGGAGGGGAAGATTCAATACCTATTTGTTACCAAGAACGTTGCCCGTCGAGAATCCCTGAGCATTTTGAGCAGTGGAACTATAGACTTATCCTCGTTGATGTACCTGGTAGATGAAGCCAGTAGACATAAAGACAAAAGCACCCATAACCAAGCAGAAGAAGTTAAGGGAACCTTTTCCAAATAACCCAAAAATTATATAAATCATGTGTCTATTTTGTCTAAACCAGCATCCATAGATCATTTGTCCAGTAACAGACTGCAAAATTTACTGCAATTACGGTCTCTTCTTAACTAATAAATATAAGCTTCCTAAATAGAAAAGCAGAACATTACTAATGATTGACAACCACTTGATGAATAATTCCATTTTTTTAACTTACTTTATAGGATCTTTTGCTACCATTTGCTTTAAAGTTCCATCACGATGGCACATATCAACAGCAGATCGAACATCTTTGTACATGCGAGCATAGCTGAAAGTGTTGTTGTGAAACAATGAGCTTTCAAGATCTACACTTCATTGAAGAACAGGTCTACTCTCCACCACATTAATTGGTTATTTATTATATACAAACAACTGTAGGTGATGCTTGTGGATATTATTCAATAGCAATACAATAACATTTCATCTTTGATAGGAACACCAATAATTACTTGACTCCTAAAGTTGGATAACCTTAAATATGGAAATCCTTTGCAAGGCAA
Source organism: Salix purpurea (assembly GCA_027405865.1). Lineage (NCBI taxonomy): Eukaryota > Viridiplantae > Streptophyta > Magnoliopsida > Malpighiales > Salicaceae > Salix > Salix purpurea. The sequence goes on from CM050334.1 coordinate 124,204, forward strand.
TGAATAATTCATTGTTAAAAACCCCATCTGTATTATGTAGCCATATTATGACATTTCTGCTGGTATCTAAACCACATGTAGACATGCTTGTTTTTACTGTTCAAAGTGCACACTTTTTATTGCCAAACCAGTGAAATTCACACCAGAGAAACATGTTCTACCTGAAGTTGGTATATTTTAGGCCTTGAAAGCTTTTTTAAACTTAACCAAAGTTATAGCAACAACTAAGTTGGCAAATTTGAATCAGCGTATATGAAGGGGGGGTAGAAAAGGATTCGGTTTAGTTGGAATTTACTATCATAGCGAATCCACAGAAATAAATAAAAGAGCTGGTACCACAAAAGACAATATAAAAAACAAATGATGCGTTCTTACTCTACTTTTGCTGGAACTCTTCCTGGATTTTTGTCCATAAAGTCAACAAGCTGGGCAAACAAATAGGCTTCAGCTAATGAGAAAAGAGTATCAATAAGCGCATAATCTGGCTCATCAAAAGCATCTCGTATCAGAGTGTTCCCATAGGAGCCAACTTTCTCTTCCTTGGTCAACTCTCTAAATCCATGGTATGCCACTTTCACATATTTATGACGATCCATCTGTATAATGCAAATCACTAGTTAGAATATTTTCCCACACAAATGTTCTTTCAAGTAAAAAACAGCTAATGAGAAATTATTGATGAGAACCTTCAAGATATTGCCTCTCTTTTTATCTACAACCAACCCTCTGACCATGTACTTCCAGTTAAATGTCCAGCCCAACAACTGCATGAAAACACCATTCTTAGCCAGCATACGGTCAAGCTCAATGGAGCAAAGCAGCATGGGTTTTAAGAAAGACAAACCTCTTCAGGATAGCCAAGATTAGACACCAACTTTTCAATCGTGCCTTCATACGCAAGTTTCTCAAAGGTTTCAGGCTTATACTGTGCCAATGTGTAATCCATATCAAAGCCGACAGCTATAATATTTCTCATGTTCAATGACCTATTGCAGAAGATCTGCTTTCCAAGTTCAGCTTCATCTTTCCCCCCTTCAGGAGATGACCATATGCATGGTTCTTGAACTCCATCGCTACTCTCCATAGGCTCAGAACTCTGTCTCTTGTCACCTAAAACAGCCTTCTGACCCTTGTCCATCATATAACTCATGTGCAACTGATTCACTCCTGAGATATTAAAAAGAAATAACTTCTAACATCGATATATAATGACATTCAAATTACTCCATGCACAAAATGAAAGAAACCCATTACTCAACAAATTCAAGAAAACAAGGTTTTATGGTACATATACAATCCGCATTCAGCCATATTAGATGGGTACAAACCGATCTACATAATCCAACACTATAGGTGAAATGACTAGCAAACAGCACAAAACAGCCGTTAAGTCCTCTTCAAAATTAAAAATATTGTTTTCTTGGTAAAAAACAAAAAGTAAAACCAAGAATTCAACCTAAAAGGGTTTTTTTTTCTAAATAAAAAAAATCGTTGACATCTTACCTGCAAATTTGAATCAAAAAGCACAGAGTGAAAGTGCATGTTCCCAGTCTAAGTATCTTCCAACATTCGCTCCAAAGTAACACCTAAAAATCCAATTCCTCCATCAAAACCTACTCTAATTCCACCAGATTTTACACTAAAAAAACTCTTCATATTTCTTCAACAATAAAACGAGGAATGATGCAGATTCTCAAAACAATTAATAAAATGAGAAACGAAATCAGTAGAGAGAGAGAGAGCTAACCTGTAGAGTGAATTTGCTTTGGTTTAGCGAAGGAGAAATTAGGAGTTTTATAATGAAATCCCGAGTAGAAGCTAATTCGAGAATCTAAAGGGCGGGGAAATTCAGGAGAGAAAAGAGAAAGGCAAAAGGAAACCGGCCTCTTTGGAATTCTCATTCTTGGGGGGGATTAAGTAGGCATGAGATGGATAAACAAACAAGAATCCGATACTCCAATGTGCTCTTGCAACTACTCCAACTAGGAAGGAACCTACTCTTTTATTATTCCCTTTACCGCATTTTTCTTCTACACAACGAACCTTAGTTCTCACTTTGTGCGTTGATTCTTTTTCCAACAGCCTCTCTCTCCCTGTTTTTTGGTGTGGATAGATAAAATTGCAGCGTTGTGTGCTGTTGAGGATCAAGATTCTGTATGTTTGCCACGTGGTTATCTTTCACGTGCTCCGTATGTTACTTGTGCAAATTGTCGATCCTCTTTTATCTCTCTCTATCTGACCAAGTGCTTTTAATTCTCTCTTTTTTTCACTTTAAATTTATTTCTCATAAAACCTTTTATTTATTAGTGTGGAAATCCTGTCTTCAATGTCGTCTATAAAAAAATTGGAGATTATTTGTGAAAGATAAACCCAAAAATATTACTTGATCTTGAAAAAATAATTATATTTTTATAATATATAATAGTTAAGATTAAAGTTATTTTTTTAATGCAAACATTAACATAAAAATAAGAAAAACATCAATAGAAGAAGAAGAAGTCCAAGTGCGTGGATAAAAACACTACAAAAAAAAATAAGATTGTCAAAATCATAACCTCTAATATTAAAAAAAAAAAAAAAATAGATGACCCTCCTTCTAATTATTTAAGATAAGAAAAAACCATTCATTTGAAGCTGAGTTTTATTGCTACCAAGCAAAATGTGAAAATAACCAAATTTATCTTATTAAATTAGATGAACTATTAAATTTTCTTTAATTTACGAGGAAACACTTGTTTCCATTTCAGGCTTATTTATTTTATTTAGTTTGGATTAGTTTAGCCTAAGTTGATTATTATTAAAATGGGTTTGTATGTGACTCATTAGGAAAATTAGGGTTTTTGGCTAATAATATTTTGATTTTGCTCATCTTGATTGTCCATTTTAGCTCTTGGTTGAACTTTCAACTCTTTAAAGAAATGATCTTTTTTTATGTGAATTTATACTTATTTTGCTCATATTCAAGTGTAGGCATTATGATTAAGTTGGTTTATAATTTTATTATTTTGGATCAGGTCTTTCATTGTGTTCATTCCATATATTAGCAAATTTGGATTAAATAGATTTTAGACTAGCAATTTCCATTCAATTTTACTAGGGTTCACATGAAACTGGATAGCAATTAATTTTATCGTGGTACGCTTCTACAATTCCCATTTCTTACTCGGACTGCTACTTCTTCTTGCAGGAGTTAGTTTGCACCAATTTCTTTGGGTTCCCTTATGGGGACTATGAGAAGCTGATTCTCTATAAATTATGTCTTTTTTTGTTTGTGGAGACTCATGTGTCTCTATAAATTCTGTCTCTTTTTGTTTGTGGAAACTCATGTGCACCAGCATCAACCGACTTTGGCAGTGGTTTAGGGGTGCATCTTTTTCTTTTTTAGAGGGTGTTTGGGAGTGTGGTGTGACTGATTGTGTAGAAAAAATAGGTGTTTAGGGTATTCGGTTAATGTAGAGATTTGAAGAAAAAAAACATATGGGCCCCACCTTAAAAATGTACTAAGCCTGCGATTCACGGAAAGAGCATCAAATTGCTACTTTCCGTGCGTTTGGTGAGAAGAAGGGCTAGGGGGTGCTGGGAAAATGAATATATATTAATATTTTAATATTAAATATATTTTTAAAATTAAAATAATCTAAAAATTTATTAAAATATAAATAATGTTTACATAATATATGTATATGAATATACAAAAAATATATTTTTAATATTAAAATAATCTAAAATTAATTAAAATATAAATAATGTTTACATAATATATGTATATTAATATAAAAATATATATTTTTAATATTAAAATAATCTAAAAATTAATTAAAATTTAAATAAATTTACATAATATATGTTTATTAATATAAAAAATATATTTTTAAAGTAATTTCACAAGTTGAAAGCAATATAAAAAGCTTGATAACTAAATACTTGAAACTGTTTTTCATTAACCTCAAACTCAACCACAGTTTTAACCAAACACTTTAAAAATTATTTTGAATCGCAGCTAAAGTGTTTTTCATAAAATTATTTTTTTAAAACCTCAACTACAAAAACAAAAACAATATCAAACACACTCGTAGTTTTATGCAAGTCACTGGTCTGGTCATTGCTAAACTTTGCTTAGCTTAATTGTGACTAGTGACTTAGAAACAACTCATGATAGTGTTTGGTTGGCCTGTTGAATATGCTTCTTGTTAGATTTATTTATTTTTGTTTATGTTTTCAAATTATTTTGATATATTAATATGAAAAATAAATTTAAAAAAATAAAAATATATTATTTCAATATATTTATAAGTAAAAAGCATTTTGAAAACAACCACTACTATTCTCTCAAATATTCCCTAGAAATTCATTCTATACTGGGAATCTTTAATATATATATATATATATATATATATATATATATATATATATAAAGATATTTTAAGTCATTTACTAAAAAAAGAGGAAGCCAAACAATTCAAAAAAAACCCACTTAATAAAAAACCCTAACATTTTTTTTTTAATTCCATTATTTAAAGGACAAACACAAATGTAATTTATTCATACATAAAAATCACCGTTCAATGGATTTCCAAACAAAACATTGAGTTTCTTTTTGAAACAAGTTAAAATAGGAGGGAGGGAAACAAGTTAAAATAGGAGGGAGGGAGGGGATATAATGGAAAATTATTCTTTTATTTATTAACTATACAAGAAAACATGTTTTGTTTTTACTGTGCGAATCCACAATAAGAATTAATATTAATATAAAATGACGTGAATGAATAACCAAATGTTGCAGTGGCTGAGTTGGTCTAGAATTAACTGAGGGTGTTTGAGTGTGTGACTGCGGTTGCTTTTGAAAGTGCTTTTCGTTTAGAAATACATCAAAATGATATTTTTTTTATTTTTTAAAAATCATTTTGGACATCAGCACATCAAAATGATCTAAAAACACCAAATTTTTTATTATTTATAATGAAATAAAATTCAAAATTTGGCCAAACGATGATTCAACCGCTTAGCCAAACAAGCATTAAGAGGCGCAGGTTTAAAAGTCTGGCGGAGGGAATGCGTTCGAATCCTACTGTAAGCAAACTTTTATTTTGCTTGATTGATTTATATTTTTAAAATATTTTTTATTTAAAAATACATTAAAATGATAAAAAAAATTAAATTATTTTTAACATTAGCACATAAAAATGATATAAAAACATTAAGAAATACAATGTTTGGACAATGTTTGTCTTTTGTCCGTATTTATTCATTTATGCTTTTAGATTGTTTTTTTTCGGTTCATTTTTTGTCGGGGTTTTATTTTTATTAAATTCTGTTATGAAATTTTAATTTATGTTGGTGATAATTTTAAAATTAATATTGCTCATTTTTTCTTTTTTTTGTGTTTTCTGTTATTTTATATGTTTTTCGGATCATATCATTTTATGATTTATTTTTTACGCAATAATAATGATAATTTTAGTGATTCTTTTTTTTTGTTTTTTTTTAAATGTTTGTTTTTTTTGTTCAATTTAATGATTTTAATTGTTTGGACAGTAATGTTGATAATAATTTTAACTGTTATAGTAATGAAATTGAGTAATGTAGGGATAAATTTATATCGATTTAAAATTCATATATTTTATAGAAAACTTGCACTTTAACAAGAATCCTGCATAAATTTATTATTTTGACTAAATTTATATTATAAAAAAAACACACACACAATTAGTATTTTTTTTGTTGAAAAAAATATGGTTTCGCCTGCAACGAGGCATTGACTTTATATTTTGTTTTTCAATGTGATTTAAATTAAATTATAAAATGAACTAATCTTAATATAATGAATTTAATAATTCAAATATCAAAATCGTCTTGCTTTTTTAACGATTATGATAATTTTATGCTGGTTATTTCGTTAAAACCTAATAAATAGATAAATTTATATCGATTTAAAATTCATATATTTTATAGAAAACTTGCATTTCACAGGAATTCTGCACAAATTTATTATTTTGCCTAAATTTATATTATAACAAAAAAAAATACAATTAATATTTTTAGTGTTGAAAAAAATATGGTGCCACCCACGATGAGGCACGGGGGCATTAGCTAATTTATAATATAAATGGTGTGAGAAAAACACTGTAGCAATCCACAATGTTTTTCCCACGATAGTAATACACTGCATGGACTCAAATTCTAACCCACCAACAATTTATTTATATGAAAAAACTATATTCATACCTTTAACTATACATAAATAATTTATGTTATTTTCTCCCTCACTCTCACCTGTCTAATTTGTCTCTGTCTTTCCGATCTCTCCCCCTTGTTTATATATATATATATTAGCCAATGCCTCTGCGCTTTGTCGTTGGCGGCATCATATTGTTTTTAACGTAAAAAAATATTACTTATGTTTTTTTATTATAATATAAATTTAGTCAAAATAATAAATCTATGCAGAATTACTATAAAGTGCAAGTTTTTTATAAAACTTGATATAAATTTATTATTTTGATCAGATTTATATTATAATAAAACAATTTCATATAATTAATATTTTTTATTTTGAAAAAAAAAACCTACCGCGACGACAAAACACGGAAAAAAGCTAGTGAATAATAGAGTTAGTGCTCGTTTAGCATTGCGATCCCACCGGCGTTTCGAACCATAAGCAGATTTCCAGCGTTTGGTAAGTGCAAAATCAGTTTAATTTATTGTGGGACCCACCAGTAAAATGAAGAGAAACTGCTTATTTTCAGAAGCAGTTTCCTCATGCTTTTCGGCAATCGCAGGTCGAAGTCCATAAGCAGTTTAACAATCTGCTATGGGCAAAAACACAATCAAATAAACTAATTCCAAAATTCCTAAATAAACCAATTCCAAAATTCCTAAATAAACCCTCATATCGATCATCCTTTTGCTGCAATTGATTATCACCCATACTAGTGATGACTAGAGAGAAGAGAAGCAGAGGGAAAAAAAAATACCCGCAAGGATCTCACTACTGGAAGGGTGTTGTTCTGGAGAGAGAGAGATGGACAAGTTTTGAAAGGGAGGGGGATGGTTATGGAGAGAGGGGGATGGTTATGGAGGGAGGGGCGGGGCTGGGGATATTTTAAGGGAACCGGGGGGGGGGGATATTATTTATTTATTATATATTTTAATATTAAAATAATGTAAAAATCTACAAACTTAATTAAAATATAAATAAATATATTAAAAATATTACAATATAATTTTTTTAAAAGTATTTTTAATATTAGCATATAAATATAGCTTAAAATAAAAAATAAAAATATTGTTTTTTAATTATTTTCAAAACATTTTTGAAACAGTGAAAAAACACCTTATATATATATATATATATATAAAATGTGTGTATATATATACCCTTTAAATTAATTTCACAAGTTAAAAGCAATATGAAAAGTTTGATAACCAAACACCCAAAATTGTTTTTTTTTTTCAATCTCCAATTCAATCACAGTTTTAACCAAACACTTGACAACTTATTTTGAATCGTAATAAAAACATTTTTTTTTAAACTATTTTTTTTAATCTTAACCATAAAAACAAAAGCAATGCCAAAGACACTCTAAGAACAAAAATATAAAAAGTCTTGCGATCGTCATGTCGAAATTTTGGGATAGCCTTTGATTCCACCCAGAAATTTGTGGGGCCATGCCTGTATGTCCTCCCTCAGGTCCTATCCGTTAAATCGGACCAGCTCATTTGAGACCCAAACAACCTCAACCATGTCAACAGTCGCATCTGCTTCCCTCTCACTTCTCCCTCCAAAACCCCAAATCTCCAGCAAACGACACGACAATCACCGCCGTCTGCTCCTACTAAACTTCTCTCGCAGAGACGCTGCCTTGCTCTCATTCCTCTCTCTTGTCCCTTCCGCTCCTGCTTCTGCCTTCTCCGTCGGCATCTGTAAGCAACACTCCCTCTTCGCTCATTAAATGCTGATTAATTTCTCGCTGATTGCTTTCAAAACCCTATTTATGCAGCAGGACCGAAGGACTGGTTGAAAGATCAAAAGAAGAAGACTGCGAAATATTTATTGGCCCCTATTGATGCCTCCCGTGAAATCCTTCGTTCTGCCTATCTCTTTCTAAGTAAGTACGATCTCAACCCCCCTTTTTTTTTGTTAATTGCTTGAATAGGGTTAATTTGGTTGTTTTTGGCAGCGGACAGTCAATCCGAATTCAAGGAAAAGAAATTAGAGGAAGTTCAAAGACTGTTAAAATCTGCTGCTAGGGATTGTGTTCCTCAAGATAGGAATTCGTTTGTTGCGTTTCAGGCTAATACAGGAGTGGAGGTTTGTGCATTTTGTTATCATGTATCTTCGTAATTAGGGTTTTGATTAATTGTGTTCAGTAATCATAAGCTTGATTTTAATGTGAATAGGTCTGCACGTTTCGTTTGATTTTGAAGAATGCTGTTTCCTTACTTGATAAAACGGACCCTGTAAAGTTGGAAGCAGAAGCTATTTTGAATGATCTTATAAGGTAACCACCTTTTCTTCTGTTTTTAGTATATGGCAACAAATATAAACAACCACATGACATTGACATTTCAAACCTGTGATCATTTGATGATGATTTTTCCCATTGTTGTTAGATTTTCAACGTTTTAATTGTTTATAAAGTAGTAACAACGACTTGAATTAGTTTGGTTATGATTTATAAACCAAATATATGGATTTAGACCTAACTGGCCTCCCATAAACGTAGAAGCAAAAAATGTTACTTTCATTACCAACCACTTCAAATAAAGCAAATGCTGATGGACCTTGAAGATAATTGGTAAAATCTTTGGAAAATGTTTAGCTTATCTAGGCTGCCCAGTTCCAAAAGCAACCTAGAGACTTAACATTGTGATTCATGTTATGTTAATAATTCATGAATAATTTTGTAACATTTTCTTAAGGGCATTTTGCTTAATGATAATGTACTGTAGATCTTTCACTTCCCTTGATGGTCTGGCGAATGAAGCTAATGCTCAACTTGCTTCTGACAGGTATGCCCTGCATTCTATGCTTACAAGAACCACACTGATTAGTGAATTTGATTGTTAATCATTTTTGTTTGGGAAGGAGATGACCGGAAGGGAGGGGACTAATTATTTAACCTTGTTTGGGAAAAACTAATTAATACAAGGGGAAGGAAAATTGTTTAACCTCCATTCCCCTCCTTTTTAATTAAAATATCTCCTCCCAAATTGGAGGTAATGGAGGTAAGGGAATAAATTTTGGACTCAAATTTATGATGATTACATCCATATTAATTATATCCTCGTTATTTATTCATGAACTTTAGTCAAGCAACATGAATGTAATCTAATAACAAAACTTCTCATTCTCATACTTTAAACAAACAAAGAATATTTTTTGACCTCCCCAAAAAAACTCCTTGACATTGTTTTTCTTGCTAGCAGGGTTACTTACCTTGTTTGTTAACATTTTAATTCAGTGAAATCTTTTGTCAAAAGTTTAGTTCCTGATACCTGTTTATTTCTCTGAATTTTTGAATTGTGGTAGTCACATATGCTTGTCAAGTGAAGCTAAATTGCATACATGAGCCCGTTTAGCATTGCTCCTGGCAATTTTGTAATTTGCCCTTCCATCATCCCTTCTGTTTTGTCAGGCAGAAGGTTACTGATGCACTCATGAATACTATATCTTCACTTGATAAATTCGAGCAGGGTGTGAAGGACTGCCTTGAAGCTTGACAATTCAGGTCTTCTTCTAGAATTAGAGCATTCAGGTTGTGGTCAAGGTCTTATAGCTATTTTCCCCTTAGAGTTGGAACTTATTTTGTTTTTACTTTTTTTTTCTTATCTGCTTGATTTCTGTTGCTTCTTGTAAACTCCCACGTAAATGTAGGACTAAAAATGATATGATTTCACTTATGCCACCATTATGGGTTTAATGTAAGGTCTAAAATTCAATGGATCAAAGAAAGAGTTAGCAGGCCAAGTTAGAGGTTTTGGTTAAAAAGGGGCAAATTTGTCACACTAAAACTTTGGTTATTGTTTGGTCCATATCTTGAGTTATAGAGGGAATTAAATCGCGATTCCAGTTGGGCTGGAAATTAGACATTTGTACTTTTCCAATGATATATGATGGGATTGCTAATTCATTCGGACGATCCAATGATACATGATAGGATTGCTAATTCATTTGGACGAGAGAGAATGACACATTGAAAGTTGGGTTTGGAATCGGATTCAGGCTACATTGTCCAGTTTTACGCTAACAAGCATAATTTCTAATCTGACTGTTGGATTAGACTGAAATTTTACGAGTAGTTTTCTACCACGCCAATCAAAGTTTGATAAGGCCTTACGTAGACACTAAAAGATGAGTAAAACACCTGAAAATGTCATGGACTCATTAAGGATATTTCAATTATATAAGCTGTTATGCAGTTAGGGAAGAAGGGGGGAGGCTGAAAGTTGCCGTCTTAATCGTCTTTTTATTTTTCTCTAAGATGATCCTTGGTCTTTCAATGTTATGGGTTTTTGAGAGTTTAACAGTGATTATGGGTGGAGAAAACAAACTAATAAGGGGATTTAGGGAGAAAGAAACATGTTGGACAATAGAGAGAAAGAAGGAAAAAGGAGAAGAAGAGGAGGAAATGTGCAAAGAAAGTGATTTTGATTATCAAATTCATATGGTAATGCATTATTTACCATCTATTTCATTGCTGTTTCAAGTTATTTTATGAATGAAATTTCTAAATTTAACCTAGGGTTTATGGAATTAAAATTCAGGGAAAAGGTAAATTAGTTGTGAATTGATGAAGTTATGATAATTGGAAAATGAGGTTATGCATTTACATGTTAATTTTGAATTGAATGTGATTTTGTATATGTATGTGAGTAATGATAGACTTCATGTTTAAAGCTATGAAAAGTAGTCCTTGATGAATTCTTAATTTATGATGACACCTAGCTTACTTGTCAAACTCATCTTTTAATGTTGCTGATATTCAGTTTTACCACTTGATTTCTAGCAGAGTTTGGAACCGGAAAACAGGAAAATCATGGAATTTGGAGTTGGTTTTTTCATGAAAGTTGTAGGTATGGATGTTACTTTTCAAATGAAATTAACTTCACTTAATTTGTATTTATACAACTTCAGATATGATCCAAAGACCGAGGAAAGGTCTAAACCAAAACCTACTGGACATATTTCGTGCATTAGTGTAATGAGTGATTTTCGACATGAAAATGGTAGAACTAGGTGTTTCTTTCTCCATTGTAGTTGTAGGTTTATGTCTTAACTTTCCAAAAAGACAAACCACACCTAAACTAAGTCCCACAACTCTGGCTATGATGAAAACACTGAATGTCGTTTTGGTTTGGTTAACCACACCAACCAAGTTTTTGAATTTCTAATGCTTGCTTGGAAGTATTGTGTAAATGGATAATGTGCTTTGATTGTGAACTTGTATTTGGAATGTGTTGTATGATGATATGGAGGAAATTCAAATTGAAATATGCAAGTAATAATGATTTATATGTAAAGTTGCAGGAGAAGTGTGGGGGGGTAAGACTTGACTTCTCGGGAACTTGGATAATTGGACTTAAGGTCCTTGATTGATCCACCCTTGGATTTTAATTATCTATTCATTTTTTTTTTATAAATGTTTGATTTACAATGAAATACAAATTGTATTGTGTATCATTATTGTTAGTATTAAATTGAGACTTAGGTTTTTCAAGGTAGAAATGACATGTGGTTGTAGTCAATCACGTGGGCAAAAATATGTAATGTGTTTTATAGTGTGATGGTTTATAATAGTGGTAAATTGGTTATGTTCAATTAACCACAACGACAGAACTCCAATAATGAATTGGTAGAAATTGCAACGATGATAACTGTGTGAGAAATGTGTTCGACCACAATAGTGATAACTAAAATTTAAAAATATGAATGTTGAGAAACAAGAAATAGCGGAAGTGTAAGATAATTAGGAGGTGAGGTGAATGGATTGTATTGTGGGGTAGTTGTCCAACACATGCTTTTTAGTTAATGCAATATTGAAGTGATTAGTTTTCTTGTTTGATAATGCATAAATGTTGCTAAGAAGGAACAAATAGCACAATGGATGAAAAGTTGGAATGAACTTGATTAACTATTCCGGGTCAGGTTAGCAATAGTTTATGATTTCAATGAGTTACATTGATATCAGTGTCAAACTATAACCCTCTATTGTCTGTAAAAATTGTCTCCCCCTAAGGGATTACAGAACTGAATATATACAATAAAAGAATAGACTTTCTATACCTACTATACTACTTTGCCGTCCTAGACTGCAGCCATATTACACAAGAAAGGAAATCTAAACATAACGGTAACCTGCACACGGACAACAAGTTGTCCGTTGACAGCCCCCCTCAAATTGATGCAGGATGGTCAATCAGCATCAATTTGCTATTTAGAAAACAATGCCGTTGACGTGTGAGGGCTTTGGTGAAGATATCGACAATTTGCAAGTCGGTGGATATATGAGGAAGAGTAATAACACGAGCGTCGTAGGCTTCACGAATAGAGTGGCAGTCTACCTCAATATGCTTCGTTCGCTCATGAAAGACAGGATTAGCCGTAATCTGAATAGCACTCGTATTATCGGCATGGAGAGGTGTAGGGTTAGTGGCAGAAAAATTGAGCTCATCAAGCAACCCTCGAAGCCAAATGATTTCAGAACAAGCAAGAGACATTGCTCGATACTCAGATTCTGTAGAGGACTTAGATACTCGATCTTGTTTCTTACTCTTCCAAGAGATCAATGCATCTCCTAAGAACATACACCAACCAGTGACGGATCGACGAGTATCTGCACAACCTGCCCAATCCGCATCGCTATAAGCTGTAAGGCGAAGAGAGTTGTTTGTAGGAAAAACTAACCCACGAGCCACCGTGCCGTGAACATAGCGTAAGATCCGATGAACAGCAGCCAAATGAAGATGGCGAGGAGCCTGAAGAAATTGGCTGACTTGTTGTACGGCAAATGAGATGTCCGGTCTAGTAATGGTGAGATAAACAAGGCTGTCTACCAATTTTCGATATAAACTGGGATCAGCAATTAAGTCACCCTCTTCTTTACGAAGCTTGATATTTACTTCCATAGGAGTATCAACCAAAGAAGCATCCTGTAGACCAGCGGTAGCCACCACATCACTAGCATACTTATGCTGATTTAGAGAAATGCCCGAGGAGCTACGATGAACTTCAAGACCAAGAAAATAAGTGAGGGACCCAAGATCTTTCATATGAAATGCTTCTGAAAGATGAGTTTTGAGTTGATCAAGTAAAGCTGAATCAGAACCCGTAATCACAATGTCGTCAACATACACCAAAAGAACAACAATACCCACGACCGATTTCCGAAGGAACAAGGAAGTATCATGCTTGCTCTGTTGGAATGAGAACTGTAGTAAAATGGTGCGGAATTTATCAAACCAGGCCCTCAGAGCCTGTTTGAGACCGTAAAGAGAGCGACGAAGCTTACACACATGTGAAGTCGGAGAAGAAAATAATCCCGGAGGCGGCTTCATATAAATGCATTCTTTAAGATCCCCATGAAGAAATGCATTTTTGACATCCATCTGATGTAGCGGCCAATGACTAGAAGCAGCAAGAGCCAGAATCATACGCACAATAGTCATTTTAGTCACCGGAGCAAACGTCTCTTCATAATTGACCCCATATTCCTGATGATTCCCAAGCGCAACAAGCCTGGCCTTGTAACGGTCTAAACTGCCATCAGATCGGACTTTGACTGAGTAAACCCACTTGCAACCCAGGGGAATAATAGATGACGGACATGGCTCAATGTCCCAAGTGTGATTAGCCTCTAGAGCAGCTATTTCTTCCTGCATAGCCTGTCGCCAACAATCATGCTTAGCAGCGTGTGAGTAGCATGTAGGTATATCAAAATTAGACAGTGCAACAGTAAGAGCTGAAATAGAGTTACCAGAAGTGGGAAACCCATACCTATCCGGGGGTACGGACGCCCGAGATGAGTGACGTACCCGGGGTTCTGGTGGTTCATCATTTGTCTGAATTTGGAGTGTGGGAGGATCGGATATCAAGTTAGCAGCTGGAGGAGACTGTGGGCGGGAGCGTCTTGTATACACAATACCTGGTTTAAAACGAGAGTTGACTGGATGACGATCAGATACTTGTGACTCAAATGAAGGGAGGACCACAGTAGAAGGAGAGGACACAGAGGACACCAGAAAGAAGTGTTGATTCTAAAAAAATATAACATTCCTAGAAATACGTGTACGTCGTAAAGTAGGATCGTAACAGACAAAGCCTTTTTGACATAAATTATATCCCAAGAATGCACATCTTACAGATTGAGCAGATAATTTATGTCGCTCATGAGGTGGTAAGTGAGCAAAACAGACACAACCGAAAATACGAAGATTATCATAACTAGGTTGTTTGGCGAACAAGCGAAAAAATGGAGACTCCATTTGCAATGCTTGAGAGGGTAAACGATTAATCAAGTAGGTAGCAGTTTTTAGAGCTTCAACCCAAAACATGGAAGGAACAGAGGATTCTAACAAGAGAGTACGTACCACATCAAGAAGGTGACAATTTTTTCGTTCAGCTACTCCATTCTGTTGAGGAGTAGCAGGACATGAACGTTGATGAATAATACTATTAGATGCCAAGAAAGCCTGAAACTCAGCAGACAAGTATTCACCACCAGAATCTGTCCGTAGTGTTTTAATAGTAGTAGAAAAGTGATTAGCGACATACGCTAAAAACTCAGTGAAGATACGATAAACTTCAGATTTAGAGCGAAGACAATAGACCCAAGTAAATCTGCTATAATCGTCAATGAATGTCACATAGTATTTGAATTTTTCATGAGAATCGACCGGGGAAGGTCCCCAAACATCACTATGGATAAGATCAAAGCAGTGGGAAGCGCGATTAGCATGCAAAGGAAATGGAAGAATTTTGCTTTTACCAATTTTGCAAGGATCACACTCAAGAGATAAAGAAGGATATGCTTTATTACCAATAAAACCAGAGTTCAATACATGAGATAAGATCTGATTATTGGGATGACCTAAACGACGATGCCACACCATACTAAGAGCATGAATTGTATTACAAGCAAAAGACTTAATGGAAGAAAATGTTGTAACAGGTAAAAATAGTGGAAATAAGCGCCCCACTTTAGGTCCCCTCGCGATCAGCTTTCCCGATACCTGGTCCTGCACAACACAACCAGCACCAGAAAAATGAACATGACAATTATCAACTAATTGTCCTACCGAGATAAGATTCGAGGAAAGATTAGGAGCAAGAAACACATTAGTGAATGTAGAAGAGGCATCACCAACAGCAGTAATGGGCAAGAAACTACCATTGGCCGTCTGAATAGCCGATTGACCATCATAGGGCCGAACACGACTCAAGACAGTAGTAGTATTTGTCATATGATTTTCTGCCCCCGAGTCTATGTACCAGAGTTTAGTAGAATTTTTACCTTGCAACCCCATGGCAGATAATGCAGAAATTAGCATTTGTTGCACCATTTCTGGTGTACAATAATTTCCTGCTGGAGGTGGAAGAGTGGAGATACCACCGGAAGAAGAGGCATGTGGAACATAATTTTCTGCTGGAGGCACATTAAGAGAGGCGTGAAATGCTCTGGCCTGACGATTCTGAGGACGGATACGACATTCTTTAATAATATGACCCTTTTTCTTACAATAAGAGCAGAATTTCTTGGGACAATTGGCAGCAATATGTCCATATCCCTTGCAACAGAAACATTGCAAGTTTTTAGAAGGCATGGATGATCCTTGCCTGTGAGCAACATACGCCATTGTTGCTGGCCCAGAACTACCATGAGAGTGCTCCAAAATAGCTTGAGTACTAAGCCGTTGTTCTTCGCGAAGCAACTCACCGAAACAGATGTCAAGAGAAGGAACAGGAGATCTATTCAGTAAAGAAGACCGGACTGATTCAAATTCTGGTCGCAATTTCATAAGAAACTGATCTCGTCGACTATTTTCATGAAGACTCTGAATAGTTGGAAGAGTGGCAATAGGGACATTCGCTGTAACCAAATCAGAATATTCATGCCAAAGAGTCAAAAATGCAGAGTAGTAGTCCTGAATAGAAAGATTTCCATGTTGAAACATGGCAATAGCATGTTCTAGCTGAAATCGACGAGCACCATCAACTTGATGATACACTTGCTTCAAGTGCTTCCACATAGATTGAGCAGTACGATGTGCTCGCAAATTTGGAACAATGTGTGGTTCCACCGAACTAAGAAGCCAAGACATAATTCGGGCATCAAGCACAGCCCAAGAGGGAGAGTCCTTAGGTTCTTTGGTGGTATCATCTTTTGGGGCAGCATCAGTGCCATCAATATGACCCCAAAGATCTTTTCCTAGGAGAAAAAGTTCAAATTGAAACGCCCAGGTAGAGTAATTTGTCCCCTAAAATTTGACACATATAGGTGCTGAATCCATCGCAAGTAAATATATAACCCAAGACAAATAAACACACAAAGATTTTGACAGACCAAGAGCAAGTAATAAAACTGAGAGCAATAAAAAAAATTTCGTTTTTTTTTTTTGCGTTTTTTTTTTTATCTCAAAATAATAATAAAAAAACAGAAACAGAGAGGTGGCCGAGACTGCAGCAATAAAAAAAACAAGAAATAAAAGTGAGGTTGACCGAGAGCAATAAAAACAAGAAATAAAAGTGAGGTGGACGAGAGCAATAAAAACAAGAAACCGAGAGCAAGAAACAAGAAACTGAAGATTGAAACCGAGAGCAAGAACCTGGAAATTTGACAGACCCAGGTGCCGAGAGAAGAATTTTCTCAAATTGAAACCGAGAGCAAGAAGAATCTGAAGATTTTGACAGACCCAGATGCCGAGAGGAAGAATTTCTTCAAATTGAAACCGAGAGCAAGAAGAACACAAAGATTTTGACAGAAACTGAGAGTTTGAACAGAAGATGCCGAGAACCAAGAAAATCAATAGATCCCGATCTGTTTTGACAGACCCAGAAGGTGCCGAGAGTTTGGACAGAAGATGCCACTCGAAAACCAGAGATTCACCGAGAAACCCAAAGAAACTTCAAGCAGAGCCAAAATCCAAGAAACCGAGAGTTGCAGTGTTGACAGCACACCAACATCCAAACCGAGAGGTGCTCAACACAGATTACTTTACAAACCGAGAGAGCTCTGATACCATGTCAAACTATAACCCTCTATTGTCTGTAAAAATTGTCTCCCCCTAAGGGATTACAGAACTTAATATATACAATAAAAGAATAGACTTTCTATACCTACTATACTACTTTGCCGTCCTAGACTGCAGCCATATTACACAAGAAAGGAAATCTAAACATAACAGTAACCTGCACACGGACAACAAGTTGTCCGTTGACAATCAGTATTTTCTTTGATTTAATTAGTCAGTCCCAGGTAAGAGAGGCTAATGATGTTAGTAGAAATTATTAGCATTGGTATAATCACCTTGAAATGTGGGGTTAATGAACTTGATTAACTATTCCAAGTCAGGAATAGTAAATGATATCGATGAGATTACATTGATATTGACATTAAATGTGATTTGATTAGCTACTTTGAGTATAGAGGCAAATGATGTCTGAGGGGTTCTTGACATCAACATTTTCCAAGGATAAATCAAAGTATTATTATGGACTTGATTAACTATTCAGGGTTAAGAATAATTATTTACATTGACATCAACATTACTTTGAGTTGATTAGTCAATCTCGGATAAGAGAGACTAATGATAATAATAATGAGAAAGGAAAAAAGCTACTTATACCAAGGTAGATATCTTGATATCAACATATTTGATTAAGACTTTTGATTGCTATTCAGGGAAATGACAGTCAATGATACCAATGGTTTGGTAGTGGCTTTCTTTGAGAAAACATTCATAACTAATGACTTATGATACTAAATGAGAACTTATAATTTTATAATGTATATTGTTATAGTGATGGTATTATGATGTCAAGGTGAAAATTTATAAAGAAATGAACAAAATGTTAGAAAAGGGTCTTGCTTAATTTATATGGAAGGTGAGAAAAGTTGGTAATGCTCTCATTACCATTGTTATTATAGGTTATTTTGATATTTACATTGAAAGGTTGCATTTTGCATTTTTCCAGGTCCTCTTCCTCACATTAGGTGTGACCTTACTCCTTTCATTAGATATATCATGCATAGTTGAGAATTGTTTTGTTTTCCTTAATGTTTATGATCGATGCTGTATGTTACCATGTAGATGATGTGATGAGTATAAATTTATCTAGAAATGATGAAAAACACAAAACTATTGAAAATTGATATAAGATGGATGCTCACAAGGAAATAATGTATAAAATGCGTTTTAATCATAAAACGTTAATCATTAGCATTTGAGATAATGCAAGTGCTTAATATGTTTTACTTTGAAATTTTATGTATGTCAGAGGTAAACTACTACAAGGATGTCAATTCTTCAAGTTACCAAGGTACCAGTTTTATTCAGTAAGAATACCTGTATTCTTAGGAAAAGAAAAACCTATAAATAGTTTGTGGATGTAACTTTATTATAGATTGTAATTAAAAATGTACGTGTTTAGGAGCATTGAAAGGGTGTTCAGACTTCTCTTACGAAACGCCCCCCCCCCCCCCTGAATTTTCACTCACTTATTCATTAGAATTATGTAAAAGTGTGGTGTGACACCTCCATGTTTTTATCGTCAAATCTTTGATAGAGACAATGAATTGTATCATAGTATCACAACTGGAACAAATCAGGTTGGTCATGCATAGTACCCTTTTATTTTGTTTGCTTTTTTTTGCATCAGTTGTGGAATTCACATACAGGGACAGGAAGCTCTCTCTCTCTCACCGGAGAAGATAAACTATCATGCTTTCTATTGACTTGTTAGCCTGCACCAGCATCTATTGATATGGGTAATTAGAAAAACTGTCCAGGATTCCTCCATATTTTTTTAAAATCAATAGACCGATGATTATCTGTTCTTTTGTGAACACCGTGTAATGCAGTTTTGACTCAACATATGTAACGAACACTTGGAAATTTCTGACAGCTTAGATTGTTATAGCCCCGCAATTGCTGGGAATGTAGCTTGGTGTGGGGATTGTTTGTATTGGGTTTCTTTCCTGTCAGTCGTTCCCTGCTTATTCCCCTATGTGCAGTAGAATAGAAATTTAATCCTGAAATAAAGATCTAGGATGAGTTTTTATTTTTTATTTTTGAGAAAGAAGATATATATGCTGAAGAAAAGCAATCCTTATCACACTATCAAAGCATTTTTTTTTTGCTATAGTTGAGACTTAAAATGTTTATGTGCATGTTTGACACTGTGTTTTAAATATATTTTTGAAAAACAAGAATTATCTGTTTTAAATTAAAAGTTTTTGATTTTTTAAATCATTTTGATATGCTGATGTCAAAAATGATTTAAAAAAAATAAAAAATATATTATTTTGATGCAAACACTAAAAAACTTTAAGTAATACAAAAAAAAAACAAAAAAAAAGATTAATATGATCTTGTTTTAGAGTTTAGCTCTGATATCACCTGATACGAATCTCGTGATCACGTGGCCACGCAATCCACGACCAAGAATGAGATCTGATCCCGGAAAGTTAAAATAGGTCTGATAGGAGTGTGATACAATGAAAACATGTTTCAAGGCACCAGCACTATTAAAATGAGTTGAATGACGCCACAAAGTCGATTAATCTTTGATAAGTTGGATTTAGTTTGTTCAAGAACTAAAAAATATAAGAATTACTTACACATAAAACTAAAAAGTTCAAAATTAATATTTATCAATGACTGCTGAAATTTAGGTAACATAAGTTTAAATAGTTTTTGAAAAAGTAACTCTAATGGACCCCTTATATGGACTTAAAAGAGGTCCACTCAAAACTGGCTCAAAACTCTAAGTTGAAAAGACTATGACTTAATCCGAACAAGCTTTTGATTTTAGCTGAAAACAAAGTCTTAATTAAGCATAAACAAGCCTTAAGTTGTAGCTAACAAAATTAAATAAAGCCTATAAGGCTTATTTATTGCCTTCTACCCAACTCATTAATCCCATATTTCCAAGTTGTAGTAGGATTCTTTTGATTTCTTTGATGTCCTCACTTCATAACCCAAATAAAGTTGTATTGAACATCTCCCGCATATGGATAAGATATACTAGGATCTCCTCTTGATACTCCAATGGTCCTTGCAATTTTGACCTGGTTGAACCAATGCATTCAATGTCTCTTTCAATGGTTTTGTCTTAGATCGGGTCATTGGACCATTTGGAACATGTAATGAGTCCTTACTAATATTTCTAGGCTGATCCACATCATCCCCTCTCTCATTGAAAGGATTCGACCTCAAATCAAAATTTGTGTCAAACAATGTAAGATCAACAACTTTAAATTTAACACTAACACCATACTCACCTAGAAGGTCAATTTTGTATGCGTTGTCATTGATTCTCTTTAAATCCTGAAATGGACTATCCATCAAATAAAACTTACCAAAAGCCGAATGTCCACATGCATTTTAAATCTTAGCAAAGTCAGAATCATTACCATACAATTTCTTCACATAGTCAAAGCCTAGCAATCTAGTATTTATAGTGTGTAAGAGAACGTGCTTGCATGAAAATGCATCAGATACGATGTTTTCTTTGCCTTGCTTATACTTAATTATGTAAGGAAATGTTTCAATACATTCAACCCTTTTTGCATGTCTTTTATTCAACTTACCTTGTCTTTTCAGATGTTTCAACGGCTCATGATCCGAATGGATTACAAACTCTTTTTATCACAAGTAATGTTGCCACATCTCAAGTGCTCTTACCAATGAAAATGTTTTTTTTTGTTGTAAGTGGCATAGTTCATGGTCACTTCACTTAACTTCTCACTAAAATACACATTAGGTCTCTTATCCGTTATGTTATTGATGACTCGATAATCAACACACATCCTCCATGTTGCATCATTTTTAGAAACAAGTATTGTAGTCCTTTTCCATCAGCTCATCAACTTGCCTTTGAAGCTCATTCGTCTCCTCAGGATTGCTTCTATATGCTAGTCGGTTAGGAATTGAAGCTCCCAATACGAAATCAATATGATGTTTTACTCCCCTCAATGGTGGTAATCCGCTAAGAGTATTGTTGGAGAACACATCATGATGTAAACCAAGGAGCTGGACATGTTGATCATACACTCGAGAATGCATTTGAATTTGCACAAGACCCTTTGTCACTTCCAAGTGGCCCAATTACAAGACTTAGAGCCAAACATTTCAAGGAAGCACTAAATGGGCTAATCCAAGAGATTTGGGCTGATTCTAAAAAGACCAAGATGGGATTAAATAATACTCAAGGCTTAGTCCACATCATCAAAGCAATTAAAAAGGGTAATAATTATGCAAAAATGTTTCAGCATGATCTGACCATCAAAGGGCATGAATTTGATGAGTTTCAAGGGTATTAAATAGAGGAATGAATTTGGTCTTGAATGGTTATGTTAAATACATTGAATATAGTGATTTAGCTATTTATTGTAGCCTCTAGAAGTCCAAGAGATCTAAAAACGTGGGGACTTGTTTATGTTACTGTTTGAGCTCTTTTAAGGCTTTAGTTATGACTTTTCCTATTCCTGGAGGGTTATTCCAAGTGTATAAATGGGTATTTAAAAATGAATAAACAGATTATGATTTCAGAGAATTATCATATTTGTGAGGTCTTCTGTTCCTCTAAGTTCTTAAAAGAACTCCTAGAACTTATCAAGTTAATCTTGTGGCGTTCAAACAACCAAACTTATCACCTTGATTGTTGAGAAATTCTCAGGTTTTCTAGGTGTGGTGTTTTAATCTTTTGTAGTCTTGGTTTTCATCTTGTTAGGTGACGGGTCAAGGCTCAACCAATCTTATCTACACGATCTTGGGGTTCTAAACCATCTTCTTATTGGGTTTCATCATAATTGTTGGTGAAGTTCATATCACATCACCAAACTCCTACAACAAAGAAATAACAACACTAGACACAATATGATCAAGATCATTAGTATTAAAGTAAGCCTCTTTGTACACAAGTAAAATCATTGGCTTGTTTGTGAAATAGGCAGATCTAACCTCACTCTCTCTAGTATAAAAGTTGGGTTGTTTCTTTAGTTTTTCCACACAATTCTCATCACTCTTCCTTACTGTCTTCATTCCTTTTGTCTTATCTCCACTCTCGGCCATATTTGAGTGTTTTTGAGTTGTGATCGAATGGTCTGATTTGTTTGGAGTGTTGACCGAATATTTGTTTGTGTTTGGATGAGTGTCCGAATGAATTGTAGTGGTTTGGGTTGTGGCCGAATCTGATGGTCTTCTCTCCCCTTGTTCCTCACCTTGATTTTCTTTCCACGTCGCCTCATGCTCACTTTTTATCTTTATTTGATCATCATACACTTGTTTGGGTGTAAGAGGTACAAATGTGTTAGTTTTACCATATTTTACAATGATATATCTATTTTTAACCCCATCATGAATTACCTTTCTATCATATTGCATGGTCTCCCCAACAAGATGTGACTTGCTTGCATTGGTGTCACGTCACACAGAACTTCATATTTTCCAATCGAAAATGGGACCATAACCTCTTTAGTCATCTTCACTTCTCCACTATCATTTAGCCATTGCAATCTATATGGTTTAACATACTTAACAGTACTCAAATTCAGTTTACTAACAAGGGTGGTACTACAAACATTAACATAACTTTCACTATCTATAATTAAACCACACACCTTATTTTGTACATAACAACGCGTATGAAAGATCTTCTTTTGTTAATTAGTTTCATTTTTCTTTACTTGAACCTGAAGTGTGCGCCTTATAACCAAGGACTCCGCAACCGGTAATGCTAACTCATCCCCATCACTATCCTCCAATTGTGGCATGTCTTCACAATAAGATTTGTCACTTTCAGATTCCATATCACAATCATAGTCATCTTCACCCACATCTGCGTTTTCATCAACAAACTCTTCAAAATAAGATCTGGTATTCCGTACATACTTACAGACTCTATTTCCTCTACGATCAGCCCCACTACTCTGTTTCTTTAACTATTTCACATCATCTTTCAAATCCATGTTCATCCTAGACAACAACTCGAGTTGCTGGCCTATGGCTTGCAATTGGGAAGTTGTGTTAGCATTTTGTGTTGCTGATTCGTTGTTTTCAGACATCCTTTAAATCTGCAAAATTTGATTAATAGCACAAAATATATCCTTACACCTCTCGTTTATCACACTAAAAATCAAGGCTTTTCACTCTAATAAGTTCACTATGCCTTTTACCTCACAACTTGCTTTCTTTTAGTTCTTTAAGAACTAAAATCAACAAATCAAAGTCAGTAACCTTCGCAGAGCACTCTAATTATGATTTTCAGACTCAAGAAGCAACAAAAATACTGAAAACAAAGCAAAACAAAACTATAATTACGATTTCACAAGTAGTAATGCAAATTTGTATGAATTGTGGACGATACGAAAACACGAAATAAAAAAGAAACATATAGTAGCGAAAACAATTACTGGACTCATAGATAACCCGAAATAGAATAGAAACAAAGAATTCGACAAAACTAATCAGTAAGGATCACGTTTTGATACTTGACGTAAAAATAATGTCACTATCTCTCTGTTTTTTTTCTAAAAACAAAAGAAAAAGGTAGCCACCCATGTTGTTTCCTAGTTGTAATATGATTCTTTTGTTTCCTTTATTGTTCCCACTTCATGACCTAAATAAGATTGTATTAGACCCATCTTGCACATGGATAAGATGTACTAGGGCCTCCTCTTGATACTCTAATGGACCTTGCAATTCTGACTTGGTTGAAACCTTCAAAAACAATGCATTTAATGCGCTTTTCAATGTTTTTATCTTAGACCGGGTCATTGGACCATTTGGAACATGTAATGGGTCCTTGCTGGTATTTCTAGGCTGGTCCACATCACAAGCTCTTTACAAAATAAATTTGTTTAGTCATTCTTGGCTATACTACTTCAATAACTCCATAAACACTTCAAAATTACCAATCAGTTTCACTAATGGTGGGGTTATTTTGTCCCTTATATAACCTTATTCAACCTTATCTTGTGGTTAAAAATGGTTACACCTTCAAAAAAAAACTTAAAACCATAAAAAAATGAAAAACATATATCCACCACTTCTTTACTATTCATAGTTTTTTGTTTCTTGGGTATGCTTATGGTACTTTGATTACAATACTCAGCATGAATACCCAATTCTTATAAAAAAAATTCAAATTAAGAGTTCCAAACTAATAGTTTTATAATGGTTAAAGGAAAAAAAAAGGCAGAATTAAAGACATAAACCCTTAATCTAAGTTCTTAGCCCAAACCTTAAATCCTAAACTCACACACAAGGAAAGTACTACCAACGTTTCAATATTTTTGTATATGTACCATGAAAATCTGTAGTTTCTTAGCCTAAAAATCTCATGTTTAAGCCTTTATTGCAATAACAAAATTCATATAAAAGTATTTTGAAATCATGAAACAACTCTTACAAAGTCACTACAAATCAAATAACTTTGTTTCTTTCCATAATTAACATAAAATATGAAAATACAAATGATTGATTTTTCCATTCTCCCTCCTAAGTAAAACCCCTAGCCATTTCTACCTATGTACCTGTGTGTGTGTGTGTAAAACAAAAAAAAGAGTTTTTAAAGGCCAAAAATATATATGGCCCAATTTTATTTTTGTTCCTTTTCTATAAAGCCTATCTTCTTAAGCCTTTATGATAGGTCCCCATCTAGACCAATCTTCTCATGGCCCTTCACACTCCCAATCCAATTGTTTTTGTCGGCATAAGAAGACAAGTTTTCCTCCACTTACAAATACAACAAAAAACTTTTAGTGGTGGGAGACAAAACATATAGCCTTTCAAAAGCCTAATAATTACAATAATTATGAAAAATTTCTTTGGACCACTCTTTAATAGAGAAAAACAATATATCTAAATAAAAAACCCTCCTTTGTATTAACTATATTCAAATCCATATGTTAACTCAATACAAATTTTGGGTTCAGGTTTAAATTCCAATATTTGTTTCTTGTTCTAGTTATATTTTATATATTTGCCTTTATAAGTGTGTTTTATGTTTGTTAGAGTATCATGTCATTGTTAGACATCTACTTTCACATCATTGTGTGTGTATATTAACCAAACTTTTTAAACCCTTTTGACTTAATAATTGGAGTCTTTAATTTCTTTTACTTCTTTGGAAATCCTAGCATAACCTTAACTTTTTTTTATTGTTACATCCAAAAAATTTATCCCAACCCATAGGGTTACGTTATTCACCGATATAGATTTTCTTGAGTAAGCTTTTTTTTTTTTAAAAAAAAAAATGATTGTTTCCTCCGCTTTCGATCTTTAATATTTAATTAATTATAATTGGGCTTCCTATTTGATTTTGCTATGTGTTTTATCATTTTATTATGATTTTATACTCCACATCATGAGTTTCATGAGGTAATTATAGTTAGGCAGAGTTAATTTAGTGAATCATCGTCTCAATATTTTTTCTTAAAAAAAGTATGTCATGCAATATGTTATTATTATTATTTAAATATTTTTAGAGTATTTCGGTCAATATAAATAAAAATCTTCAAAAAAATCGACATGAGGGTGTATAGCATGCTAAAAAAGCTAGCAAGAATTATTTTAAGATGTACATAGATATTTGTTTGTATGATGTCATGTAATTGCTCCTGTTTTTCTTTTTTTTAAAAAATAAAAAATAAAAAATAAAAAAGAAGTCTGAATTCGAGATCTTTATAGAGGAGGGGGGACATTAGTATCAGTTGAGTTATAACTAAGATCCTGTCCAATGGTCTTGTAATCTCGTGATAGCAAGTAATCACAGATTCAAACCCTCTTCACATTATTCTATTCTCTGGTAACTGATTTTTGCTGCAAATAATTCTATTAGAACTAGAATCTCATACCCCTTGACATCATGGAGGGGACGCAGTCCCTGTGAAATCAAGAGGATTAGTCTGAATAGACACACACTTGATAAAGTGGGACCGTTTGAGCTCCACATTAAATCTGGCCGTGTGATCAAAATAAAATAAGTAGATAAAAAAGGAAGAAAGGAGGAGTTGCCCGTGCGACACAAACCAACCTGCCTGTAAAATTCACTTCCAAACTCTCTGATAGAAAGAGCGAACAAGAAGACACAGCAAGCACAGCTCCCGTAAAGAAAGAGAAAGATGGCATCTGACGTAGGATGCTGTAGTAGCCAGTTTATGTTGTATATGGTAATAATTGTAGGATTGGTGACTTTTGCTGGCCTGATGGCTGGCTTAACTCTTGGTCTCATGTCTTTGGGCCTTGTCGACCTTGAAGTTCTCATCAAGTCTGGCCGTCCTCAGGATCGCATCCACGCCGGTACTCCCACGATCCCAATTTGAAAATTAATGCGACTATGATCCCCCCCCCCTCTTTTTTTTTAGCAATAAATTTGCGTTTAGATTACGCTGTTAAATCACTTAGCTGTACTTCTTGAGTGGTTGAAGACGTGATGATTTGTGGCAGCTAAAATACTCCCAGTGGTAAAGAATCAGCATCTTTTGCTATGTACTCTTTTGATCGGGAACTCATTAGCAATGGAGGTAGTTCTAAATATATAACGGGTTCTTGTTTTCTTGACTAAAAAGTTGTTAAATTTTAATTTTGTGTTGTTTATTTACTCTGATGTTTGTCTCTGTCTTCTTTCAAGGCTCTTCCTATATTCTTGGACAAGCTTGTGCCTCCTTGGGCTGCAATCTTGGTATCAGTGACTCTCATATTAATGTTTGGAGAGGTAGATCATGACTGAAGTGTTAAACTTGAGAGTAATTTATCTGTTCTTATTTTAGAAGTTATCTGCTTGGTATGTTTAGAAAGGAATCTTCTGGGTTTTTATGCTTACGGTTATTTGATAACAGATATTACCACAAGCAGTTTGTACTCGGTATGGCTTGACTGTTGGAGCAACGTTGGCGCCTCTTGTCCGTGCTCTTCTTTTGCTATTCTTTCCCATTTCTTATCCAATTAGTAAGGTATAGTGGATTTTTGGTTCTGGGATTTTGATTAGGATAAGTTTTATTCTGTGCAAGTTAGTTTGGCCACTGTCAATTTGGTATAGTGCTGAGGAACCGAATATTATTTGATTCTGGAGTTTTTAAGCAAAACTATTTTTTCTTAAGAGCCTCCCGCATCAATATTGCTGTTGAGTTTGTTATGTGTTGATTTGTTTGTCATAAATGCTGTCTTGTGCAGGTTCTGGATTGGATGCTTGGCAAGGGACACGCTGTCCTTTTACGAAGAGCAGAGCTCAAAACTTTTGTTAATTTTCACGGCAATGAGGTATGTAATTTAATCTGAAACTAATTATAACTGTCTCCTTTCGAAGCTTACATAAGCCAGCAATTTTAAGGGAAACATGACCCTTGGGGCTCGTGTTTCCAAGTCTGTGCCCATCTTATGGACATCATACTTCAGTTAATTTACAGACCTAGTCCTCCGTTCATGGTTTCTAATATGCAAAAAACTTTTCTCATATAGGCAGGGAGAGGCGGGGACTTGACACATGATGAGACTACTATAATTACTGGTGCTCTAGAATTGACTGAAAAGACTGCAAAAGATGCGATGACTCCCATATCGAAGGCATTTTCCCTTGATCTGGATGCAACCCTTAATTTGTGGGTTTATGAATTCCTGCCATTTCCTCGCCATCATGT
The DNA here is from genome assembly GCA_027405865.1 of Salix purpurea. Lineage (NCBI taxonomy): Eukaryota > Viridiplantae > Streptophyta > Magnoliopsida > Malpighiales > Salicaceae > Salix > Salix purpurea. Next base: position 152,064 of record CM050334.1, read on the forward strand.
TTCACTCGTTTTTCTTATTTTTCTGACCAAAAGCTATCTGTGCAATCTAGGGAAACATTGAATGCAATAATGACGATGGGCCATAGTAGAGTACCAGTTTATGCAGGAAAACCAACAAATATTATTGGACTTTTTCTGGTAATCGCATTTCTTCATTGTGGATATCAAGAAATGTTTGTTGTTCGCGTATGATGGCATACCTCACATGATAGTTTTTCTGTTTGTTATTGATTGAGATTAGATTCTAAAACTTGCTCCTTTTTCCTTTCTTTTGGTTCTTTATTCTTTGTTAATGTTCTGACACTTAGATTTTATAAAACATCAGGTGATTGTTAGGCCAAACCCCGTGCACTAAGGTGTAAAGTTGGCATGCAGCTTGTTAGCTTTAGTCAAACCAAGAACTTCTGTTTACAAGTTTTGAAATACACCAGGTGCAGTTGAAGCTATAAAATGGTCCCAGGGAACATTTGATGCCATAATGAAAAAAAAAAAGTACAACCAAGCAAATGAAGTGACTGATAGTTGAATTCATCTATAGTGTATGTTATTTGCAACACTTCACAAATTAAGATATACTCAACAATCGTAACCTTTCATTATTTTCCCTGGAGTTTATTACAGCCTTCCTACCCATTGTAAATAATTTTGTCTGTAGTTGATGCACTTTCTTCTTTACTCTATTCCCTGGAACTTATTATTTCCACATGGGCGAAGGTGAAGAACCTTTTAGCAGTTGATCCGGAAGATGCAGTTCCTCTAAAAAAAATGATCATAAGGAAAATTCCGCGGTATGTCTATTTCATGAATTCCTTGTTCATCTTATTTAATGAAAAACATTTTGATGTGTCTACAACATGGGATATGGTGTGAGAGTAGGGACATGAACTGCAACTACAACCTGAGTCAATTGATTGTATTAGCTTATTTGTGTAGTTACATATAGTTTGCTTGTATCAAGGAGCTTACCTTATTCTTCTCTTGCTATCTGTTCATTCTACAGGGTTTCTGAAGACTTGCCTCTATATGACATCCTAAATGAATTTCAGAAGGGTCACAGCCACATTGCTGTTGTATACAAAGATTTGAATGCAAATAAAGATACATCGAAGAATGAGTTCAAGGACAGCTGTAGGAAGAGAGGCAAAACTGAAACATCACATGGGAAAGGTGAGAGCTTAGAAACTGCAAGAAATGATGGCTGTCAAGTGTCAATGATCCATACTTATATAACAGCAAATATTTCTCCTTCCTTTTTCCTTTGTTGAAACTTGAAACTTGAAGTTTTGCCACTGATAAGAACCTGCTGCTCTATTTGATTCTATCATGATTCATACTGCAAGGTGAATTAAGCATTCTTCACTTCTGTAGGATGCCTGGTTTATTGCATTGAAATAACCATTTGATTGATTATTGCCAGGTGATAGTGAGGTTGGCTCTACTTCTGCTATCCCAAATAAGAAGGCTGCTTTGGACTCGGATGATAATCAGACTGCTGCTACTAAGAATGATGGAGGCCAACGGATTAAGAAGAGTCCACCTTCTAATCCTGCCTATAAGAAGCGACACAAAGGCTGTTCATTTTGCATTTTGGATGTTGAGAAGGCTCCCATTCCAGAGTTCCCATCCAATGAAGAAGTTGTTGGTGTGATTACAATGGAGGATGTCATCGAAGAACTTCTTCAGGTAAAGATGCAATCATTATTCCATGGCATACATATTATGGCCTGACTGGTACTGGGATCAAACTTCAGGGGATTTGAACCCACCAGCGTCTGGCTCTAGTTATGTATTATTGAACAAATCTTCCTTGTATTGATGAGATGATAGTGACATTTTCACAATGGAATTTCATGTCCTATGACATGGAATACTTCCAGACTCTACTGGAACAGTGCGGAGACTGCTTAAGCAAAATGTGAGACTGTTGCATATTGTTGTACTTTCAAATATCAGGGACAAGTAATTGAAACTGCTTATACGGTATTATCATTCCTAGGGAAGAGCTGAGGCAGCTAAATAGGTTTTAATCTCAACAATCTCAATCTGCTAATGTTTTCTTATGTCAGGAGGAGATCTTGGATGAAACTGATGAGTACGTCAATATCCACAACAGGTAAAGATCAAGTTTCTCTCCTTTTATTTGCTCATGTTTCCATATGTGAAATCTGCAAAGTAATGGAATCGCTCTGTGTGACAATTCAAAGGTTCTTCATCTTATTTTAGGTCAGTTTATAAAAGATGAATTGGAGCAGCTCTGGTATCATCCATTTTGTTTTGAGCAAATTGAAAGAACCTCCTTGTTTCTTGATTTGCTGCCATACCCTTTAGCCATGATTGAACCATGTAGCTATATCTCATATGAAATCCAAAAATGACTCTTATGTCTTCGCAATGCAGGATAAAGATCAATATGCATGCATCTCAGGACAAGGCTCCCCAATCAACTCCACTGCCTTCTGTCAATGATGCATCTGTCACAGGCACTGCATCCCCATCATCATTGTTGTCCACAGCTCCAACACCAACCTTTTCTGTCTCGAGTGGCACTTCGTTGACCAGCTCACCAACAGCCACAAACCAAGTTTCTGAGGGAGACTCGTCAAAGAACCAATAATATTTGTAGTTGTCTTTGTTATATTGATATTAACATGGATTAAAGATACAAGGACAAAATTAGGGATCAATTACCTTGGTCGAAATCAATGTTCGACTTGCTGTAAGAAAGCTACATAGATATACACAGCTGCTATTTGTTCCATGCGCTTAATAGCATAGCAGGATGATTGTGCTTAAGATCATAAAAAACATCTATTATGGGTACGAGATACAAAAACATTCTCTCAAATTTCTTCATTGAAACCAAACCAAACCAAGAAAAGAGAGAAGGTTTACTCAAAGTCATTATTTGTCCAAGTCAACTAACAAAGCACGCTCAGGAGAATAATGATTAGAACAAAGGGGCAATGTTGTATGCAGAAGCCAATATGATACGTTCAAAAGTAATCGTGAAATGATGCTTCTAGTATTGAGACAAGAAAGCATTGTTTCTTATAAGAGGCGATATAAGCCTTGCAAAATAACAAGTGACATTAAATGATGGTAGCAATGAGACATGGAAATAATGAATGATCCCCTCAAATTGATCAACAAGAAAGAGAAATTCCAGAAAGTAAATGGATCGCGACGAGCATACAAGGTTGAGCTATGTTAAATTACAAGTACTCTAGATAAGACTTACATACACCAACTTGAGTGGGCTAGAAGGTTTGTGATCAAGAAGATTTTGAGCCCGTTTGGCTCTGTGCTCCCACCGGTGTTTTGCTGAAATTTGATTTTTTTTTTCATTTTAAATGAATATGTTTTGATGTTTTTAGATCATTTTGATGTGTTGATGTCAAAAATGATTTTTATAAAATAAAAAAACATTATTTTGATGTATTTCGGCATGAAAAGCACTTTAAAAAGCTATCGCAATCGCACTCCTAAACAGGCAATTAAATCAGAAATATCAGACCGCACAATCAAACAAGAAAGAGATTGAGAAAAAATGAGAGCCTATATTTCAAACTAGGTAAGAATGTATGCATATCATTTAACCCTAAAGCATTGCACTATAATTTTTTAGAAAAACCTTGATGGGGTCTAATAAGGTTTTGATAAGTCCAAATCATTGAAAAAAGTTGTCCTCGAGTCATGGAGAGTTCCAAGTCAACAATCAGGAAATAGTAGGAAATCATATAGTCAGGTAAGTTATTTAACACATTAGGTAGGTCACCTCTTATAATGAAATCATTGTTGAAATCATTTTCATGTATTTCACAAAAGGGGTGGGTCGCCTGGACCAATTAGACCACTTTTAAAAAATCTTTGAATTTTTCACAAAGGGTCTAATCGTCTAAAACAATTAGATTATTTTTAAGGAATCCTTAAATTTTTCACAAACGAGCAGGTCACCTAAAACAATTAGAATACTTTTAAAAAGTCTTTGACTTTCTCACTGACAGACACTGTCACCTAGAAGAATAGATCATTTGCAAAAAGTCTAACTTTATCACTAACAGGCAGTAGCCTGGAACAATTAGACCAATTTTTAAAAGTTTCTAACTTTCCCACCAATAGGAAGGTTGTTTGAAGCAATTTGACAAAAAAGTTTTTTACTTTGTCACCGATGGGCAGATTGCCTGCAACAATTAGATCACTTTTTGAAAGTCTCGGACTTTCTCACTAATAGGCAAGTCACCCAATAATTAGGTCACTTTTAAAAAATCTTTGATTTTCTCACCAATAAGCACACCACCTATAAAAAAATATACCATTTCTGAAAATCCTTAAATATTTCTAGGAAGATCATCTCTCGAATGACTATTTTTGATGTCTTACAAAGTGGAATCTCTTTCTTTATTTCTTTACAGGCTTACTATATAAAGCCTTTTACATAAACATTACAGGCTTACTATATAACCTAGTTTTGAACTCTTTTTTTTTTGGGTTTATATGTGAAATTAAAATATTAAGGACTAACTTTGATCAAGAGATTGTTCTATCAACTTGTGGGGAAAAAAGTGAGACTATAATGTGTTTTTGTCCTTCTCTTTTACTCTTTAATTTGAAAAAAAAATCATGATGACAATGTATGTTAGTTATTCATTTTCATCTTCGGATTTTGATTTTGAATTCCAATCAAATATAAAATTCAAAAAGAGAATGAGTTTGATTGGAATTTTGTTTTCTATATGTTATAGGCTTCTTGCATTATAAATATAAACTCTAATGCATCCAAAAAAAAGGAGGAACTAGAAAAAATATTTAAAGATACTGAAGAAGATTACCAAGAAAAAACCAAAAAAATAATTTAGAGATAAAAAAGAGAAAAAAAAAATAAAGGAAGGAAAGAAGATCATCAAATTAAACAACACAATTTCTCTCCACTCCATCTCCAGCCACACCACCAAGTTATTCTTTTTTTTTTTGCAAAATTAATTAAGTTGTCAATTGTTGTATAAAGTTAGCTTATATTTACAAATTTAATTGCTTTGGTACTATTCGCATTACTGCCTTTTTATTTTCATTTTAATCCTAAATCAGCTTGGTGATGCTGACCACGTTGGGGAATGCTTGGCAAAACGCGTTGCCAACGTGAATTAATTCACGTTGGAAAGGCTTGGAGGGTGTTTGGGATTGTGGTGCAATCGGAGGTTGCAAAAATATTGAGGGTTTGGGTGTTTGATTAATGTAGAAAAGCTGAAAAAAACATGTGGGCCCACCTCAAAATTTTGTTCAACCAACGTTTCACGGAAAGCTGCTTTTCATGCATTTCTTGAGGAGAGAATGCTGGGGGGTGCAAGCTGGGGGGTGGGGCTGGTGTGGGGGGGTTATTTTTTAGTTTATTATTAATTATATTTTCATATAAAAAATATATTTTAAATATTAACATAATCTAAAAATTAATTAAAATATATTAAAAGGATATCACAATATAATTTTTGCCTCACAATCCTAATTTTTGTTTCAGATGATATTTTACTTTTTGTTGTTCCGGGATCATAGAGGCCTTCACGTATGAATTTATAGTTCGTGATGAAATTACAAGTAGTTTGATGGGAGAATAAAAAAAAGTGTCTAATTTACTTGAATTATTAATTACATTTTATTATTATAATTATTAAATATTTAAAAAACAATATATATATATATATATATATATATATATATATATAGTAATTTCACAAGTTGAAAGCAATATAAAAAGTCTGGTAACCAAACACATGAAACTGCTTTTTAGTAATCTCAAACTCAACCACAGTTTTAACCAAACATTTCAAAACTTATTTTGAACCGCAGCTAAAGTGTTTTTCATTTGCTTTTTTAAAACCTAAACCACAAAAACAAAAATAATACCAAACACACCTTTGGCCAACGTGAATTAACTCACGCTATGAAGGCTTAACCAAGCCTATAGCATGCATGCGTGAATTAATTCATGCATGCTAAGTTTTTTATTTATTTATTTTATTTAAAATCCTACAAAAAAATTATGATGCACTTGGATGCTATTAAAAAACTTTGCTTTTCACAAAAAAAATCTAAAAACTTAAGTATATTTTAACATTCTTCTATTTTTTATTTTTTTTACTTTATAACAAGTTTACAAAGTCCATTAGAACTTTGTAAAAATTAAAAAACCATTTGAGTTGATATTCCTTAATTTTCAATTAATATAAATTATAGAGTCATAATCATAAATATTTATATTCATCAATATTAATATTGAGCATATACCTCATATTCACCAAAGGTAGGAGTATTAGCTTTTAGAATGAAAAAATACTCGCACCCTAAATACTCACTGATATCGGAATCAGGAATATCATACCTTTCTTCATATAGTTCTTAGCAACATTAATTTGGTTGAATATTTACTAACATCAAAGTCAGGAATATCATACATTTTCTTCATGTAATATTTATCAACGCCAAAATTGAAAGTATTTGTTGTTGAATATTTACTAACACCAGAACTACATATAGTCAAACATTAATAATATAAAAACAACAATCTTTGGCAATTTAAGACAAAACTAGCAATGCAACCTACCTCAGGTAGGATACTTAAGGGGTGATAATATCTTTTATTTTGTGTAATCAGTCTTGTACCATAGAATTTTTGTTGACCACTTAGAGTTCCTAGTGATCATAATATTAGGTCGCAACTCATTCAACCAAACTTTTTCTCTCCAAGAACATGATGCCATATCTTTATTCTTTCTTCTTTCTTTTTTTAGATCATCTTGATGTCGAGTGCGGTAAATAATAAATAATAATCATATGATTGATACTCACATGGATATCTAAAATTTGACATGCAATTACTCGTTGTCATCAATACTCAACGTTTCATTTCAATTTATTTTTGTATCAACTTTTATCCTTTTTTTTATTTATTTCTCTTTGTTTTTTTATTGCCTTTTTTTCACTCCTGAAACTTCATCCCTCATGTCTTGTGATTGAGAATTTTATTTCGTTAACTTTTTAGGTTTGTCTTATTAGAGTATCTCCAATGGTAAAAACTATTTTAGAGAGCTAAATCGCTAAAATGACTTTTTGAATAGTATAAATATAACCTCTTTTTATGTGTATTCCAATGATAAAAGCCATTTACAAGAGCTATTTTTGTATATCATTTTAAATATAGTGCAATTATTTTGTTTATAATATAATTATGTAATTAATTATACAATTAATATGAGTAATTTATATAGTTAAACAATTGCTTTTAAAAAATCCTCCAACATTATAATTATTATTTTTTTCATTTTATTTACATAAAAAATTCAATTTTGAAATAAAAAAACTTGAAATATTATCATAATTAACACACTAAACAATATATTTAAAGTAATGAATTTGAAATTAGCATCAACCATATATTACCACGTCATTTTTAGTTCAAAAATAGATTAGAGATTGATGAACTTGAGAGAGAATTGCCGGAGCGAGCTTCGCATTGCCCTTCGTCAGCTTCATGGTCGACATATTTAATCCCGTTCAAATCTTTTTTTTTCTTTTTTAAAAACTCAAATATCTTGAAACAATCAAATTAATTTGTAGAGTTATTCGAGAGTAGTAAAAATTATAGATTGCATATTTTAATTCTTATTATTAGTGTTAATTGTGAGTTGATTTGATGTGAAAAAAATATTTTTCCTAGAAATTATTTTTTATGACATGATTTTTTTTTACATTAATATGGCTAGAATCCACCATTGAATTAAATAAATAATTATAATTGGCTACAACACCCACCAGATTCGCTTCCTTCGCTTGACAATTGCAGCTAGAATAAGCACCAGTGCGAGTGTGGAAGTTATGGCTCTTTTGTTCAAGATGCTACAAATAGCATAAGATGGAGGGAACAACTATTTTAGCTTTTTTCATAGCACGATAGTTGGAGCTTAAAAAATTAAACAAAAATGCTAAAAAGATATTTTTTTTGCCTTTAGCTCTCTTGATAGCACAAGTGTTGGAGTTGCTCTTAAAGTGATCTCACTATTTTCTTAGGTTCTTTATTGAATTTGTTTTATTTGTTTGATATTATCCTTTAATGTTTGATTTATTGGGAATTAATTTTTATATCTTTTTAGCTATTTTATCTATTAAATTATTTTAATCTTATGCACATGGTCACAATGTTATTAAGTTGACATGGCTTGACCAAAATCTTTTATAAATCTTTTATTGTTTTAAGTTTCACTATCCTATATTATATTGCTTGATAATTAAACTTTCAATTTATTTATGAAATGGCTACTCTAGTATCAAGAACATATCTTAGATTTTTCATGCCTGAAGATTCAGGTTATTTTTTTTAATTTTTTGTTATTTTTCATTTGTATTATTAAAATTATGCAGGTTTATTGATCAAGTCAAACAGAATCAGCCACCCCTCTAATTAACATCCTCCACCTCGCATCAAAAGCAAGTACAACCCACACACTTCTCTGTCATAGCAATAAAGAACCAACAAGCATGTTAGTGATTTATGGTGTGTTAGATATTGTTTTTGCTTTTGTGGTTGAGATTTAAAAAAAAACAATTTCATAAAAAGCACTTTAGCTGCGATTCAAAATAAGTTTCGAAGTGTTTGGTTAAAACCGTCTTTGAATTTAAGATTAATGAAAAACAATTTAATGTGCTTGGTTAACAAGTTTTTCATATTGCTTTTAACTTGTGAAATTACTTTAAAGGGTATATATATATATATATATATATATATATATATATATATATATATATATATATAATGTAATTAATAATATAATGAAAAAAACATATTTTTTTTCTCCCAGCAAACTACTTGCAATTTCATCACGAACAGATAGTTTCCTTCCATTAGGACTAATCTGTATCTACACATTTTTTTATTTTAAAAAAATATTTATTTAAAAAAAAATCAGACTGGGGCGAGAGCAGGCCCAACCAAATTGGGCCTAAGCCCAACTATGCTAGACTTGGGCTGGGCCAAGTGCAGCCCAACCCAAGTCCATCTTAAAAACTAAAGACATGAAACAGTGCGCTGCACTGTTCACGTCTTCTTCACGTGACAGTGCAGTGCTACTATGCACGTGAATTAATTCACGTGCACAGTAGCTTCCGACCGACCATGACGATAGTTTCAATGACCAATACCGATAAGTAGAGGAGGGCGAGATTGTTTTTCCTGTGGTGGTGGTGGCGGCGGGGATAGTGGCCGGCGGCAGCGTTGGAAGGTGCTGCTGTGGAGAGAGAGAGAGAGTTGCCGCTATGGGGAGAGAGCAGTCGTCATGGCCGTCGTCGTGGAGAGAGAGAGAGTTGCCACATAAGTTGTTGTCGTCGTCATCTCCTGCAATGGTGTCTTCAGCAACAATGCAGAGCTGCATGCAAGGATTTTGTGCACTCATGTTGGCAAAAAAACAGGCAATCACAGGAAACATAGGCAAAAAAAAATGGGAGGCAATCTCAGGAAAAGCTACAAAATCATGCTTCATGTAAACCGTGGTTTCAATCATAATTTTGGTGGGTCCCATGGCAACATAAACTGTGATTTATGGGTTACCAAACGGGTACAAACTGTATTTTTCTTGAAATATAATTTACACCGCGTTACCAAATAGGCACTTAGTTAGATGAGGAGGCCAGGCCATGGATTTTTCGTCTTGATAAGTGCATGGAGCGTGACATCACGTGTTGCCTCAAATGAGCTGGTACTCGGGTTATTATAGCCTGTTTGGCATTTTAATCCATCCATGTTTTTAAAGATTTTATTTGCTTTTACTTTAAATAAACTTTTAACAGTTTTACATTGTTTTGATATATAGATTTAGTTGTAAGAATAAATTAAGATTTTAATATATTTAAAAAAATAATAATCACAAACAGGCCGTATATCTTCAGAGTTCAGCGTCTCTCCATTTATAAAGCTGGCAGCAACAAATCCTAGTCAGCCCATCGAGGTGTTATAAATAGCTGTCAATACCGTTCCGGTCGTCGTTCCGGTTTTTTGATTGGAACGGAATGTTCCGATTTCGTAGCGTTCTGGCGTGCCGTTCCGATCGCCGTACTGTTCATATATATATATATATATATATATATATATATATATATATGAACAGTTCTTCATATATGTGTGTGATTTAAATCGGAGATGAAATTGACAAATTGAACGGCGTCGTTTTGATTCTGATACCGGAACGGCACACCCAGAATGAAACCGAGATGTTCCGGACGGAATTTGGCCGGAATTTTCAGAACGGGCCGGAATGAAAACCGAGACAAAACCGATGTCGGTTCATCCCGGTTTTCTCACTGGCATGGCACGTTCCGGCCGGAACGGCACGGAATTGACGGCTATGCCAGTAAGTAAGTTTGCTTATTTTATTTTTAAAATTTTAAATATTGAGAGTATTATATATCTGTGTGTGGGTGGGGGGGGGGGGGGGGGGGGGGGGGGGGGGGGGTTGATCTTCTGTCCTTTTCCCACTTCCTTCCCGATTTCTGTCTCGTAAGAGCATCTCCAGCCGAGATGGCAAATGGAGTGTTAAAATTAAAATATTAATTTTTTTAGCATTTTTGTGTTACTATTCATGCTCCAGTGGGAGAGGTATATGTGGTGCCATTTTTGGCACCCCCTCCGTGAGCTGCTATAGATAGCAGCTCAGGAGAGCATGCTAAAAAAGGTGGCCCCACCTTGGAGCCACCTTTTATATATATTATAATATATATATATATATATATATATATATATATATATATATACATTAGAAAATAATATAATTATATCAAAAATATTTATTTTTATTTACAAATACCTTAACAAGAGAGTAAAAATTTATATATAAAATTAATAATTATATAACTTACTCCTATTAATTATATAATCAATGTTGGAGGGTTTTTTAAAAGCATTTATTTAATTATATAACTTACTCTTATTAATTGTATAATTAATTGCATAATTAAACTACATACAAAATAATTATACTATATTTAAAATAATAAAAAATTAAATGGCTCTCCAAAATGGCTTTTACCACTGGAGCACACATCAACAAAAATGTCATTTTTACACTATTCAAAGTGCCATTTTAGAGATTTGGCACTCCAAAATGACACTCCCCACTGGAGATGCTCTAATGGGTGTTTCAGCAACCAAAACAATTTAATTGATGATATAAATTACTAACAAGCTAAGGGAAAGAACAAACAAAACCTAAGAACTAGAGTCCATTCCTCTTTTGATTTTAATCACAGGATGAGAAAAATATATCATCGCTAGCTACCTGTTTAGCTGCTCTTTCTTGGTTTGCCTTTTCTCCTTCTGCTTCTCCTTGGAGGTTCCCTCGCTTTAGACTTTTCCTCTTGTTTCGTTTTCTCTCTCGTAGAACTAGAAGCCCATAGTTCTTCTATTTCTACCCTCTGTTCTTCTTCATCCTGGCTAGTTTCAACTTTCTTTGATTGACTCCCAACAACTTGTTCAGTAGCCTCTACTCTTGATTCCTCCCTTTTCACTTCACTTTCAATCTTGCGTGGTCTACCTCTCCTTCTAGGAGTTTGAGGCTGCTGCCCGGTCTCATCTTCTATAGCTGAAGCTTCTGCTATTGCCACTGAAAGCTCCTTCGTTTTCTGGGGCCTCTTATTCTTACCCATCAAATTAATAATATTTTGCAATCTAAACAGCAGACCCCAGATTTTACTCCATACACCAACAAAATAAAAGAAAGAAAGAAAGAATCAAACCATTCCCATCATCGAGTTCTAGCTCTATACGCTCTAGCTCTCTAAAAGATCTTAAGAGCAGCTGGACTGATATCTTTGACCGGTATCCAGGATCTGGAAACCAATCAATACCATCTCCTTTTCTAAAATTTATATAAATACCACATGAAAAAGCAACTAACTTGTTGAAATCACCTTTCCTTTTCTTCTGTTGTGTCCAGTACACATCCCTATCCCTATCCCTATCCCTATCCCTATCCCTATCCCTCTCTATGCACGCTATGTCTTTTGTTGTAGACTTGGGGGAGGTGGGTTCGATAGGGGATGATGGCTAGGACTAACCATGACCATGACCATGACCATGACCATGGGCTTGCTTCCTTATATCTCTATGTGTCAATAAAATAAAGCAAAGCATGTGGGATTGATTTTTCAGACATCAGTGTCTCAGTCTGACGGCCACTTGTGTTTCTTCGCGGCTTTCAGGCTTTGATTCGCTACTCCTCGGTCTTTCCTATTCTTTAAATATTAGCCACTAGAATTGTAAGCGATAAGAGTCGATCTTTGTTTTCTTGCAGAGAACACATGCATGACCAACCATTTCGTCTTCATGAATTGGGTGTATTACACGGTTTCGTGGAATTAAAGTAAACTGCATAATTAATGATAATAAAAAAAAAAAAAAAAAGTTATCTGGAAACCCTCGCCAAAAGATTTTCTTCTGCTACCAAATTCCGTACAAAAAATAACAGGAAAGATGATAACTAAAATAATGAAAGGAAACATGTTAAAAAAAACAAGTGAGATAGCAACCGTTACCTCAAGATTATAAGAGTGTTGACTGTCTATTTTATCTTTCTGGCCTTTGTACTATTTAGTAGTTTTTGTTGTTTTGCTGACCATTTTCAAAATAAATTTTTATGTTGATTTTATAAAATATTTGAAAAGGTTTCGATGTTTTAAATTCTCCAGTTCTTTTTTTTTCATCAAAATTCTCTGTATTTTTTATTTGATAAAATCACATATTTTTTATCAACAAAATAATTTTTTAAATAAGAATTTAAAACAGTTTAAATAAAAACTCACATGAATTAAAATAATTCAAATTTAACAGAAAAAATATTATGATAAGGATCAGCACAACACCAAATATATTCACACAAATGACTTATTGATAGTGTCAAGTGGGCTTATTACAAGAGTTAGGGCAAAAAGATTTAAAGAGACATTGAATGAGTTAGTTCAAAGCACATGGAGTAAAATGGACCTAAAAAAACAAAGGACACTTATGGAGCTTAAGGGACAACCTTTAATTCATCTAATCTACGTCCAAGAAGAGTCTTATTCAAGTTCTAAAAATAACCGATGTGTTGAGCTTATTTTTTCTAATATGACATGGAGTCTACGACCAGATTATTTCCTAAAGAAGGGAGGATTTTTGCATTCAAAAGAAGTTTCCTAGTCTAGGAAAGAAACCTAAAAGCCAGCAATATTTAAGACCAAAAAAAATCTTTTTTCTCTTATTTGTGGCTCAAACTTAAAACTTTTTATTTAAAATTCATATTTTGTGTTTTAGGATTAATAAACATCAATCAAGCTTAGTGATGTGAACCAGTCCAGAAACACTAGTGATATGAACTTCATCAACAATTGTGATGAAACCCAATAAGAATGATGGTTTAGAACCCCAAGATTGTGTAGACAAGATTGGTTGAGTCTTGACCCGTCACCTAACAAGATGAAAACCAAGACTACGAAAGATTGAAACGCCACACCTAGAAAACCTGAGAATCTCTCAACAATCAAGGTGATAAGTTTGGTTGTTTGAACGCCACAAGATTAACTTGATAAGTTCTAGAAGCTCTTTTAAGAACGAAGAGGAACACAAGACCTCACAAATATGATAATTTTCTGAAAACATAATCTACTGAATCATTTCGAAATACCCCTTTTTATACTTGGAACAACCCTCCAAGAATAGGAAAAGTCATAACTAAAGCTTTAAAAGAGCTCAAACAGTAACATAAACAAGTCCCCATATTTTTAGGTCTCTTGGACTTCTAGAGGCTATCATAAATAGCTAAATGACTAAATTCAATGTATTTAACATAACCATTTAAGACCAACTTCATTCCTCTAATTAATAACCTTGAAAGTCATCAAATTCATGCCCTTTGATGGTCATATCATGCTGAAACGTTTTTGCATAATTATTACCCTCTTCAATTGCTTTGATGATGTGGACTAAGCCTTGATTATCATTTGATCCCATCTTGGTCTTTTTAGAATCAGCCCAAATCTCTTGGATTAGCCCATTTAGTGCTTCCTTGAAGCGTTTGGCTCTAAGTCTTGTAATTAGGCCACTTGGAATTGACAAAGGGTCTTGTGCGAATTCAGACGCATTCCCGAGTGTATGATCAATATGTCCAGCTCCTTGGTTTGCATCAACTAACAAGGACTTATGGGCTACCTTTTCCTTTTGTTTCTAGGATTAAGGGGCTAGATGGAAGGCTATAAATAAACCTTATGGGCTTTATTTAATTTCGTTAGCTAGAGCCCAAGGCTTGTTTAGACTTAATTAAAACTTTGTTTTTAGCTAGGATCTAAGGCTTGTTTGGATTAAGTCATGGGCTTTCCAACTTAGGGTTTTGGGTCAGTTTTGAGTGGACCTCATTTAAGTCCACATAAGGGGTCCATTAGGGTTAGTTTTTAAAAGACTATTTAAACTCATGTTAGCTAAATTTCGGCAACCATTGATAAAATTTAATTTTGAACTTTTCAGTTTATGTGTGAGAGTATTCTTGCATTCTTTAGTTCTTAAACAAACTGAATCCGACTTATCAAAGATTAACTGACTTTGTGACGTCATTCTACTCATTCCAATAGTGTTGGTGTCTTGGGACAGATTTCATTGTGTCACACTCCTATCAGACCTATTTTGGCTTTCCGGAATCAAATCTTATTCTTGGTTGTGGGTTGCGTGATCACGAGATTCGCATCACTTAGATACTTAGAAATTTATGTTTGATTGTAAGTGGACTTTATACAAGTTCACATCTTTGGGTATTTTAGAGTTTAGCTTAAGTTAAAAACACATGTAATATAAGTTTCAGATTGTGTGCTATGCTTAATGACATTGAGTTTACAACAACAACTTTGTGTGCTTGTGAGGTGATAATTCTCTCTTCCTTGTTTCTTTAAGGGATTGAAAGCAACTTATTAAGGTTCAACTGACTTCGTGGCGTGAATACATACTTCTCGTTCATGAATTGTTATTTCTTGGGTGGGGGTTCAAATCCAATAGTGTTGATGTGTAGATAAAAGTTATCTTTGTGTCACACTCCTATTAAACCTGATTTACTTTGCTTTTTAGGAATTTTTGTATTTGTATGTGGGTTGCTTGACCGTGTGATCAAGAGGTTTGCATCATTTGGTATCCGATCTTGGCTCCATTAATCAGGTTATATCCTTATGAAATTTTCGGTTCTTGTTGATTCTGCAAACACAACCTTGGTGTCCAATTTCTTCTTCTCCATGAATTTGCAACATATAAAAAAATTTAAAAAAAGTGTTATTTTGTTATGTTACTATCCAAAATATAACAGTAGCATTACAAAAAAGGCAAAAAAAAAACATCGTTCAAAGATGTTTATTGGTTTTTGCCACAGAACACTCAACAAGGGCAAATTGGATCAAATCATTTCAGAATTAGCTCAAATTTGAAAGTATGATTGGGATCGTATTCTCTAGAACATCATTTCCTTTAGTTTGTCACTGATAAAGTTTCAGTTTTTCATCTTTAGTTTGTCATTCTCCTTTCACTTAGTAGATGATCAACATAGAGTCCCCAAAGACTTCAAGCTTTTAGTTTTGAGCTCTAAAGTTGCTTCTAAACCAATGATGCAAGCTTCATACTCCGTGTTATTAGTGTATTCAAATTATACCCATACTGAAAAAGATATTTTTTTCCATCTAGGGAGGTTATTACTACTCCTGCCCCATTTCCAGATATATTTACCACACCATCAAAATAAAGTGTCCACCAATTACTCGCCCCATCATCATTCTTGGTCGCCAACACATCTTCGTCAAGGAGGTCATCTTGAGGCTCGTAATCTTCCACAACATGATCTGCAAGATGGTCAACAATTATGCTCCCTTTTATAGCCTTTCTTGTCATAAAACAATGTCATATTCCACTAACAACACTTGCCACCTTGCTATCTTACTTGATAGGTAGGGCTTCTCACAGATGTATTTGAGTGGATCTAACTTGAAGATCAACCATGTTGTATAATACAATATATATTGCCCGAGTCTTCTCGCAATTCATACCAAAGCACAACATAACCTCTCTTAATCACAGTGTTTCTAGACTCGCATTCATTAAACTTTTTACTCAAATAGTATATAAGTTGTTCCTTTCTTCCAGATTCATCATGTCGTTCCAGCACACAACCCATAACCATTTATGTGACCGTCAAGTATAAGATCAATAGTCTTTGTGTTGTTGGAGGTACTAACATTGGTGAATTTTGTAAGTACCTTTTTATAAGACCCATTGAACCTAACAATCTAGTATTCATGGTGTGTAAAAGAACATACCTGCGCGAAAGTGCATCAGCTATGATGTTCTATTTGTCTTGCTTATACTTGATTATGTAAGGAAAAGTTTCAATGAATTCAACCCATTTTACATGTCTCCTATTTAATTTACATTGTCCATTCAAATGTTTCAAGAACTTATGATCCAAATGGATTATAAACTCTTTTGGCCACAAGTAATGATGTCATGTCTCAAGTGCTCTTACAAATGCATAAAGTTCTTTGTCGTAAGTGGGATAGTTCAAAATTGCTCCACTTAACTTCTCATTGAAATACGCAATAGGTCTCCGATCCTGCATTAAAACAACACTCATTCCCATTCCAGACGCATCTCATTATATTTCAAATGATTTTGTAAAGTCAGGTGAAGTCAAAATAGGTGCAAAACATAATTTCTCTTTCAAAAAAACAAAAGTCATTTTTTGTTCCTTCCCCATTTAAACCCAATTGACTTTCTAACAACTTCATTGAAGGATGCAACTATTATAGTGAAATCTTTCACAAAATGCATGTAAAAACTAGCTAATCCATGAAAATTCCTTACCTCACTTACTAATTTAGGTGTAGGTCAATCCCGAATGACCTTAACTTTCTCCTCGTCCATCTCGATACCATGTGCAGTTACAAAATAGCCAAGAAACATAATTTTTTCCATGCAAAATGACACTTTTTAAGATTAGTATACAATTTCTCACTACGCAACACATTAAGTACATTACGCAAATGATCAAAATGCTCGATTGATTTCTTACTTTAGATTAAAATATCATAAAAATACACAACCACAAACTTACCTATGAATGCACGCAGCACATAATTTATTAAAAGCATAAACGTACTAGGTGCATTTGTAAGTCCAAACAGTATACTAATTATTCATGCAAACCATGCTTCGTCTTAAAATGCAATTTTCTACTCACCCTAGAGGGATTCAATACAGCCTTATTTGGACCATGAAGTGAGGACAACAAAGAAAATAAAAGAATACTGCTACAACAAGAATGACTTCCTTTTCCTTTTGTTTCGAGGATTAAGAGTTTACATGAAAAGCTATAAATAAACCTTGAATCATCTCTATATATTTTAATTTCTTCTCTTCTTCTCATGGAATAACATGGATTTAATATTAGAGGCTTTATTTTATTTTCTTAGTTACAACCCAAGGCTTTTTTGAGCTTAACAAGCATTCAGAGCATTAGCACAGTAACCATTGGAGCCTCGAGATTTGAATAAGATAGCAAAAGTGACCCATAATACTCAAATCTTGTTTCCATTTGACCATGGACATTGTTCCTATGATCAAAGCATCAAGGTTAAGACCGACATTCGATATCGTCAACAGTCCACAGCTCTTCGAGACTGAAGAAGTGATTCACGACGACATTTTCTTCTATGAATCTAAATTTAAGGAAGCAGCCGATCCATGCTACAGTTCAACATATCTTTGGGAAGTATAGTACGGTATAATTTCACTAATCAGTGCTCTGAAACTCTGTATTGTATTAGCGAAATTGTGTGTTTGTATATGCAACAGTGCTGACGATATACACTATGAAATGCCACCTGTGGCTTGAGGGAGTGATGCGCGATCTTGATCAGTTGATCTGACATTTTCGTTCTCTAGTTCAATGCTGGTTCTTTTCGATCTGCTAAAAGCATCAGAAGGAATGTTGATTCCGACAAACCCAATCAATACAGCCAAGGCTCCAAGTCCATCCATGAGACGAGGGGCATTGCCGATTAAGGTGTCGACAATAGCAGCCAGTGGAACCTGTATTGAAAGACCAGCTGTTGCTACTGTAGTGGTTGTCAGAAAGACAGCCTTGGCCCATAAATAGTCACTCAGCACGTTATCCAACAAACCTGTTTAAGATGGAAAAAAACAGGAGGGCTCAAGTCATTTTTACGCATGTAACTTACTTTCTCAAAATCAGATCACCCACATAATCTAAAGATTATCATACAACTTCACGAAACAAACAAGACGGGTAATTGCACATCTTTTTTCTTTACAACTAATTTAATTAAACATATATATAAATTGATATAACATTGCCATGGGAATATATGAAAACCTTCCAAATGTTTTTGCAATAACAACTCAAACAAAATTATGTAAACCATCAAACTCTATAAATTCAGTGTTTGCATTATTTCCTTCCCCGTTAATGATTACTTATTCTTTTTTTTTTAAAGAAAATTAATTGAGTTTTGATCACATTTCCAAGAAATAAAGTAAAATGAAACATCAACATTTTTTATGCCAATCAAAATGGAGCCCCTTCATATTCACATAGCAACCCTTAAACTGAGCACATTCTCTGAACTTTAAAAGAGATTTTTTATATGTATGTGTATGTGTGGGAGCACATGGGTGTGGGTGCATGCGCCAGGGTTCCTTATGGTTAGCACACATCATATTACGCTTATGATATAAGGAAATCATATAATGAACTACTTCACAACACAGCACGTAAGCCAGACCTAGCATCATTAACACCCCCTACACCCCAATTCCAATGTTCTTAAGTGATAACCAAGTCTTAATTGCCTGAAAAGGGTGTTTTCATGTTAAGGAAGAGAATAAAATTTGATCAAGAATTCGAGGAAAGAAAAAGGTCTCACAACCTTGGCAAGGAATTTCCTGTTCATTGTCCTAGAATATGATCTAACAACCAAAAACGATACCACTATCACTATCAGACTGATGTTCCAACTATACTACTAACATTAGTTATGAAGGCAATCATTAAACGTGGCTTCACTATAATGTGTACAGCATGACAATGTCAGCAATAAAAATTGCACTGTTCTACACAAATGTAACCTATTTGTCTACTATATTACAGAGTTTGCTCTGTAAATACAGGGAACAGATTGCGAAGTTGAATAACAATTAAGAAGATTAGGTGGGCAAGGCAACATGGACCCATTCTACCATTGGCAAAATGATGCAGGACAGATTTGAGATTTCTATTCTACAAAGGATTTGTGGTGAGCTAGGGTTTATTGTTCGTGGAAACAGGGTAGAATAGAGCTTGTTTAGGAAGAAAAAAGGATAAATTAGGTTGTGAGCATTAATCCGAAGCAATGTAGCAGCAGAACAGTACAACAAGAAAGAAGATAAAATAGGAGAAAGAGAAGAAAGAGAACCGAGAAGAAACTTTGGGCACGAGCCTTCAAAATAACTCTCAAAAAAGCTTCTTGCTTGATGAAAAATCACTTAAAAGTATCTTTAGGTTCCCAAAGTGGAGAGAATTTCTCCAAGTATAACATAGTTACTCCATCACAAAAGGTGTAATTTCAAATTTGTAGAGTTTAAGCGAACAAAAATCATAAGCAAAGATGACAATAGAGGTATGAGATACGTAATCCTAGCAGCATGCACAATTACAGTTTTTTGAGGAGAAACAACAAATAAAACTTTGAATCCGGATACTGAGCAAGAATGACTAAATTACGAACCTTTGCCAACAATTAAACCAAACTGCTTCCATGTCAGCTTACAAAAGGGCTCTTGATTGGTGAGATCAAGAATGAGGGCAACTGGAAGGAAAATGACGAGGTTGAAAAGCCCTAGGTATCCAAGGAACTGTGCCATACTGGCATGCCCACTTTTTCCATCATTGTCGGGCAACTTCATTCGAATAAGTGTAATATACACAGCATACAATCCAGCCGAGACCAGAGCTAGAATGTCTCCAAGCAGAGGTTTTGAAAATTTTGCACTTAAACCAGTTTCTGAGTCGCCCAAACTGACAATTATAGTACCAGTCATGCAGAAAAGAACACTTAAAAGCTTCACCCAAGTGAACTTTTCACCCAGAAACACTAGAGAGAGAACGAAGGTGAAAAGGCTGGAAACACTGCTTAAAATGGTATTTGACTGCACACAGCAAGGATAAGGATTTAATTACACTAGTCTGATGAACCACAGATGCACACATGATACAATATCGAAAGACACTTACTGTTACAGAGGTATACTTCAATGATAGATTGAAAGTCAGCTGTGCCAAAAACCAAAATGGGCAGATGAGCAGGCTGACCTTTGCCACCCTAGTGCGTGTCCATCGCCCATTTTCATCAACTCCTTTATTAACAGCTTCATCTGCTTGCACAGGCAAGGTCCTTTCAAGCTCATTTGATACAGATTCCAGATTTGATTCAACAGTTTTCTCATGAAGACTACTCATGCCATCTTCCATAATCACAGATGGATTCAACTCATCTGCTTTTACCCCCAAATAACCATCCCCAAGAAGAATGGCCTGCTCTGACTCTCTCAGTTCTTGCAAAGAGTTACTCTTTTTATTCCTCCATAACAGTAGACTACCATAAGAATCCTCCAAATAGCGTCCAATTTCAACCATCGGAATGTAAATCACAAACAACGAATTGCAAATGTACGTAATCAGAAATGGTGAAACACCAGCATCTACAACAGATTGAACAACAAAACTAGCTGCTATCCATATATTTGCAACAGAAAATATGTATACCAAACCCAAAACCCATCTCCAAGCTTTATCTTTATCCATATTTTCACAGCCCAACTGCTCCCCAAAAGCTCAAATATTCGGAACAAAGCAAAGATATTTACACTGCCTCCAGATTTAGCAAATAACCAAAGTAAATAAAATCCCTTGTACAGACAATCACCACATTCCCATGTCATTATTTACATCAAAACCTTACCTCAACTTTGCAAAACTAAAACATCACGAACGAGGAAAAAAAACAATTAAGATGCACTAACATGAAATTGAACGAGAACCCTTTTGATTGGAGACCAGATCTCACCAGAAAAACACCTCATTCAGTTAGAAACCCACTTTCTTGCATATATATATATAGAGAAAAACTAGCAGTTATGCATTGATTATGAAAATAAGATTGATCAGAGAAAGTATCCTATTTACCAGCGTTGAAAATCAGCTGATAATGCAATGAGCTATGTGGGGTTTCTACGTGGAGAGAGAGTCACCGTAGATCACAGGGACGGTGAAAAGAACCGGTGAGAGTAAATGGGGAGATCATTGTACGTGTCGTTGGTTAACAGAAGTTGCTAGTTGACTATGGGCTGGAGTGGCCGGAAATTGATGGATTGCAATCTGGCCCAATTTCTGTCTTTAATCATGACATCGATAAAATATTATTATCGCAAGTATTTTCTTTTTGTGGGCTTACTTTTGTCAGCATAGCTAAGAAACCGCACCGTAGGATGCGAATCCAACGGGTTTATCTCATAGTTATTGATCCCGTCCCGGTCCCGGTTCCGGATTTGTGTTTGGAACGGAATGTTCCGGTTTCGGTACCGTTCCGGGTACCGTTCCGGTTTTGTACTGTTCATTTTTATTTAATTATATATATGAAAAAAATAAAATATTAATTTAACAAGTATAATTTAAATTCAAGATAAATGAAATTTAAATTATACAATACAAACATAATCTCAAAATTAGAAACATCTTTGAAATTCCAAAATATTATGAAAGTAAAATGTTCTAAAATAAAAGAAAAATACATCAAACATCCTCTACTACATCATTAATATAAAAGTAAGGATCTTGATCTGGCTGTGGAACATAAGGAAATTTTATTATTAACATATAATATAATTAAAAATGTAAAATTTATGTTGAAGATTCAAACTTGCTGTTAGAGAATTTCAATTCCCTAAAAGATTTTTTTAATAAAATCCCTGCACTGGCCAGGAAATCAAAAGGCGGAGAAGCAATCTGGATTTCTTACAATTCCCTGCAAATCAGATTCCAACACGTTGATAGTACCACCTAACCATTCAAAAACCCTCACACCAAATCCCACTAAAGCCTCTCTCAGTTTTCTTTTTTTATTATTATTCCAGAAGAAACCTAAAACACCATGGAGACGACACACCATCCAGCTAAAACGACTGAGCCGCACTCCATCACCACGAAGTTCTGCTATTACAACAAACTATAACCTGTCTCAACTCTCAACCTCGCCATTTCTGCAAGTCATGCCGCCGCTACTGGACACAAGGTGGAACTCTCCGTGATGTCCCTGTTGGTGGCGGTACACGCAAGAATTCCAAGCGCTCTCGCTCAACTTCAAACAATTCTCCATCAATGTCTACCTCTTCTTCTAACTCTTCTTCCTCGAATTCTGCACCCTTGACTGCTTTCACCACCACTCATGAGCCCGAATCCATGCCTGTGGTTTTATACCCTCGACTACTGACTCTGGTTTAGCTAGTGTGAAAACTGAGGTACCAGCCGGGTTAGAAAATAAACGGCGTCGTTTTGATGAATGCCCGGAACGGAATGCCCGGTACGGAACCGGGGCGTTCCGGCCGGAATTTGCCCGGATTTTCCGGGACAGGCCGGGATTCTAGCCGGGACAAAAACGTCGCCGTTTTGTCCCGGATTAGGCATTGGGACGGGGCGTTCCGGCCGGAACGGGGCGGGATCAATAACTTTGGTTTATCTAGGTCAAGTTAAAAAACAACGCTTCCGAGAATGTATAGAACTCTCCGCTTGATTTTTCAAAACACTATTTTCTTTAATTGAATGGGCAAGCCAGTTTGGTTAAAGAAAACACTTTTTTTTAATTTCTTCATTAAATTTACGAAAAGTTGATCAAGGAAAAAATATTTCCAGTCAAAAAAAATTTTGGTTTTAAGGAAAATAAAGTGTTTCTTTTATTTTTTCCAGAAAAATATTTTCAAAAAAAAAAACAAGATGATATATAATGTGACCCATGTTGATGCCAAAACACAAATAAGATGGAATGGATCCAATAAAACTAAAATCAGGTTTAAAGATAGAAAACTCGACCCGATTACTTTGAACAAATAAGGGGACCTGACGACTATAATGAATGGTGAACTAGAAGTATAAGGGAAAATGCCAAAAAATAGTTGATCTTTAAGAGGTTCAAATCAATTCAATTATTATTAAATAAACTAAAATAGATGAGTGTTTCACTAAAGTATATGAGTGAATCACTATGGATTACAATAGTATTTTTGGGTCAGTTCGGTCAAGTCACTAGTTTATTAATTTTTTTATATTTCTTTACACAGTAAAATAATCATTTTATCTCTTGAAAAAGACAAAAAAAAAAACGCAACTGCCGAGAGGGATGCCACGGTAATTGCACATTTTTTGAAAATATATAAATATTAATCTGCCCCTCAATAAGACAAAATTGAAGAGTCAGTTGTAAGGGTATTACGGTAAATTACCATTTTATTATTATTATTTTTCTCTGAATATTTCATGCATGTGACACACGTCCCAACAGTATTCGGCCTCATGCCCGCTTTGGGCTGCCCGTGCGACGTCGACTAGTGGAGGAAAATGTTCATTCGGTGTCTCATCCGATGCGCCTTTGTGTACTCTTCCTCATATGGTTGTTTCATTTCAGTCCTTACTCTTTTAATTGTGGTCCTTATTTCTGTTATATAAGTTTTGATTTATTTTAATTGTGTCCTTCGATTGAAATTGATTATATATTACGTTTTCATTTCAATCCTTATTTTTTTAAATTTTGGGTTTGACTTTAAATCACTTAATATTTTCGGTACAAAAGATTAATTTTTTTTAATTTTGTCATTTGATTGAAACTGATAATATATTTGGTTTTTATTTCGGCCCTTATACTTTTAATTTTTTATTTTAATTCCTTTATTTTTTTGTCCATGTTTATATATATGTGCTCTTAGCTTTGGTTTTTAATTTTTATTATTTTCTCTTTTGTTGAGGTAGCATTTTTTGAAATTTTTTGCTCTTAAATTTTAGTTTGTGTTTGTAATCATTTGAAAATTGATATTTATGTTTTTTTTTTCGTTATTCTTTCTTCTGGTTTTTTTTATTTATTTTCACGTCAAATGATTTTTTTAGCTGATATTTTTTTTATTATTTTTTTGTTTGCTCTTTTGTTAAAGTTATTGGACTTTTTTTTTATTCTTTGATTGAATTTTTCCCCATTATTAACGCAATAATAAAAATAATAATGATAATAACTTTAGTTTTTTTTTCTTGCTTCCTCTTATGTTAATGTTTTTGATTTTTTTTCCTTGGGGTAATTTAATAATTCTTATTGTTTTAGCAGTAATAGTAATAATATTTTTAGATGTTAAAACTTCGATGTTGTTGTTATAATAGGGTGTGTTGATGTATTTCGTTATATCAAACCTTGCATGTATAGATGTTATATTTTATTTGATTTTTTCAATTTTGTCATTTGATTGAAATTGATAATATATTTGGTTTTTGTTTTGGCCCTTTAATTTTAATCATTTTATTTTTTATATATTTCTTAAATAGTCCCTATTTTTGTCCATGTTTATATATATGCTCTTAGTTTTGGTTTTTAATTTTTATTATTTCTCTTTTGTTGAGATATCATTTTTTTCTAAAAATTTGTTCGTAGATTTTAATTTATTTTTATGATCATTTGAAAATTGATATTTTTTTTTCTTTTGTTCTTTCTTTTGGGTTTTTTTTATTATTTTATTTACAAGTCAAATAATTTTTTTATCATTTTTTTTGTTTGTTTACTCTTTTGTTAAAGTTTGTGGGTTTTTTTATTCTTTTATTGAATTTATTTTCCCATGATTCACGCAATAATAATAATAATAATTTTAGTTTTTTTTTCTTACTTTCTCTTTTGTTAATGCTATAGAGTTTTTTTTTTCCTCGGGGTAATTTAATATTTTTTATTGTTTTAGCAATAATAGTAATGATATTTCTAGATGTTAAGGCTTCGATGTTGTTGTTGTTATAATAGGGTGTGTTGATGTGTTTCATTATAACATTGCACATATACATGTTATATTTTATTTTTGAACTAGCAAAATCTATTAATTATTTCAATCCTAACTGTTATAAAAATTGTTTACTCAGCCCACAATGTAGTGCGGGCAATTTAACTAGTAAGAACTAAAGTATGAGCAAAACCTCTCACACATTTTGATGTGGATCAGTCTAGAAACACCAGCAAGGACCCATTACATGTTCCAAATGATCCAATGACGCGGTCTTAGATAAAGACATTGAAAGAGACAATGAATGCATTGGTTTTGAAGGTTTCAACTAAGACAAAATTGCAATGATCATTGGAGTATCAAGATGAGACCCTAGTATATATTATTCATGTGCAGGAGGGGTCCAACACAACCTTATTTGGTCCATGAAGTGAGGACAACAAAGGCGACAAAATAATCCTACTACAATTTGGAAACAATATGGGTGGCTACCTTTTCCTTTTGTTTCTAGGATTAAGGGGCTAGATGGAAAGCTATAAATAAGCCTTATGAGATTTATTTAATTTTGTTAGCTACAACTCAAGACTTGTTTGAGATTAATTAATACTTTGTTTTAGCTAGGATCCAAGGTTTCTTTGGATTAAGGCATGAGCTTTCCAATTTAGGATTTTAGGTTAGTTTTGAGTTTTCTAGTTCAAAGGAAGTCCAAGTTACATTCGCGAGGAGATGGGCCTTTTGAATTTTGAAAAGGATAAATGACAAGGCATATAAAGTTGATTTACCATGTGAGTATCGTGTCAGTGCTACCTTTAATATTTCTGAGTTAACTCTGTTTGATGTAGGTGATGATGATTTGAGGTCGAACCTTTTAAAGAGAGGGGATAATGAGGACCAACATAACACCACGTGTAATCATAAAAATGACCCATTGATGGTGCCAAGAGAGTCTGTTACAAGAGTTAAGGCAAAGAGACTTAAAGAGGCATTGAATGGGCTAGTTTAGAGCACATGGAGTAATATGGACCTAGGGGGACAAAGGAAACCTATGGAGATTAAAGGACAACCCTCTAATTCATCTAATCCAAGTCCAAGAAGGGTCTCAATCAAGTTTTGAAAAGGGGTGATGTGTGAGGTCCTATGGCAATTGATGCGAATCTCGTGATTACGTGGTCACGCAACCCACAACCAAGAATGAAATTTGATACCGGAAAGCTGA
This sequence comes from Salix purpurea, assembly GCA_027405865.1. Taxonomy (NCBI): domain Eukaryota; kingdom Viridiplantae; phylum Streptophyta; class Magnoliopsida; order Malpighiales; family Salicaceae; genus Salix; species Salix purpurea. Next base: position 178,391 of record CM050334.1, read on the forward strand.
AATAGGTCTGATAGGAGTATGACACATTGGAAACCTGCCCTGAGGCACCATCATTATTGGAATTAATAGAATGACGCCACGAAGCCAGATAATCTTCGATAAGTTGGATTTAGTTCGTTCAAAAACTAAAAATGCAAAAATCAATCTCACACATAAAACTGAAAAATTCAGAAGTAATATTCATCAATGGCTGCTAAAATTTAGCTAACATGAGTTTAAATAGTTCTTGAAAAACTAACCCTAATGGACCCCTTATATGGATTTAAATGAGGTCCACTCAAAACTAATCCAAAACCCTAAATTGGAAAGCCCATGACTTAATCCAAAGAAGCCTTAAATCCTAGCTGAAACAAAGTATTAATTAAGCCCAAATAAGTCCTTGCAATTCTGACTTGGTTGAAACCTTCAAAACCAATGCATTCAATGCCTCTTTCAATGTCTTTGTCTTAGATCGGGTAATTGTACCATTTGGAACATGTAATGGGTCATTTTCTAGTGTTTCTGGGTTGGTCCGCATCAACAACCTTGATTTGAGCTTATTTTTCCTGATATAACATGGAATCCAAGTCCAAATTATTTCCTAAAAAATGAAGGATTCCTAGCATTAAAAACAAGAGTTTTTAGGAAAGAAACCTACAGCTCAGCAACATTAATTATTGTGGGGCTTTTGGTATTTTCAGCAAATCCGAATGAATCATTATAAATTGGTTATAATATTCATTTTGTATTTTTAAAACTTGGTAAAAATATAAATTTATATTTTAAAGAAACATGCATAAAAAACATTTATGGTTTGATCATATGGATGGAAAAAAAACATATTTTTTTTTTGTATTTTTTAAGTGAATTTGTTTTGAAATTTTTTAGATTTTTTCAAAGTTTTTAAGAAAACTAAGTATTTTAATATCGGGTTCGTATCTTACAATATAAGTCTACAACCCCATATTAAATAAAATTTTTGAAGAAAAATATATTTTTATGCTTTCTAAAACAAAGGAATTTCGTTTAAATTGTTAGAGAAAAATTAAGTACTTTTAATACCACATTTGTAAACATGATAATGGGTAAAAGTGTTGAAAATCATATAAAGGACCCAAAAATATTTTTAAGATAGTCTCTAATTTTTTTCATAATTTTTTTGAATTTTTTAAGGATCTATTTGTCTAAACATGCAAATATAGACAAATTAAAACTAAAAAAAAAGGTTTAAGATGTGTTTTCCAAATACACCCTTACCGTAAAATTAGAGGCATTAAAATGTCTCGAGAGCATTTTAGGAAAATAGACCTTTAAAAGCCAAACAAAGACTTATTGTTTAAGGAAAAAGCATGGTGGGCCAAAACACACATTTATAGATGGGTTTGGGCTTGCCATATAGGCCGATAGGTTTGGGCTAGCCATATGGGCTCAGCCTCAGGCCCAAACCTCATATATGAGGTTGGGCTCAGGCCCAACCAAACTCATTTTATAAGTGTATTGGACCCAGTCTAGCCTTACAGGCTGGGCTTGATCCAGCCCAACAAACTTAGTCACTAACATAGCCTAATGACTACTTTGTGCCATAACTTGCATAATGTGAATTATAATTCACTTTTTGCTTGTTTACATAATAGGGTAGGATGATAGAGATATTTACTTAGCTTGGAGGTGCTACCTGGTTGATGCTGTGATGAGAACCTCTTGATCACATGGTCAAGCAATTCTCAATGAAGATAATACTTTCCTAAGAAAGCCAAAATTAGGTTTGAAAAGTGACACAATAGAAACCTGTTCCAAGTCACAAACAATATTGAAATTGAATCAAATGATGTCATAATGTTGGTTATACCTTGATCAAATTTGATCTTTGTCACAACAAATAAAACATGTTGCATCACAAAAAAACACAAGTTTATTTTATTAATCCATGACTACTAGGTTTGCAGTATACAATTAACTTATATAATGTTTCAAATAACCTTAATGGATCCCCATATGTGGGTTGATTTGAGTCCACTTACAAAATTCACCAAAATATGTAATAATAATCCAAAAACTAATAAGAAAATAATAAAAAGAATAAAAATCTTAAATTAATATCCTAGATATGCTAATATCATATTTGTCATCCCTAAGAAGTCCCAAATAGATTATGAAATCTAATTTGATCCCAACATCTTAATTAACCCAAGCCAATTTTGGACCCCATATGGACCAAACCCATAACTATTAAAATGAACCAAAGAGATCAAACATACACTCCAAATAAGCTTTCTTATCCAAAAGAAATTGAATAACAAAATTTGATGAGCTGGTTATGACCTATATCACAAGACCTTTTCTCAAACTCCAATTGATATGAAATTTCACCCCCACATAGTGATGCAAACCCTAGCAGAATTTAATGGTATTCGTGACCCCAAGATCAATCTAACACAAGTTTGTTGAGATTTGAATGAGCTTATCATAATGGAAGACTTGCTCCAAGACAACAAGACTATAAACGAACTTGATCACAACGCCTACACTTGAAGACAAACAAAAGAAGTATAAATTCACAACAAAAAACGATCAATTCTTTGAAGAGTTGAAAGTTCAATCAAGAATCAAGATTGAGCAACCAAAAGTTGGCTACAATGCTAAAAATATTATGAAAAGTCTTCCCTAAAATTATTCCCAAAGAGTATTTATACTCCAAGCCAAAACTCTAATTTTCCTAATGGATCGGTCTCACATAAACTCAATTTAAATAATAATCAACCCAAGCTAAAACTAGCCCAAACTAATTAAAAAAATTTATGAAATTGGGGCAACTAGAAGGATCATCTACCGTTTGTAGAATTTGCCTATAATAATAAAAAAAATAATGAATTTGCATGAAGCATTCCACGATAGAAAATATCGAATGCCAGCGTGTTGGAAAGAAGGAGGTGATGTAAAACTGCTGGCTAAGAAAGTAAGGAAAAGTAGTACTTTGCCTTCTGCCCAAAATTTAGAAAATATTACAATGTTTAAATTGTAATTAGTAATATTTATGGCATAGATGAGCTATTTACAAAAAACGAAAAATACATCTAGATCTACTAAAATTAATAAAAATATCTTTAATATTATTAAAAAATATTATTTTTTCTTAAAAAATAAAATAAAAAATATTTTTTAATATATTTTTAAATAAAAAATACTTTAAAAAATAACCATACCCCGTCTCTCATAAAATCAAAATTCACTTTCTTTTTTTCCCGCCTTCTTCAATATCAACACCCGCCCTCGCATACTAAAAATCGACCATCATCTCTCTCAGCAGAAAAACAAAATCCCTAATCTCTCACTAAAAATGTCGACGTGGAAAATACTCTCCGATGCCGGAAACAATTTCAGATGGGAGGTCTCTGGCAAAGTAATCCACACGAAACCCCAACTTAAACAAAGCGGAGTCCTAATCCCCCCTCCCATCTCCAAAACCCAGCTTCCTTCCATGGGCGATCTCTTACTCCAAGGTATTTCGACACACACACACACACACCTGTATCAGTATGTGTATAAATACGCGTATATTACATGTATTTATGTATGGACCGTGTTACTGTGTGTGTAAAGGATGTCCAAAACTTCTAGAGAACGGAAATGCACCGATTTTCCGCACAGGATCAGGGAAATCGGTTGCGTTAAAACAGTCTTCTATTGCGAAAGCGTTATCTGTCCTCAGAGACGATGATGATGCAGGTACGTCTTTGTCCATAATTATCTATAAACCCCAACAACTTTGTTGCAATCCTAAAATTTGGGAATTTAAATTTCTTAATGAGTTTTTCCCCGCTTACGTATTCTTTTAGCTTATTAAATATGTCAGCGCTTGATTATTTTTTAGCCTTTTAAATTTCCTTATAAAACTCAAGACTCATGCTATACCTAAAATTGGCGGAATTTTTTGGTTTCGTGTTAATTATGCTGCTTGATTAGTAAATGTAATTTCAGATTTTTGGCAGTGATGTCTTTTATTTCAAGTATATCAGTGTTCCGCTGGCTGTATATTGTGCTGTTTTGGAAATAGATTTCTTTAGTTTTGTTTGTTTGGCAGGTGAAGCTTGTGGGGGAGATAATGAATTTAATTTTTCGAAGCTTCTCGAAAAAGGGAATGAACATAATGGAAATGCACCAATTTTCCGTACAGGATTAGGGAAATTGGTTGCACTGAAACAATCTTCGATTGCCAAAGCGTTGTCTGTTCTTGGTGGTGATGATGATGAATATTCTGGCAATCCAGGTAACTGTTTTTCCCTCTTTGATTTTTTCCTTTGGGGTATTTTTTATTATTATTAAATATGCTATATTAAGCCCTAAATACCTCACTGCAGACCTAAAATCTGACGATTTCTTGGTCTCGGGTTATCCATGTTGTATGGGCTTGTAAATGTTAGTCTTATTGAAAGGCCTTTTTTTCGAGCTTTGTTTTGTTTTGGTAGGTGAAGTGCATGGTAGAAATAATGAACGTTGTTTCTTTAAATCAGTTGATATATCTTCTGCTGGCTTGGTTAGAGCGAAGAGATTGTTGGGAGTGGAGCAAGAACATTGTAGTTCTAACTCTCAAGGATTTAAATGTCCAAGGAAATCTTCCACAGTCAATGAGCAATTTGGGTTGCGGGATGTATTGCATCCAGGGATGAAAGTCAGCAAGAAAAATAATGGGGTTATTGGTGATGGTTTGCCAGCTCCTAGGTCCTCTTTAGTTTCTACGACTGACATAGTAGAAAGTGAATTGGCGGAGGTCAATACAAACTTGTTGGAACCTAAAATACAAAATCCTGCTCCCAAACCACTTCCAATTAAATTCCATACTGCTGGTGGAAGATCCCTATCTGTTTCCAGCGAGGCATTGAAACGTGCAAGGAGTCTTCTTGGTGACCCAGACCTAGAAACTTTCTTAAATGAGGAGGATGCAGTTGATCAGGGCCTCTCAGTTTTTGAAGATAGTAGATTTGGTGATGCTTCATCAAACAAGGAAAATGAGTTTTACTCTACTTTTACCTATCCTAGAGACTCAAATAAACATATCTCAAAAACTTTCATTTCGCCTTTAAAATCATCTGCAAACCATGTCCAGTCATCTATCAGTCCAAAATATGTTAATTCGGGGAGTAACTTGATAAAGAAATTTGATGCTGTTCACAATGACAGCATCTGCAAATTTAATAACAAAGCGACTTATGTACAGAAGCCTGTAAGGAATGGGCTCTGTGCATCTGCTACGATAGTTGCTAATTCTCTGGATGATGGTACTGGCTCAAGGATGAATCTACTTCAAAGGACTAGCTCCAGGATGAATCCACTTCAAAGGACTGGCTCTAAGATGAACTCACTTCAGAGGTCATTGTGTGTGCCATTGCCTGATATTTCAAACACAATTGGCACAGCTTACTCAAATAACGGACAAGCTAATGGAGAGAAGAGGAAACTTGGAAGGGGAAATTCTATTTCTCCATTTAAAAAGCCCCGAAATTCCAAATTCACCACCCCTTTGAGCAGGAATGTCTCTTCTGTTCCCAGTGGTAATTCACGAGGCTTTTAAATTTACTTCTTTTTGCATCTGCTATCAAAATTTATGCTTCTCATTCAAGGTATATGTTCAAACAGGTTTGTCTGCTGTATCATATGAAAGTTCCAGCTGTCGAAGAAAAGTTTCCACCAGATATCCTTTCCAGGCTCCTAGAATGTATATCAAGGAATATTTTGGAGGACATTTATCAGATAAGCGCCTGGTATATGCATTTTCAACATAGTTATTTATGTTTTTCGATGTTGATGTTGGTTATTATCACTGAAGATTGTTATTCGTAGTTGGAGTACTTTACAGATCAAGTTAGGCAGATCAAGTCAAATAATGCAGATAAGTTCATGTTTTGCGATGAATCTGGCCTAGATAGCATTGGAGCTGAAGCATTCTATCACATGTTGGTTCAGTCTGGAGCTTTGTCACAATATGCTTCTAAGGAGTAATTTTCCATTGTCTCTTTTCATATTTCATTGGGAGATTTTTTTTCCCGGAGTTACAATAGTCAGTTTGATAATCCATTTGAAGTCTGTAAAAGATTTTGGTTTTCAAACTCTGGACATGGATGTTGCAAGAGTAAAAGTATAAAAAGTTAGTAGCACCAGTTGTCATTGTAATTGACATAATGATGTGAATTTTCGAAAGGTTGTTAAGTTTTGTTAAGATTGATTTATTGTTGCTGTCAACAACTTCAATTATAATTACAGTTTATGGTCATTTCAATAACTTTTTTAATCAGTGCTCTTACATACAAATATAATTTTTTTTACCTGTCGCTTTGCATTTTATTAGCTGATTCTCTTTCCTATCTATCCTTCAAGGTGGGTTATAAATCATTACAAGTGGATAGTTTGGAAACTTGCATGTTATGAGAGATGCTGCCCGGAAAAATCAGCTGCAAATTTTTTGTCAGTCTCCAATGTGCTTGAGGAATTAAAGTATAGGTATTTGAATTCTTTGAAGCCATACATTTCTCTTGAGTTTAGAAGAGATTCGTGACAACCACAAATTACCTATTTTCTTAGATACGAGAGAGAAGTAAATCATGGCCATCGATCTGCAATTAAGAGAATTCTGGAAGGGGACGCACCACCTTCTTCAATGATGGTTCTATGCATTTCTTCCATCTACTTCAGTTGTGAACCAAAGGTCGAGGTTCCTTCATTGGCATTAAGTGGGGCTGAACATAGTGATTCTGCAAAACTGGAACTGACTGATGGGTGGTAGGGGACTGCCAAATTTGTTTTCATGCACTCAACATTTGAGGTCCTTTGAAGGGTAAACATATCTTTGTTTCACAGGTATTCAGTGGATGCGCTTCTGGATATATCACTTTCAATGCATCTGGATGCTGGGAGACTGTTTGTGGGACAGAAACTTCGAGTAGGATATCCGTTTCCATGCTTTTCACATGCCTTTCTCTGATTGGAGTCCTTTTAGATTGGCTTTTCACTTCCTATTTATTTTTCCTCTTGTGAAGATATGGGGAGCAGGATTATGTGGCTGGGTTGGCCCAGTTTCATCCCTCGAGGTTCTTGCAGGCTTTAGATATCTTAATGGAGTTGAATTGTTGAATATTTTGCACCCTTCTATTACCAAACTTTCTCACGTTTTGGCTTAAATTTTAGGCATCGAAGACTGTTAGTTTGTCATTGCATATAAATGGGACATATAGAGCTCACTGGGCTGATCGAATGGGATTCTGTAAGTGTCTTTTGGACTTGCTTGATATTTACATTGATGTGGCATATTTGTAATTGTTTCTCTTTGCCTTCTTATGCATAACTATTTGAATATTTTCATAGGTAAGGGAATTGGTTCCCCTTTGGCTTTTAGGTGCATCAAGAGTAACGGCGGTCCTGTCCCTCGAGTGTTAGTTGGAGTCACACGGATATACCCTGTTCTATACAAGGATAAGTAATGTGAATTAATCGTTTTTTACTGCTTAATTGAAGTGCATTTGGTTCTTTTTAGTTTGGTAATTTTTCTCCATTTCTTACTCTAGATTAAGTAATGGTGGCAAATCTATTGTGAGATCGGAGAGAATGGAGGCTAAACAAGTGCAAATGAATAACAAGAGGTGACTTCCGTTCTACTGACATATCCATTTTGTTTTTTGATAGATTAGCCTAGTATATTTTAATTTAGTTTTTTTTCCCTTTCCTAAAGGGAAAACAGTGCCACTCCATATCAGCATGACCACTTTATATTTGTAGAATTTTTCAATATGATAGTGGCCAAAATTAGTTTAGATTGCCCGCTAAATACATTATCATAATTAAAACTTTTTTTTTATGCTGCAGGCGTTCTCTTATTATAGAGGGTATTGTTTCTGAGTTTCAAAGAGGGATGAAAAGTTCTAACATATATACTGATATTGATAGTGAAGGAGCAAAAATATTGAAAATTCTCGAGACATCAGCTGAACCAGAAGTCTTAATGGCAGAGATGAGTCCACAGCAACTAGCATCATTTGCCTCTTATCAATCAAAAGTAGAGGTAGGTTCAGCTGATGTACTTGAAACATTTGTCTAGATGTAGAAAGAGATTAATCACAGAAGTCTTGACTTTAGGCGTTAAGGCAACTGGACATGGAGAAAGCAATTGGGAAAGCCTTACAAGATGCTGGCTTAGGGGAGAGAGAAGTGACCCCATTTATTAGGGTCAGGGTAGTTGGGTTAACTAATTATCAAGAAAAGGGCGCCCCTAAAGAAGGCTTAGTAACAATTTGGAACCCGACAGAGAAACAGGTTAATCTAATTGCTCAGTTCCACTTCCATTTCTCATGCCTTTAGTCTCTGTATACTGTGCTGTTTTTTAGCATTTGAATGGATCCGCCTTTGTATGCTTATATAACTAAAGATTATGTATGTTGCATCCTTTGTTTCAGAACCTTCTGTATTCTGTCTCCCTAAAATTGAATTTACTGCAAAAAGTTTTCATGAGATTCTTTGCAAGGTATTGATTAAACTTGCTAATTGTAACAGAAAAGTGATCTGGTCGAGGGACAGGCTTATGATGTAGCAGGACTATTACCCGTGAGTTCTGATTCAAATACACTTTACATACAAGCTAGAGGATCTACAACCAAATGGCAACCTTTATCTTCCCTGGCAATGCAACAGTTTCAGTAAGCCTCTATTTACGTTGTCTGTTATCTTAACAAATGAATCTAACTTAAAGGTTGTCCTCTGTAGGCCATTTTTCAGCCCTCGAGTATCAGTATTCTTGTCAAATTTGGGTGAAGTTCCTCTTTGTCGGTAAATTGCGTGATTCAAATTTTTTCTAGTCCTTCCTCTGCTTTGTTTCTTCCTTTCATACATTTTGATCTGATTGTTTTTTGATTATGCAGTGAATTTGACATTGCTGCACTTGTGTTGCACGTGGGAGATATTTATACAGATACTCAGCAAAAGAAACAGTGGGTATTTGTGACTGATAGCTCCATTTCTACATCTGATTTAGAGGATACATCAAGGTCCTTACTGGCCATCAGCTTCTGCTCACCTTACATGGATAACGATTCATTTACACCAATCAACTACAATCTTGTTGGATCCACAGTGAGTAGTACATTTGGTCCTTCTATGGTTTACCACAGAAAGCATTAGTTAATGAATCTAGTATAAGTTGATATATGACGACAACATCCAAGTGGAAATTAGAAGGATGGATAAGCTTACGAAAGTAAGCCATTTTACCACTTTTTTTTTTTTTTTTTAAAAATGAACCTCGTTTATTACCTCTGCAGATTGGCTTGTGTAATCTTATCAAGAGAGCAAATGACCAAACATATCATCTCTCGATAGCTGAATCGACAGAAAATTCGACCTATTCTTTGAGTTTTGATTCCAATTTTTTGCACCTTAAAAATGCTGCTGCCTCTACTCAAAGCTGGGCTAAGACCTCTACCTCGGTGAACAATCTAGAATTTGGTTTTGATAGCTCAGCTTTGGTGTACAATGCCTGCTAATTATATTCTGCTTTGCCTGTTTTACTCTATGCAGATTATTAATAAACTTAAGGAGAAGGTTTTATTTATTATTGGTGATTGAAAAGGCTAGAAGTTGGAAGGGGCCACTTTGAACTGACAAGTAAGCCTCCTTATATGTCAATTGACTTTAATTTGGGGGAATTAGTCTCTTTTTTTGTAGCAGTAAGATCTTAAAATTCACACATAATGCCAGCAGTTTTGTTTCTTGATATTTGGAAACATATTGCGGATAGAGTTAGCTTTAGGAGCCACTCATCTTCTTGTGAATAATTCTGTCAGCCTTTCCTATGTCATATGCTTATTATTTTTGTTACTTCAGGTATTTTATTGAATAGCTTGTATAAGCCTCATGGATTTATCCTTATTGAAATACTGCTTGTGAGCTCATCCAGTCAGAACTTGAAAGACCCTCAGCATTATTTTTGGGCATGATACTGGTTTGGGGTTGATTTGTCGGCCTCTCCACATGCATTCCATGTTTATGAATCTCGAAGCAGATTGTTGCTCCACCACGGCTTGAGCAGCTGAAGTTCTCCAGGAGAGAATTGTAAATATCAATCGTGCAAGGTTGTCATGGAGGCTTCTTCAGTTCCGAACCATCCCAGAAGGCTTCTTCAGTTCCGAACCATCCCATCACTTGTCGGCTCTTGTTTATTCCCAATGTTGAGTACAATTGGGTTGAGTTAAGCATCACGAGACTCGTTAGCATTCACCGGATTGGTCCCTTCACATGGTCACTTTTTGGTTTAGTGGACGACACTTGAAAGTTCAACTGAAACATCTATGTAAATAAGAACCAATAATGTTTGGTTCAAAGCCTCTATAATGCCAAAACTCAATTTAATGTGTTGCGCTATAAAGTTTTAGAAACTATATAAACAAGTTCTTAAGACAATTTTAGCATCAGTTTATTTTTATCACGTACAAATCAAATATGTTGGATCCACTTAGGTTGATGCCCCCCCCCCCCCCCCCCTCCCCTCTTTTTTTTTTTTATAGAAAAAAAACAACAGTACCATGCTAGTCTCATTTCTGTCCCTAAAGAGGCTCAAAATAGATTATGTTGATTAACAGGTGGGGCCTGTTAATCAACAGAGTTGACCCCTGTGATTACATGAGATAATCAACAGAAACTCTTGTATCAGTTTAAACAAGATATTTTATAGTTTTGAGTGAAATGTGTGTTAGGGCTATGTGGAAATTAATGAGAGTTGTAAATTTACTACGAATTGAACAAATTATAATAGATTAGGTTATGCTGTGCTGAGTATGATATGAGATAGTAATAACGATGAAAATCATAATCATAAAGTGATGTGAACCAGCCCCAAAATACCAGCAAAGACTCATTACATAGTCCAATGACGAGGTCCAAGACAAAAGCATCAAAAGAGGCAATGAATGCATTGGTTTTGAAGGTTTCAACCAAGTCAGAATTGCAAAAACCATTGGAGTATCAATAGGAGACCCTAGAATATCTTTTCAATGTGCAGGAGGGGTCCAATACAACTTTATTTTGGCCATGAATTGAGGAAAACAAATGAACCAAAAGAATCCTACTATAATTTGGAAACATGGGATTAATGGGTATAACTTGGAAACATGAGATTAATGGGTTGGATAGAAGGCTATAAATAAGTCTTATGGACCTTATTTAATTTTGTTAGCTATAACCCAATACTTTTTTGGGCTTAATTAATACTTTGTTTTTAGCTAGGATCCAAGCCTTGTTTGGATTAAGTCATGGGCTTTCCAATTTAGGGTTTTGGGTCAGTATTGAGTGAACCTCTTTTAAGTCCACATAAGGGGTCCATTAGGGTTACTTTTCAAGAATTATTTAAACTCATGTAACCTAAATTTTGGCAGCCATTGATCAATATTAATTTTGAACTATTCAGTTTTCTGTGAGAGTGATTCTTGTATTCTTTAGTTCTTGAACGAACTGAATCCAACTTATCGAAGATTACTTGGCTTCGTGACGTCATTCTACTCATTCCAATAGTGCTGGTGCCTTAGGGCATGTTTCCATTGTGTCACACTCGTATCAGACCTATTTTGTCTTTCCAGGATCAAATCTCATTCTTGGTTGTGGGTTGCATGATCATGAGGTTCACATCAGAATATCATGTGCTTCTAGTACCGAAATAAGGCGATTGAAAAATCTAGATCATCTATATGTATAGGACTACAACTTTGATGAAGCATCCAACACGAGTGAAAACCTTTTTAAAAAACAGAATCTGTCGCAATCTTCTTGGTTACAAACCAAGCGAAACGAGACAATCAATCGAGAATATAATGTGCTTGTGCTATCCAAATCATGCTATTCAAAAATCCAACCATCTATACGTATAGGACTACAACTTTGATGAAACATCTAACATGAGAGAAAACCGTTTTGAAGAACATAATCTACCGCAATATTCTTGGCTACAAACCAAGTAAAACTAGACATTCAAACAAGAATATCATGTGCTTTTGGTAGCGAAATCAGGTGATTCAAAAATCTCAATCATCTATACGTACACGACTACAACTTTGATGAAGCATCCAACATGAGAGAAAACCGTTTTGAAGAACAAAATCTGTCGCAATATTCTTGGCTACAAACCAAGTGAAACTAGACATTCAAACGGGAATGTCATGTGCTACTAGTAGCGAAATGATGCAAACCGGCCTAGAAACACCAACAAGGACTTATTACATGTTCAGGGGCTTGATTCGTGGTTTTGAAGGTGTCAAACCAAGTCAGAATTGCAAGGACCATTGAAATATAAAGAGGAGACCCTAGTACATCTTATCTATGTGCAAGAGTGGTCCAATCCAACTTTATTTGGGTCATGAAGTGAGGAAAGCAAAGGAGCCAAAAGAATCCTACTATAACTTGGAAACATGGGATTAATGGGCTTGATGGAAGACTATAAAAAAAAGCCTTATGGGCTTTATTTAATTTTGTTAGCTATAGCCCAAGGCTTGTTTGAGCTTAGTTAAGACTTTGATTTGACTAGGATCCAAGACTTGCTTGGATTAAGGCATGAACTTTTCAATTTAGAATTTTGGATCAGTTTTGAGCGGACCTCTTTTAAGTCAACATAAGAGGTCCATTAGAGTTAGTTTTTAAAAGACTATTTAAACTCATGTTAGCTAAATTTCGGCATCCATTGATGAATTTTCATTCTGAACTTTTCAGTTTATGTGTGAGAGTGATTCTTGCATTCTTTAGTTCTTGAATGAACTGAATCCGACTTATCGAAGATTAACTGGTTTCGTGGCATCATTCTACTTATTCCAATAATGTTGTGCCTTGGGGTAGGTTTCCATTGTGTCACACTTCTATCAGACCTATTTCGGCTTTCCGGGATCAGATCTCATTCTTGGTTGTGGGTTGCGTGATCATGAGGTTCGCATCAGAAAATTATGTGCTTGTAGTAGTGAAATAATACGATTGAAAAATCTAGATCATCTATATGTACAGAGGACTACAACTTTGATGAAACATCCAACACAAGAGAAACTTTTTAAAGAACAGAATCTGCCGCAATCTTCTTCATTACAATCCAAGCGAAACTAAACAATAAAAAGGGAATATCATGTTCTTCTGGTGTTGAAATCAAGTGATTCAAAAAACTAGAATCATGTATATGTACAGGCCTACAACTTTGATGAAAGAATCAACAAGAGAGAATATCAATCGAGAATGGAACCACAGCCTGTTTAGTCACTTTCACTTCACCACTATCATTTAACCATTGCAATTTATATGGTTTCACATGCTTAACAATACTCAATTTTAGTTTACTAATAAGGGTTGTACTGCAAACATCAACACATCTTCCACTATCAATAATTAAACCACACACCTTGTTTTGTACGTAACAACACATCTGGAAGATAATCTCTCTTTGTTGATTAGATTCATCTTCCTTGACCTAGACCTGAAGTGTAGGCCTTATAACCAAGGACGCCGCAACCGGTTATGATAGCTCATCCCCATCACTATCCTTCAATGGCGGCATGCCTTCACAATAAGATTTGTCACTTCTAGATTCCATATCACCATCATAGTCATCTTCACCCACATTTACGTTTTCATCAACAAACTCGTCAAAATCAGATCTGGTATTCAGTACGGCCTTACAAACCGTAGTTCCTCTGCGATCACCCCAATATTTGTTTCTTTATCCATTTCAATTCATCTTTTAGATCCATGTTCAATCTAGACAACAACTCGAGTTGTTGACATAAGGCTCGCAATTGGAAAGCAACGTCAGCGTTTTGTGTCGCTGATTTGTTGTTTTCAAACATTCTTTGAATTTGCAAAATTTGGTTAGTCGCACCAAATATAACCTCACACCTCTCGTGTATCACATAAACAAATCAAGGTTTTTCACTCTGATATGCTCACTATGCCTTTTACCTCATAACTTTCTTTCTTGTGGTTCCTTAGGAACTAAAATCAACAAATCAAAGTCTTTGCAGGCACTCTAATTATGATTTTCAGACTCAAGAAGTAATAAAATTACTGAAAACAAAACTACGATTACGATTTTGGGAGTTGCAATGCAAATTCGTACGAATTGTGGACGATACGAAGACATGAAAAAAACAAAAGCAAATACTATCGAAAACAATTACTTGACTCCTAGATAACCCAAAATAGAATAAAAACAAAGAATTGGACAAAACTAAACAATAAGGATTACTTTTGAGACTTGAGCAGAATCTAACCTCTTACGCAATTTTTACGTATAGGAATTGAAACAAAGTCCAAACGACCTCGAAATGACCTCAAATTCAATACTTAGTATCGAAATACCAAACTAAAAACAACACTCAAATTATAGGTCGTTATCGTACATCTAGGTACCCAACCCCTTGTGTGATCAATTTGCAGCAGAAATGAACCTCCCAATTGAAAACTCAATTATACGATATCGATATTAGCCCAAATTTAATATATGGTGTGATATCAATGTCAATACACTGAAATTTGAGTTTCAATTGATTCTATGGTGTGTTGCTTAGGGTTCACTAAGGTAGTGTTTCTACGATAAAAATGTATCTCGGAAAAAAACCCCCTCATGAAATCAGTATTAGAATAAGACCAAATTTGATATTTGATCCTATCTCAACTCCAATAGATAGAATATAAATTTTAAATTGATTTTGATGTGGTTTTCTTATGTTTTCCAAGAGTTCTGTTTTTTGCGGCAAAAATTCACTGACTCTTCAAATTTCAACTAATGCCTCTATCTCTCTTTATTTCTCTCTCTCTTTTTTAAATATACTCAATCTCTTTTTTTTTCTTCTTAATATACTGAAATGATGAGACAAAAAAAGATGATGCAGACACGAAGAACAAAGGAGATGGACACAAACACTGAAAAACTTCAAGGAACACTAAAAAAAACAAAAATAACAAAATGATAAGACCTTGTTTCGAAGCCTAGCTCTGATACCACCTAATTCGAACCTCGTGATCATGTGGTCACACAACATACAACCAAGAATAAGATCTGATCCTGGAAAGCGGAAATAGGTCTGATAGGAGTGTGACACAATGAAAACCTGCCCCAAGACACCAACACTATTGGAATGAGTAGAATGACGCCACGAAGCTAGTTAATCTTCAATAAGTCGGATTCAGTTCGTTCAAGAACTAAAGAATACAAGAATCACTCTCACAGAAAACTAAATAGTTCAGAATTAATATTGATCAATGGCTGCCGAAATTTAGGTTACATGAGTTTAAATAATTCTTGAAAAACTAACCTTAATGGACCCTTTATGTGGAATTAAATGAGGTCCACTCAAAACTCACCCAAAACCCTAAGTTGGAAAGCCTATGACTTAATCTAAACAAGCCTTGGATCCTAGTTGAAAACAAAGTATTAATTAAGCCCAAACAAGCCTTAGGCTCTAGCTAACAAAATTAAATAAAACCCATAAATCTTATTTATAGCCTTCCATCCAGCCCCTTAATCCTAGAAACAAAAGTAAAAGGTAGCCCATAAGTCCTTGCTGGTGTTTTTGGGCTGGTTTGCATCACATAAAGATTAAAATCCCATCTTTTCAAGGTAAAAGTGATCCTGAAGCTTATTTGGAGTGGGAAACTAAAATAGAGATGATGTTTGATTGTCACAACTACTCGGAGATCAAGAAGGTTAAGTTAGTTGCAATTGAATTCATTGATTATGCCATTGTTTGCTGGAATCAATCACTAATTAATAGGAGAAGGAATAGAGATCCACCCTAGACACTTGGGAGGAGATGAAAATGCTTATAAGAAAGCGTTTTGTACCCAACCACTATTATAGGGGATTGTATCAAAAGTTGTAGAGGTTAAATCAAGGTTCCAAGAGTGTAGAAGAATATTACAATGAGATGGAGGTAACTATGATCCTGACTAATGTGGAAGAGGACCGGGAAGCCACTATGGCTAGGTTCTTGTATGGTTTAAATCGTGAGATTATAGATATTGTTGAGATGCAATACTATGTTGAGTTGACATATATGGTGCATCAAGCCATAAAGATGGAGGAACAACTCAAACAAAAAGGATTGGTTAGGAGGGGACAACCTATGGCTAACACCAGCCCTTGGAAGACAACTTTGAAAAGGGATGAGCAGCTACAACATAAGCCAAAATTTGAATCCTCTAAGAATTCCAAACCAACGATTGCTACGACTTTAGGAAACACCGAAACTTCAAGTTCTAAAACATGTGATATTAAGTGTTTTAAATGTTAGGGGCAGGGACACATAGTCAACTACTATGTAAACAAAAGGGTGATGATGATAAATGCCCAAGGAGAGCTCGAGTCGGAGAATGAGGACGAAGTAGATGATAATGACATGCCACCTTTGGACATTCTAAAATTAACTTTTTCTAAATTCTAAAATTAATCTCAGGTTAGAATCATTCTCACAGCACAATCTTCTTCTTTTATACTAGACATTCAAACGTGAATATCGTGAGATTCTGGTATCCAAATTAGACAATTCAAAACCCTAAATTCATCTTCACGTGCGGGATTACAACTTTCAAGGATCTGAAGTGAAAAAATTGTTTTGATGGACAAAATCTACCCTCAATCTGCTTGGTCAAAACTGTTTTAAGAAAAGAATTTTTGCAGCAGCAGGAAAATCAATTTTTGAGTGCAAATTTTGAAGGATTTATCCAACCTTAAACCTAGATAATGAAAGAATGACTGTAACTTTATGAAAATTCCTAATTGGTCTAAGAATCCTAATGATTTTGGCAGCAAAGGAGGAGGATAAGAAAAACAGAAAACAACAAGATAGGGTTCAAAAAAAACTTTTTTATTCTCTATTTTTGTCCATCATCCAGTAACCATGTGCTAAAGTCTTGCATTTGGTTCCAAAGCGGTGTACACCATTTCCAATACGTGGGATCTAAAAATAAATGACAACAATCCTTGGGTTAGAGAAATGAGAGAAAATCGCTTAAAAATAATGAGAAGAGAGGAATTTGTTGGTTTGATCACTTTTAGGAGATAAAAATTTGTAGACTTAAGAGTTTCATTTAATGAAAAAATTTTATAGTTATGATTTCTCTATCATTAAACACTCCTGGAAAAAATATCAGAAAAAAATCTCTTTTGAATTTTTTTTGCCTCTATAGTGAATGAAATTCAGGAAGCACATGATAGGTCATCTATGAATGTTGTTTTTCTTTTAAAATGGAGCACCCCTAAAACAAATAGCCTAACCATGTATATCTAGATAAAAACTAAAGTCAAATGCATAGGTTTTGTTTTTTAGAGGTTTAGGCGTTGTAGGCCACCTAAGCTCCTTTTTTTTCTTATCTTTTTTTATTTTATTTTTTGTAAGGTTTGCAAGAAAAATTAGTTTTTTTTTATTGTTTTAAGTTGTATTTAAAAAGAGAATAATTTTGTTTTAGTGATTCAACGGACATTTAATCAAAATAAATATGATATAAAAGAGAAAATATGAATAACTAATCAATATTTATTTCTTATTTTACTATAAACATAGTTATAAGAAAACACACAACCTATATCTATATACTAGCCATTTACCTGCGCTTTGTCGTGGTCAGAACCATATTTTTTTCAACTCAAAAAAATATTAATTGTGTGAGATCTTTTTTACTATAATAAAAATTTGGGCAAAATAATATATTTGTGCAGAATTCTTGTGAAGTGCAAGTTTCTTATAAAATATATGAATTTAAATCAATATAGATTTATTGTTAGTAAGTTTCAACAAAATCACCAACATAAAATTATCATCATCAGTAAAAAATCAACAAGAATCGGATATCTGAATTATCGACTTCACTGTATTAGGATTAATTCATTTATAATCCAAATTAAATTAAACACAACAAACAAACAAAATATAAATTGTGAAAACACTTGCAATAATCAAATAATAAAAATAAGTAGTTAATTTTCTATATATAAAAAGAAGAAAATTTGATTGAAAATCCATCCCCAAGTCACTGTCATTATCATGACTATAACAGTTAAAACTCTTATCAACATTTCCTTTTGCTTACTTGAATTGCCATTCATAGGCTTCATCTCTAGGAAAGGGATGCTCATTTTAATGATCTTAGGGGATTTGACATTATTTGTGAATTTTCTTCTCATTAATTATGATATTCTTAAGGCTCCTATATTTATATGAGTTCTACTACTAAGGTGTGATGATCACCCCTTAGTTCTTAACATACCTATTTTATGATACGTTTTTATACCTTGAGTTCTTAAAAGTCATTAGAAGATTTAAACAACTTCCAATTTTTTAGCTTCCGTATAATATGAATTATATAGCCAACCCTATTGTGTGTTCCCTAATTTGATCTTGCCTCAAAGTATTTTATCATGTTTGGTTTGCTTGGGTTTTCTTAAGGATGATTTTACACAAAAGATAAAAGATCGATATCACGTAAAAAAATCTTTGGAATTTCAAAGTTACATTTGAATTCATAAAACATTTTGATTGAGTTTAATTTTTTTTTTTGAAAAACTCAAGCAACTCCCATGGATAAGGTTTCGTAAAGGTTGGATTTTTTTTTTTTATTTCGATGTAAGTTTTTCTCTTAACAAAAATTTGAGGTGACCATCTATTTTCATGATTTGTTGGTTAAGGGACTCAAGTTTTGACTCGTCAGTTTTAAAGAAAGGAAAAATCTTTGAATCGTTCATTTTACATTTATGAATAATAAATAATAACCCCAAAGTTTCTTAAAACATCATTTCAAATGGGAAACCATCGATTACAAATCTAGATTGTTTGTTTGTTTTTTTTATTAGAAAGAGCTTTTGATGCTAACCTTGTGATCCCATGGTCAAGTAACTCCCAAACGAAGAGGATATTTCCTCAATAAAACTGAAAATTAGGTTTGAGAAGTGTGACGCAATGAAAACAAGTCCCAATACACCAACACAATTAGAATTGAATCGAATGACGCCATAAGTTAGATTTGATCTTTATCCCAACAAAGAAAACATGTTGCATCACAAGCATACAAAGTTGCAGCTGTAATCATTAAACAAAAACATCATATGAAACTTAGGTTACATATGTGCTTTTAACATAACTAAACCTAGAATACCCCAAGATGTGGACTTGTACAAAGCTCAATTACAATTATACTCAAATCTCTAAGTATCTAAGCCCAATTGATATTTATTAATCATGAAACATAAAATACGAATCGAAAACAAAAAAAAATTAAGTTGCAGCCACATAAAAATAAGATAAAGAAGTCTCATTTGGTCTTGAATGTTACTAACTTTTAGGTTTTCTTTCTAGACTAGGAGAACTATTAAATAATCTCCCTAGCTTAGGAAATTAATTTGACAACTCATTAGTCTCCTTTGTAGACTAGAAAACCTATTATTTTGAATACTAAAAATCATTCCTTTTTTAGGAAGTAATTTGAAAAAATCTCCTACCTTTCTTAGAAGAAGAATATGTTGACTTGGACTCAATGTAATATTAAAAAAAATCCTAAATCAAGGTTAACATACACATCAATCCTTTTCAGAACTTGAATGAGACTCTTCTTGGACTTGGATTAGATGAATTAGAGGTTGCACTTTAAAGTCCATAAGTGTCATTTATCTCTCTAGATTTATCTTACTCTATGTGTTCTGAAGACTCTCATTCAATACCTCTTTAAAAAATTTTACCCTAACTCTTGTAATAGAACTATTTGGCACCACCAATAGATCATTTGCGTAATTACACTTGGTATCGGGTTAGTCCTCATCACGGTATTATCAAGTGCACATTTGTTTTCAAACCTGATGAATTTAATGTTACATTTAGGTGGAAGGGAATACAGTTTTTTGTTTTTTCTTTTATAGTAGTTTGGTTTTTGGTACTTGACATCATAACCTTTTGCGGGTCAGATATAGCAATTGATGAGTCAATTTGCTAGTGTTTCTTAAAATGGTCAAATGATAGAGTTGGTGAGATTAGTACACAATTTGCAAAAGAGCATGAATAAAAGGCAATACAGGGGAGCATGACTGCGCGACATTTGAACGGTAAATTGGAAAAAAAATCATTCTTATTATTTCAAACTGGTTAACAGTACAAGAGATGAAAACCTTATCATACCTCCCAATTCATCACTTCAAGCGATTAGATGTTTTCAGCACTTTTTTCTCTGAGCAATACATTGGTTTGTGGAGCCAATATGCTTGGAACTTGGAAGTTTTAAGACGGACAATCAATGCATCCATCTCCTTGTCCAATTTATCATTACATGTACCAGATCGTGTATCAAGGTTTGTGGGGCCATCATGCTCAAGGTTGAACTCCATGTTTCTCTGTATTATGGTGAAAACTCACACCTTGTTTAGTATCCGATGACCTGACCAATACATGAAGACAAGAATCTACTTCGTGTTATGTTATAGTTGCTCTCGCTTAGGAGAACCTAAGATTAGCTACAGGTGGCTAGACTTAGGAAGCATGGTTTACAAAAAAAGAGGAGATGCCCACTTTGGATGCAACAGAGATGAAGACTGCTAGCAATTCTGAAACTTTTGCCTGCCTGTCTACTATGCATGAAGCACATCTGAACAGCACAAATTTCAGCTTTTTTGAAAAAAAAAGCATGCGTTCTGATAAGCATCATGTACAAATCAATTTCAGCAAGGCAATGTGGGAGGCACCTGCGGAAACGAAGAAGAAAAATTACTTTAAAAGAAAAGGAAATGATAGCAGAAAATATATTTTTTTTCAGGGTATTGAAGTCAGAAAATTGTGTGCTAGTGAGGGATACGGGAACCACAGATGGAAACCAGAGGGCAGTCGACTGAGATAAGTAATGATGACATAGAAGGAACAGTTTAGTATTGCATCACTGAAGGTTTCATATT
The DNA here is from genome assembly GCA_027405865.1 of Salix purpurea. NCBI lineage: Eukaryota > Viridiplantae > Streptophyta > Magnoliopsida > Malpighiales > Salicaceae > Salix > Salix purpurea. The sequence goes on from CM050334.1 coordinate 199,302, forward strand.
GTATTCCATGTGAAAAATTTATCTTGCATGCTACGGTAATGTTCAGAGTAAAATCCCATGAGTATGATTTTGAAATCATAACATAGTGTTGTTCTGTATCTTCACATTCCAGAAAACTGTTAACTTAACTCTTAAGGTCGTATTTAAATTTAGTTGAGCTCCCCTGTTCAACAATAGAATGAAAAATACAAAATCATATGAAGTGCTAAAGCAGACGTTTTATGCATTTTTCTAATTCAACGGCAGTTCAAATTTCTGATTCAAACTGTTTCACTAGAGGATTTGAAATCGGGTACCTTCTATTCTATAGGTAATTCAAGAGTGCATCAGCTGAAGAATTCTTCAACCGACAGCTCTGTCCCAAGTGAACATCCCCAAAAAGATATCTGCGCTCACCATTAAACAAATAGAAAAGAAATAAATTAAAAAATAAAAATAGATCAGAATAATTATCAAAAACAAGATTTGATAGAGAAAGCAAACAAACCTATATTCACAGTACTCAGGCCACGAACATCGAGCTTTCCCATAGTCCCAGTAACAGTCTCCATCTCTTAAAGGTCCACGCTTAGCTATTATAAAAAACACATCACTGAACATATTCAACATAAGCCTTGAAAAAAGAGAGAACATGCAAGTCAAGATTCACCTTTTGTAACAAATTTTGATTTTGCACTGGGATGGATATCGTGCCACATCTGAAGCCACAACTCTCTCATTAGAGCTGGGGATCTAACAATGTTCCTGTGATTTGCTACATGGAGATGGCTTCAATTAAATTTGATCTATATGAAACAAAGATTTTCTAATGATCTAATTACACAAGATATAACATAATTTCAGCGTAAGGCAACTCAAATTTGCAGCCTAAACATCAACTTCTCAGCAAATAAAGTTGCATAATAGAGAAAATTCCTTCTCTTAATGTTGCATTACTTAGATACCTCCATTATGGGACTTCCAGGATTTTTGTAAAAGCAAGATTCCAGGAAAACAAAAGGGGAAAATAAAGATCCAATGTTTCAGTTTCTTAAAAGTTTTTTGTAGCCTAAGATATGTTCTCAAATTAAATTCATTTCAAAAGTTCCAAATTACTTCAAATCTAGCCAAAATAAATGATCTACTTGAAAATCATACTAAGTAAACAGAAACCATTCGTTGTATTCAATCCCACAATCACATCATTTGTAAAGTCCGTGATCCTTAGCTATATCAGATTGGCTACAGTCAAGTACATCAGTAATTTGAAGTGGAAGTTCTTTAGTAACTGTACTTTTCAGTCATATATACTACAAATAATGCCATGCACCTTTATCGAGCTCCCAAACTGCTGTTCTTCTTCCTAGAATACTTTCAGAATCTTCATAATAGGTGATGTACTTCACTCTTGGAGACCTTGTCATGTTGGGAACTATATCATCTTCATGCTGATGTTCTACATTCAAATCCACTTGTACATCAGATCCATCATGCTCTGACTGCAATTTTCAGGAAAACAAACCAAGCAAGCCAAATTCTCAGAGAAAAGTTTGTTTCACAGGTAACCAGAACTACCATAGGGTATGGGCATACTATTCAAGATTAATATAAGAGTGTCATTTTTAATCATTAAATCTAGGTTTCATCTAAAAGCCTGAATTTTTTTTTCTTTTTCATTTTGTTTGTTCAAGAACTACAAAAGCTACAAATCCCAATTAGCGATTGGAAACATACAGCTCTAACTAGCAATTTAAACGAATGTAGAGAAATGAATAAATTGGTGCTTCTTCATCCTAAGTAAAGCCATCATTCTACACAAGTACTACACTGAAAAAATATAAATTAAGTTAGAAGATTGCTTTTAGCAATAAGAGATTACAATGCACAATTATACCAGTAGTTGAATACTTGCTGCAATTTTTATTGTTTCTGCATCCAGCATCGTACTATAGTAGCATGTTGTTGTTTAGTTTTTTACTAGAAATAATTAAAAACAAATAAAACAAATAAAACTTGAGTTTATCAAGTTAACCCACGACCCGGGTTCTTGAAACTAGGATAACATAATAAAAAAATAACTAAAAATAAATTACATCAGTAAACCAAGTGTTAAAGAAAAAAAATTGAATATATATATATATATATATATAATTGTTCCAGCGAATATGATCTCCAAGGAGGGGAACAGTGAATTCCCATCCTCAATTAGTTTTTGTTAATATTGAGCATGCAACTAATACTACACACGCACGTTATTTTACTGCATGAACTACGAGTACCTGAGGAGCCCTTGTTATGTTCACTTTTGGTCCAAGCCAATTCTTACACAAAGATAGAGAATTGTATGGTACCTGTATCAGATATCCTATATTATATGAAAATAATAATAAATTATGAATTGTATGACATCAACCTGGATTTATGAATAGGCTGTGTGATTGTAATAATTAATTGTCTGTCTATTTTCATAAGCTTACCGTATCATCCCCACTTGCAGCTCCAGGATTACCTTCAACCAAATTCCCTGACCTACAATAACAATAAGAGTACATTATCATATGTTACAGATCTCAAAAAAGGGGAAAGAAGCATTTCACTATAACCATGTGCACCACATTTAGTATCCATATGTTTTACAATCATCCCGTGGCACTCAAAAAACACAGATAGACATGTACAAATGCATATAGTTCCGGACCAGACTAACTAGCCTACCACTTGAGTTTTTTTCTTTTTTCATTTAAAGCACAGACAGCAGTGGGTGGATGAATTGATAATCTTAGCAATGAAAGATAACATTACATATTTCTTGAAAAGCACCCGACAACATATCCATAATACATGAACACACACATAACAGCAGTGAGGATGGCAGTTACCTGGAGTAGAGAGAACCTTCAAGCTCGTAAATGATATCAGTTGTGATCCAATTATCAGGGTAAGACTTGCCACTCGGTGCAAAATAGTAACCAACCTGTTTTTACAGTTACAAGACATCAAAATCATCATACCCTAATCATAAGAAGCAACCATCTTAGTGACAATATCCTAATATCTATCAGCTATCCTACGAACAGATTAGGAATATCCTTAATAAAGGATGGTGAGAAATTAACTGATTATCAGAGTTAAGACTAATAGATAACTACACAAGCAGTAAGCAACAGGTGACTTTTTCAGCTTGAGAAAGAAAAGAAACCAGTTGCATACATGCTTTGGGATTATGAATATAGATACAATATTAGATTTTAGCATAGAATTTTCCATGCATGGAAACATAATAGCCACACATGGATTAGAATACTCCATATTCCTCAATGACAAGAAAGTTTATAACCAATGTAGCAGTAGATACAAAGGGATTCTCTTGCATCTAAATGGTACAATTTGAGGGGAGGGAAAGTATATAGGAGAAAGCAATTATATTGTCTATGTCCGGTGCTGTCATGAAAAATAACATAGATTTGATATACTATGAGAATAAAATTATACCTCAGTCCTTGAATCTATTCCATAGATGCAGAAAACATTTTTTATAGGTGGTCTGTCCCATGGTGTTAGTGGATTCAAAACAGGATCGTCATGATATGACCTGACAAATACATCATTTCAGATTAGATGCACACATCATGGAGATAAGATATGTTTTTTCAACATGCATTATTCACAGTTAGTAATGAATAACAAAGCAGGCGACATGAATAGAAGGTGACTGTTATTATTGATGAAGAAAAATAGGGTTGGTCATGAAGGTCAATTAGATTTGCCACAACAAGTCAATGACCTACAAGGGAAAAAGCTTTCAAAGCAAGCATAAAACATCTAAAGTTCAGTGTCAGCATTTATTAAGAAGATCCCTACTTCTTTAATTGGTATAAAAGTCGCTTGCTATCTGATTCATAATCTTCTATTGCTTTGAAAAGGGTCCCATCTGATATTTCACGAGCTGAAAAGGATAACTGGGTAGGAAGCCCGCATTCCATGCTAGACAAGTTGGTTTGAGCTAATTCGGTAACTGACGGATAGGAATCAAAGCCTGCAAATTAAATTTGCGTGAAGCATACGAGCAAAATAATAATAATGTCATCTTGAGATGAAACTCTAAAGTCTTACCACGAAAAGGAATTTCTATGTTGACTATATTTGTTGGCCATCCAGAATAGTTTAAATGAAATTCCTTCTCCTCACAATGATATGTGTGATGACCCTTCCTGAATCCCCCAGCAAAATGCCTACAGTAAGAATTATCGGCTCTACAATACTTAGAAAATGGCATCATCCACAATGAAGAAGCAAAAGAATTGAACATCAATCGAGCTGTTCCCTGGTACCTTGCCAAAATACAAGACAGGCATGCGTTAGAATAACACATGATAATATGATAGATATCCAAAAACTTCTAACAAACTGGAGAAAGTCACAGCTGCCAAACCAGTTCTGACAGGGTATAGAAAGGTGAAAGAGTATTTCTATGTTTACTTGAGTGAATTCATAACAGATGACTATATAAACTCGTATGCTTTTACAAACACTACTTACTCTATTCGTGGAAAGTTTTGGGGTTGGGGTATGTTTACTATATCACTGATTTAAGTAATCAGGGTAAGAAAAAAGAAAAAAAAAGTGAGAAATATTGAGGGGCCAAATGACTACTTTATAACAAGAATGATGACTGTCAAAATGAGGATATATTAATCAACAATCAAAAGTGTCAACTAAAGAAAGTTTGAAGAAATGATGGGTAACCTCAGAAACTGGAAGACCAAATGTGTTCCCAAAAAATGTCGCTTTCACTGTCTCAATTGCACCAAGAAGAGGAGCTCCTGGAACCAAGCAACAAAGTAAAGACAAATGAATGCAATTTAACCAATTCAGGAGACTCCAACATTTAAGCAAATGGACATGATGCAAAAAAATCATACCAACTGCAAAATAGGCATGAATATGTTCATCAAGCCACTGGTTATAATGTTTAGGTGCAATTTCCAGTTTTAACCATTCCAGAAAGTAACGGAAGACATGGTTACCCAACGAATGGGCAAATACTATCGAGGGTCCACCTCGAAGTTTAAGGGCTGTTTCAAATGTTAACCTGCAAATAAGAATTTGTTTTAAAAAAAAAGGTCTAAGGTCCTTTGGATCAATCACAAGATGAACTTCATTCTCACACTTCACTTTTGGGACAGAGAATTCAGATGATTAGGCATTTTCGAAGCCCTTTGCATTTATTTTATTGGTCCAACAACTACACATCCTGAGAAATTCATGTTAAGCAGTTCCAAAAAACAAAATGCATGAATCTCAGATTCAAATTAAGAAGTACTATTAAAAACAATCTTTCCCATGTTTCCAAAATCTTGATTCTCAGTAGCTCGTTTTTAGTTGACCGATATATAATGTTAGCTGATACTTATTTGTGAAGCTCTAAGCTTTTATATGTGATGAAGAAAATGTAGTCACACTGAACCCGTCATACAAAATGATAATGGTTATTTTCAGCTGTGCAAAATAGCAAAGATGCATCCTAAGTTGATATTATACCAAACAAGTAATCTATCAGAAATGATTGCTGTGGCTATTATAGTATAAACGTTAGTATGCCATTATGAAATGTACAAACTTGAGTCTGTGAAAATAAAGGTCTCGCTCCTCAAGCATTGATGGTGACAATCTCCAATCATATGGCACTGCAATGATTGCATTCGGCTCAATGCCAAACTCTATGCACCACTTAACCCAATCTTTCCACACTGAAGAAAGAGGACCTGAAGATCATATTCCAATAAATCCATCAATATATATATATATTCCTTCAGCTCAAACTGAATACACTAAAAGCCATTAAATTCATGCAAGACAAAAACAGGGAAAAAACCTGTGATGTAACCGGGATCAAGCTCCGTAATAGCAGAAAGACCACTATCGGGACGCGATTTGCATTCAGGATGGTCTGTTTGATTGTAAGGGTCAAGTAACATGCACTTAAGCCAACAGTTAACTGCAGAAAGAAGCTGCATAATGCATTACAAATCAACATCAGCTCCTTCACTATTAATCAATAATATTCATCGACCACTAGCTGTTAGCATACGAAAAGAAATTTGTTAAAAAAAGCCAAAGAGTTTGGAATAAATTCCTGATTTAACCAGTACAATAAAAAATTGTCTATTATTGGATAAAATTTCTCTTGTTAAAAACAAAATATTGTTCATCATATTTTCTAGATTAGCCTCAGTTTCACGGAAACCAAACAGAACTTCATCTAGAAATTCCTGTAGCTAAAAACAAAAAGGAGTATTTTTATTTATACTTACTTTGGTCGTGTCAAGCCAGACCAAGTCGAGAGGGTTGAAGTCGAGAGGAGAGTAAGGACAATCAAGGAAAGACCACGCTCTAAGCTGAGTAGATGCGAATCCTGGAATTATAATTCCGGATAACTTGGAGTAGTCTCCGCTGAGCTCTCCGCCGTCAACGGAGGTATTATGCAGCTTTCCGTGCATAAGTAGAACCACCAAAATGGTGGCGATGTGGAGGTTTGCTCTCATCTTTCATCTCACTCGTTTTTCTTTTTCTATTTTCTTTCTTCTTTTTTTGTTTTGCTTTGCAGTTGAGAGATTTTCAGGTGTTTTGATTGGTTGGTTTTTGGAATAGGAACGTTGGGATCAATTTTCAGTTTGGTTTTTTTTTTTTGGAGTTGAACGAATATTCACAATTTCACGTGCTGTTCGCTGATTGACTTGTCAAATCCACTAGACGGCACGTCACTCCATCGATTTCTCATGCATGCCCTTTTGAATTCGTCACGACGTCGTTAGAATGACAGATGGCCCATGATTTGAAAACTTCATTTTCGAATTAACTTCATTTCTCTTTTCAATCAAAATATTCCTGCAATTATTGATGGTGGAATTTGGAAAATGAAAAAAAAAAAAAAAACATAAAGGAAAAGCAGGTTTTAGAATTAGAAAAAAAAGAGGAAGAATTTATTACATCCAAGGAAGATCAATAGATGATAATTATGAAAATTTTTAATTTTTTTCATTATGGAAAGAGAAATAAAGAACAAAATATACAAATAATATCTCCCTTTTATATTTTTTAGTTAGAAGGAGCACTAGGTAGAGTTTTTTTTTTCTCATATTAAGCATGATAGCAAAAAATATTTTTGAACTAACATGTTAAGAAAAATATTTTTTAAATCTGTTATGTGCACAACCTATTAATATCGCATGTAGTAAATGTGGTTTTTATAAATGCATGTGTCATTTGCTCAACCAACATAAATGTAGTTATCCTGGATTTTTCATCCCCTTGCCAATTAAACACAATTTCAAATGCAACAGTTTAACCGAACAAGTTGTCATCAACATAAATCACAAAAAGTCTAGCACAAATCAGAAGTGTAAATCAAGTTATTTCATAATTAAATAACTCAGTTCTTATTAAAACAATTCATTATAATAAACAATCTCAATTCAAGTATATCATGTAACAATATCTAGTAAACCAACTTGTCAGTGAGCTTGCATTATAAGAACCATGAGCATGTTGTCATCATGCACAATAAACAATCTCATCTTTTCTACTGCAATGTTCAAATGCTCATCCCTCCACCCTTGTTAGGTGAAGAATAACACACAACATCATCAATAGCATTATGAACCACAATCATAGTTCTTCGACCCTTACCTATTAAGAAATTCACCTAATATATAACAAAATAATTCATCATTTTATACATACAAAAAAAATTAATCCATGCTAATGTATTGCATCATGGTACATGAGGATCATGATTATATGGATTACATGTTAAATTATGAAGAGGATCACGTGGACTTCTCAAAATACACTCTCACAATGGTGTAGTGAATTCCCTTATCATGTTCATATACCAAGACATGAGAAAATCCAACTCAATATGAGGATATCACTTTGTAAATATGCAATTTTTCCTTGCATGACAAAGATTGAGATAGTGCATGGGAACTACCAGCCAATCATCATCTCTTTTACCTTGATGATTAATAGCATTCAGTCATCAATTATCTCAATATCATTAAGAATGTATGGGTGTGATTCAAATTGTTGCATTACTCAATCATGGCAATACACCTCAATAATGATATAACAATGCATTGAGACCATTGCTAATAATAAATCAGCCCTCTATGTATAATGGAAAAGTTATCTCTATCAATTTACAATAATTATATTACATACAAAAGCACAAATAAAAATATTGAAAACAATTTGGCACCCAAAAATAAAATTACATAAAATAAATGGAATAATTGAGTTCATGCATGCTTGGTGAAACTCATTTGAATCCACCATGTCTCGTTATAATTCATCAGTGTGGGTTGGATTTTAGGCAAAACACCTAAAACTTTCCTAAAACTAGTTAACAAGACAAGTAATTAATTTAGTTAATTTCTATTGAAATTATATTTATAACATGTGAGAAATTATTATTACTAGGCTCCAACTGAAATTCCTCTCCTTATAATCGTGTCAAGCTTCGTGTTTCTTCAAACATCTAGACTAAGATCTATGGTAAGGGATTGATTATTATAGAGAAAAAAATGTTACCACCATAAAATATCATTGATGCGAACCGGCCCAAAAACACCAACAATGATTCATTACATGTTCAGGGGCTTGATTAGTGGTTTTGAAGGTCTCAACCAAGTCAAAATTGCAAGGACCATTGAAGTATCAAGAGGAGACCCTAATACATCTTATCTATGTGTAAGAGGGCTTCATCCCAACTTTATTTGAGTCATGAAGTGAGGACAGCAAAGGAGCCAAAAAAATCCTACAATTGAAAACATAAGATTGATGGGCTGGATGGAAGGCAATAAATAAACCTTATGGGCATTATTTAATTTTGTTAGTTACAACCCAAGACTTGTTGGGGCATAATTAAGGCTTTGTTTTAAGTTAGGATCCAAGATTTGTTTGAATTAAGTCATGAGCTTTTCAATTTAGGATTTTGGGTCAGTTTTGAGTGGACCTCATTTAAGTCCACATAAGGGGTTCATTAGGGTTAGTTTTTCAAAGACTATTTAAACTCATGTTAGCTAAATTTTGGCAGCCATTGATGAATTTTAATTCTGAACTTTTCAGTTTATGTGTTAGAGTGATTCTTGCATTCTTTAGTTCTTGAACAAACTAAATCCAACTTATCGAAGATTAACTAGCTTCGTGACATCATTCTACTCATTCCAATAGTGTTGGTGCCTTGGGGCAGGTTTTCATTGTATCACACTCCTATCAGACTTATTTCGGCTTTCTAGGATCAGATCTCATTCTTGGTTGTGGGTTGCTTGACCACGTGATCACGAGGTTCACATCAAGTGGTATCAGAGCTAGGCTCCGAAACAAGGTCATATCATTTTGTTATTTTAGTGTTTTTTTAGTGTTCCTTAAAGTTTTTCAGTGTTTGTGTTCACTTCCTTTTTCTTCGTGTCTGGGTCATCTAATAAAAAAAAGGTTATATTTCATCTTTTTCTGTCTCATCATTTCAGTATATTAAGAAAAAAAGAAGAAGAAAAGAGATTGAGTATATTAAAAAAAATAGAGAGAAAAAAGAAAAGAAAGAGAGATGGAGGCATTAGTTGAAATTTGAAGAATAGTTGAATTTTTGCCGCAGAAAACAGAACTCTTGGGAAACATATGAAAACCACATTGGAATCAATTGAAAAAATGAAATTCTGTCTATTGGGGTTCAAATAGAATCATATGTCAAATTTGGTCTTATTCTACTATTGATTTCTTGAGGTTTTATTTCAAGATTTATTTCTATCGCAGATACATTGCCTTAGTGAACCCTAAGCAAAATACTATAGAATAAATTGAAACTCCTGTGTCCTGGCATTGATATCGCACCATATATTAAATTTAGGGTTATTTTGATATCGTATACTAGAGGTTTCAATTAGAGGTTCAATTCTACCGCAAACGGATCACACAAGGGGTTGGGTGCCTAGGAGTAAGAGAACGACCTATAAATTGAGTTTTGATGTTTGTTTAATATTATAATACTAAATATTGAAATTTGAAGTTATTTATGACATTGTTTGCTATGGGTTTAAATTCTGTTATGTAAAATTCTGTAAGAGGTTAGATTCTCATCAAGTCTCAAAACGTGATATTTATAGTTTAGTTTTGTCCAATTCTTTGTTTTTATTCTATTTTGGGTTATCTAGGAGTCAAGTAATTGTTTTCGCTACTATTTGCTTCTGTTTTATTTCGTGCTTTCGTATTGTCTGTCACGACGATGATTTTTTTTACGCGCTTCTCGCCCCGCCATCCCTCTCTAGAGAGACAACGGCGCGCGGTGAAAATGAGGTGTGCTTTATAGTCATAAAAATTACTACTATAATTATTTAGAGTCACCACCTAGTATTTAAGGTTACTATTGGTATGCGAGAGTCTAGGTAAGGGGACTTGTTGTGCAAGGGGAAGACGCATCACCCCCAGTGCACCCTACCTAAGGTAAGCTACATTGTTATTTGATTGTTTTTCTAAGTTAAAAATTTTGCACTCAATTTTCAAAAACCATTTTTTTGTCTGCTGGTGTACTTTACAATGTAATTTTACACCGCAGTTACAAACCTTTTTTTATCTACGGATGTACTTTACAATGTATTTTTACACCGTAGTAAAATCTTTTTTTATCTACGGACGTATTATTCAATGTAATTTTACACCATAGTAAAATCTTTTTTATCTGCGGGTGTACTTTACAATGTAAATTTACACCCTAATAGATGAAACAAAAATATTTATAATTATTTTTGATATTTTGGCCAAATTTCAACGGATAATCATAAACCGGTTACGATATCCAATTTTTGTTTTTAAAACATGAGGAAGATGCAAAAGTATTTTGTTTATGAAAAATATGTATGGAAAAATCAGGGAATTTGGTCGTATGCACGAAAACAAAACATTTTTGTGTTTTTTGAAATTTTTGTATTTTTATATTTTTGCCATATTTTTAAAATAAAATAAAATAAAAATAAATAAATAAATAAAAATTAGTGGGCTGACTGTCCAGCCCTAATGGGTTGGGCTGGTAGCCCACTCTTGCATGGGATGGCCTCCAGCTCAGCCCTGATGGGCCGGACTGGCAGCCCAGCCCCTTAGAGCTTGGGCCGGGCACGAAGCCCGGCTCATTCACGCAGCCCAGCCTGCATGAACAGTGGAACGTGAATTGCGTCCCACTGCATGCAGTTGCCGAACGAAGGAGAAGATGAATAGTGGATTTTTTGACTGTGATGAAAGGTATACCTGTTAGTACCGTTGGGTAGAGGAGGTCGAGGTGATGATTCCTGTCATGGTGGCGTCGTCAATGGTGACCTGTGGTGGCCGAAGGGAGCTTCCAAAGTCGTCGGGGTTGTATTGATTGTGCAACTGTCGTCGTGGCCTCACCTGAGAGTGTGGATGGGAAGTTGCTGTGGAGGAGAAGATCATGGTGATGATGAGAGAGGTTTTGGGTGGTTGAATGACCTTCAACGGTGGAGAGAGAGAGAGATCGACAGAAACAATCCTAGAGAGAGAGAGAGCTTGCAGATCGAGAAGGGGAGAGATAGAACTGGTTGCCAAGGTTGATGGGGACAAATGGGGTGATTTTTATGGTTATTTAACTTGTTTTTGTTGCTGGAAATCTCTGAAAAATCTCCAGAATTTCCTCTTGTTTTCCCCTCTATTTTCCTTCGGTTTCCCTCTTTTTTTTCTTTGTTTCCTCTGTTTTTTTTTCTCGTCTTTCTTCTGCTATGTTCCTCTCTTTTTCTCCTCTGTTTCGTGTTTTTTTCTGGTTTTTTCTTTCTCCTCTTTGCGTAAAACTATCCCCTCTTTTCTTTTTTCTCCCCCTCCTTCTGCATGCTGCAAACCACGTATTTATAGGGAAATACAGGCATGCATTTTGTGTGTGTGCGTTGTGGCCTCTGCATTTTTGCAGAGGGCTATGGACTGCAACTGCAATCGTCATCCCTTGTTGCAGAGAGCTGTTGCAGCATCATGTTCCTGCACTGTTCAGGTGTCGGAACAGTGCAGGGACATGCAAAATTGGTGTTAGAAAAATACAATTTGGTCCCTCGATGTTTAATTGGTTCGATCGCACCCCCTGATTAGTTTTAAACTTTTAATTTTATGCAATCGTATCCCTGTCAAAATTTCAACAACAACCTTAAATGCCCGCGCCTTTTTTATTTTGGTCTCTGGTTTCTGATTTGCGTGATTTAACCCTCAATTGACCATTAAATTCTCAATTAGTTCAATTTGGCCCTTGATTTCGCATAATTGACTTAAAAATTCAAATTGGTCTCCGAAAATTCCATTCTCATCAATTGAGCCCGAATTAAATTCAAGAAATTGATTTCTCATTGACTAAGTCATTAATAAAATTAATCTGACCAATTTAAAGTATAATTAAGTCCTTGCACTTAATTAAATCCTTCAATTGGACCTTAAATTAATTCCCGATCATAATTAAACTTTAAATTTGTCGACGATTAAATCGAATCAACCCATAAAAATATAATTATGTTGTTTAACTTAATTCTTACACAGATTCATCCAATGATAAACTATTTTTGCTTTAGATCTGTATTTTTCTCTATTTTTGGAACCAAAGAGATACGATTGGATACGCGACAACAACCAAAATTTCCACATTGATTTTTCTACCCACGCCGACTCCTTTTATTTTATTTTTGTCATTTTTATTTTATTTTGGGGAGTAACCCAAAAATTGGGTTACAACATTGTCCACAATTCGTATGAATTTGCATTGCTACTCGCGAAATTGTAATTGTAGTTTTGCTTTGCTTTGCTTTGTTTTAAGTATTTTTATTACTTCTTGAGTCTATAAATCATAATTTGAGTGCACTACAAAGGCTACTGACTTTGATTTGTTGATTTTTATTCCAAAATAACCAAAAGAAAGCAAGTTGTGTGGTAAAAGGCATAGTGAGCATATTAGAGTGAAAAACCTTGTTTTTTGTGTGATACACGAGGTGTGAGGATATTTTTTTTTACTACTAACCAAATTTTGCAGATTCAAAAGATGTCTGAAAACCATGAATCAGCGACACAAAACATTGACGTAGTGTTCTCATAAGAGAGAATCTCGTGACTCTCCATGATTTACGTTGTAATCTTTGAATTAGTGTAAACTTCCTAATGTATAGCTATAGGATAATTGTAGTATTTTGAAAATTTTAAAAAGGGAAAATACATGAGTGCCCTTGGTGGCTTAGAAGTAGGTGTGTAAATAAATTAAGGGTAGGGTAGTAATTGCATAAGCTAATAAATATAAATAGAAGAGAAGAGAAAAGAAAAGGAAAAACAAAAGAAAAAAAAAGGATTAGGTCTGAAATTGAGAGAGAGAATCGGGAGGAGAGGAAGAAAGAAGAAGAAGAAGAGAAAAGAGGGAAAGAGAAGAGGAGAAGAAAAGAAGAAGGAGAAATAAGTTGTTAAGGTAATGTGTGTGTTTTAATATGTATAAATGTGATTATTAGCTATGATTTTGCTTGTATGGGTTGTTAGGGTTTGAGAATTTTATTTGGGTTTGATTGATGAATTAAGAGAGATGTTAAGGGTTGAATGTGTTGGGTAATAGTTTAATTAGTTTGATTGTAGATGATTTTGAAGTTTTGAGATGTTTGGTTTAAGAAAATATTGAGAAAAATGGTGAATAATGTTGATAAATTTCGAAATCCCTTGCTGGAAATTCTGGGTTGAGGTTGAAGATGACAAAAATTCATTTTGGTCCTTTTAGTGAAAATTACAGTTTAGTCCCCGAACTTTGGAAAAATTTCAGTTTGGTCCCTGGAGTGAAATTGGAGATTCTGGACAGAATTGAGGATGAATTATGGACAAGATTTTAGGATAGCTATGAATTTATGAAGTGTTCAATTTAGTCCTTCAATTTGATAAAATTACAATTTGACCCTAAAAATATAAGGAAATTTCAGAATGGTCCATAAGAGAAATATTAGTATTTCTGATTGGTTTGATGGATAATTGAAGCTCATTTGATGGATTAATATCAATTTTACGAATTGTGTATTTTGGAATTAGATTTCGGAAGAAACCTTGTTTTAGGTTTTTGCGAAAAAAAATGGATAGTTTGATTAAAAAACACATAGGATTATGAGTTGAACACTTAGATATGTTATTAAACTTATTTTACTTCTTTTGAGTCATTTTTGAGTATATTTTCTTTTATATATATTCAGATAATCCCGATATTCAACCCGCGGGACATCAGTAGGATTTCATCAACACTGCTTCTGAACCTTGTTTACTCTTAAGTCAAGTGAGTGGATAATATTTAATATGCATGAGAAATAGTATAAATATTTGAATTTGCTAGTATGAATTGGATTATGCTTTTTGATAATATATACCTTGATTATATTCTTGATACAATAAAGCATAATCATTTGTTGAATATACGTTCTTGATATGAGCCTATATCTGTTTGTGAATTGATAGCTCCTCATTTGATTGATACCATGAGTTGAGCCTTGAGATATGAATATGTTTGTTTGATTATAAGATATGCCTATGGTATGCCACTCAGAATACCCATGCTAACAGGGTAGTGTTAGCCTTTGTGCACATCGTATCTGAAACCCTAGTTGGTCGGGGGAGTCACCAACCTGTGCGGACTGATCATCCCACAGTACGGAGCCTCATGCTCACTACATTCTGATTTTCTGACGAGCTTTACTTATACATTCTTTTTATGGCCTATTGAGAAACTTGTTGTAAGAACTTTGAGCCGATTCGATAATATACTTCTCATTGCTATATTATCTCGTATGTTTATATTGGATATTATCTACTCACTGAGTTGTTGAACTCACTCCCTCATTATTTATCATTTTCAGGGTCGTAGCTTGCTAGCAGGTCATTTTTGTCCTACTCTTGTAACTTGCTATTTTGGGTTATAGTCGACACTTTTTGTTCATATGTCTAGTTAGTGCTCCACAATTATAACTGTATGTAATCAACTCTTGTATAAAGACAATCGAATTAAGTTATAAAGTTTACTTTGTTATTTCCGCTGCGTTAAATTCTGAAGTTGAATGATAACTTTGTGTGTAAGTTTGGGTTCGCATAGGTGTGGAACCTTGGAGGGGGACCATGCCTATGTGCTGGTCACGGATCCGAGAATCGGGTTGTGACAATAATTATGCCTTTAATTGTATTTATATCTTTCCTATTATATAGGATTGCACAGCTATATAATGAATTGACTTCTCCTCTACAATGCAAGGAGACTTTTAGCCATATACACGTATCTGTAAACACGGCAAACATCTTTATGGTATCAGAGCAAGGTTTACAAATATCCATGGCAGATTCATCTTCTTCTATAAATTCTTCTTCTTCTCCAACCCCTGTTCTTTCGCTCAACACAATGATGCACATGTTTACCATTAAACTGACTTCCTCCAACTATCTATTATGGAGACACCAGTTTGTTCTTTTGTTAACCAGCCAACAACTGTTTGGATTTTTAGATGGCACAATCATTGTTCCCAATCTCACGGTGACAGATTCTGATGGAGTGACCAAATCAAATCCTGCTTACAGTTCCTGGTTACAAACAGATCATATGCTGCTTAGTTTACTCTACTCTTCACTTACAGAAGAGTCTATGGGTGAAGTACTGGGATCACAGCATTCCCATAAGGCCTGGCAAGTCCTTGAAGCCTCGTTTTCCAACAGATTAAAGACCCGTGAATTACAACTCAAGCATGAACTCCAGCTGATGCAACGTGGCTCTCGATCTATTGCTGAGTTTTCTCGATTGTTTAAGGGTCTCTGTGATCAGTTAGCTGCTATTGGACGTCCCGTTGATAACACAAATAAAGTTCATTAGTATTTACAGGTATTGGGACCAGACTACAAAATTTTCTCTACCACCATGATGTCTCAGCATTACCATCATTCTCCGATGTTGTTCCAAAAGCATTAAGTCAAGAGATTTTTGCAAAGTTTGTCAACCAGCTGCCTTCCAATTCTGCTTATTATGCACATCAGACTCCTAAATTTAGACTTGGCTTGTTTACAAAGGGATGCACTTCTCGCAAAATCTTTCCACATCACGTTTCATATGAGGCAAAAAAAAATGATCATGCAAAATTCCTAATGTCTTAGCAACACCAAAATAACCCATCAAACCACCACCATGAGCTTCTCCCACAAACAATTCACGCAAAGAACATATAGGCACACATAGTTTATTTTCTCGAAACAAAAATCCTTCATGCCTATAAAACTTTCCAAATGCCACTTTCTCACATGCATTGAACACATCACCAAAATCAGAATCTTGTGCATACAAATCCTTAATGTATTCAAAGCCAAGCAATTTTGTATCTAAAATGGAAAGTAAAGCATACCTTCGGGACAATGCATCAGCTACCACATTTTCCTTACCTTGCTTGTATCTGATCACATAAGGAAATGTTTCAATTAATTCCACCCACTTGGCGTGGCGTCTGTTCAACTTTTGTTGTCCTTTCAAATGCTTCAAAGACTCATGATCCGTGTGAATCACAAATTCCTTTGGCCATAGATAATGCTGCCAGTTTTCCAAAGCCCTTACCAAGGCATACATCTCCTTATCATAAGTAGGGTAATTTAGGGTTGCGCCACTCAATTTTTCACTAAAATAAGCAATTGGACGACCTTCTTGCATCAAAACAGCTCCAATACCTATTCCTGAAGCATCACACTCAATTTCAAAAGTTTTAGCAAAGTTAGGTAAAACAAGCAACTTGGAAGTACTGAATGCGTCTGAATTCGCACAAGACCCTATGTCACCTCCAAGTGGCCCAATTACAAGACTTAGAGCCAAACGCTTCAAGGAAGTACTAAATGGGCTAATCCAAGAGATTTGGGCCACTTGGAAGTGACATAGGGTCTTGTGCGAATTCAGACGCATTCCCGAGTGTATGATCAATATGTCCAGCTCCTTGGTTTGCATCACTTACACCCCAAATCAAAATGGTGTTGCTGAACGCAAACACCGTCATGTCACTGAAACAGGTCTTACACTTATGTTTCATGCTCGTGTGCCAGTTTCATTATGGGTCGAAGCTTTTTCAACTGCCGTATTTCTCATTAATCGACTCCCATCATCGTCCCTTGATGACAAAACTCCTTATGAAATACTATTTGGTAAGTCACCTGATTACTCTATGCTCTGTACTTTTGGGTGGCTTTGCTCCCCTTATTTGAAAGATTATTCACCCCATAAACTATCTCCAAAATCTGCTCCATGTGTTTTCTTAGGTTACAGTACCATTCATAAAGGCTTTCGTTGCCTAGATCGCAAGACTCGTCGTGTTTATGTTTCATGGCATGTTCAATTTTATGAACATCGTTTCCCTTATACTGATGACTCCCTTCCTACTCTACAATCCAAAACTGACTACACTTCTTTTTCAGATTGTGCAGAGTGTGTTCCTAGTTCTCCACCTAATGATTCTTGTGCTTCTTTACTGTCCCCTTCCTTTTTGACATCACCATGTCTGCCTTGTAGTGATGCTCCAGGTTTCTTGAGTTCTCCTTCTTCGCAGGTTCCCGTGACAGTTACGTCTTCCCCGTCTGCTCCTTCACCTTCAGAGCCAAGGGTTCCAGCCATTATACCTTTACATCCTCCCGTGCCTTCCAACATCATCCCATGATCACCAGGGGGAAAGCTGGCATTGTCAAACCGAGGTCGCATCATGCTATGACAATTTTGTCTTCCAACTAGTTCATTCAGGCTCTCTTTGCTACCAAAGAGCCAAAGGGGTTTAAATCTGCTGCTAAACATCCGAAATGGCTTTCAGCTATGTATGATGAGATTCATGCCTTACAGAGAAATGGCACTTGGACTCTTGTTCCTCGGCCACAATCTCATAATGTGGTTGGTTGTCGCTGGATTCTTAAAATTAAACTTTGTCCAGATGGATCTACGGAACGTCATAAAGCTCACCTTGTGGCGCAAGGTTTCTCTCAGGTTGATTGTCTTGATTTTGGAGATACTTTTAGTCCTGTGGTTTGCCCTGCTATAGTCCAACTGATATTATCCTTAACAGTTACTTCTGGATGGGGTTTACATCAGCTAGATGTTAACAATGCCTTCCTACATGGGTTTCTCAATGAAGAGGTATATATGGAACAACCGCCGGGTTACATTGATCCTTTGTTTCCCCAGCATGTCTGTCGCTTAAAGCGTGCTTTGTATGGTCTGAAGCAAGCTCCCTGTGCTTGGTTTCAACGCTTCGGGACTTTCTTATATACACTTGGTTTTCACTCCAGTCCGGCTGATTCTTCATTATTTGTTTACCATTCTAAGGTTGGGACTGTTTACTTACTGTTGTATGTTGATGACATGGTGCTTACTGGCAGTAGTCCTTCATTGATTTGCACCTTCATTACTCGACTTTCCAAGGAATTTTCCATGAAAGATTTGGGAGACCTACATTATTTTCTTGGGGTGGAAGTTCAATCAAATGCAAAAGGTTTGTTCCTTAGTCAAACCAAGTATGCTATGGATCTCTTACAACGAGCTTTGATGACTGATGTTAAACTAATTTCCACACCCTTTGTTGTTGGTCAACATTTATCTGCTGAGGGCAAACTATTCTCTGATCCAACCATGTTTCGCTCACTAGCAGGTGCTCTTCAGTACTTAACCATCACCAGGCCAGATTTGTCATTTTCTGTCAACTCTATTTGTCAATTTATGCATGCTCCAACGGAAGATCATTTTCGTGCTTTCAAGCGTATCTTACGCTATGTTAAAGGCACAATTGACCATGGACTTCAACTGCATAAAGTATCGACTCATAATCTTATTACTATTTTTATGCTGACTGGGTTGGTTGCCCTGATACACGTTGCTCGACCACTGGATATGCTATTTTTCTTGGAACTAATTTAATCTCTTGGTCTTCTAAGAAACAAAGCACTGTCTCCCGTTCCAGTGCAGAAGCCGAATATCGCTCCTTAGCCGTTGCCACTACAGATGTTGTTTGGCTTGTTCAACTACTTCGAGATCTTCGGGTTCCACTTCCAGCTCCACCCTGAATCCTTTGCGATAATCAAAGTGCAATATTTATCGTTGTTAATCCAGTTACTCGGCCTCGGTCCAAACATATTGCCATTGACTATCATTTTGTCCGAGAACTTATTGCTAATGGCTCTTTGAAAATCGCCTTTGTTCCTTCTCATCTGCAGCTAGCTGATTCACTTACCAAAGGAGTCACAAAGCCTCAATTTCTACTCTTTGAAGCAAGCTTAGCGTTCTACCTTCTCCCATGCTCACCTTGCAGGGGGGGTGATAAGAGAGAATCTCGTGACTCTCCATGATTTACGTTGTAATCTTTGAATTACTGTAAACTTCCTAATGTATAGCTATAGGATAATTATGCATTTAATTGTATTTATATCTTTCCTATTATATAGGATTGCACAGCTATATAATGAATCGACTTCTCCTCTACAATGCAAGGAGACTTTTAGCCATAGCTTCAGGGGTATTCATGTAAACACAGCAAACATCTTTATGTTCCAATTACGAGCCATAGGTTAACAACTTAAGTTGTTGTCTAGGACATACAAGGATCTGAAGCATGAGGTGAATTCGATAAAGCAACAAAATAGTGGGGCTGATCGCCGAGGAAATACGGCCGTATGGAATAACATATCTGATTTTGAAGAGTATATTGATGAAAACACAGATGTGGGTGAAGATGACTATGATTTTGCATTTGTTGCCCAAAGAATCAGATCTGGACCAAACAGAGCTAGGAGGAATGTGAATTTCCATGGCATGGAGAATTATGAAGATATCAATGGGGACACCATCAAACTGAAAACTCCTAACTTTCAAGGTAAAAATGATCCCGAGACTTATTTGGAGTGGGAGAAAAGGTAGATTGAATTTTTGATTGTTATAGCTATTCTGAACAAAAAAAAAAGTGAAATTGGTGATGATTGAGTTTACAGAGCATACATTGATTTGGTGGGATCAGAGAGGAGGAATGGGGAGCGACTTGTTCAGACTTGGGGGAGATGAAAGTCTTAATGAGAAGACGATTTGTGCCAAACCACTATTACAGAGACCTATACCTAAAGCTCTAATGCCTGAATCAAGGGTATAAGACAGTAGATGAATGTCACAAAGAGATGGAGATAGCAATGATTCGAGCCAATGTTGTTGAGGATAGAGAAGCCACTGTGACTAGATTTCTTAATGGATTGAATCAGGACATTGCTAATGTGGTTGAGCTACAACACTATGTGGAGCTAGAGGACATGGTTCATATGGCTATGAAGGTGGAGAGACAACTTAGGAAGAGACATGTTCGACCAGGGTTTAATTCGGGTTTTTTATCATCTTGAAAACGAATCTAAAGAGAGAGGTTATTGTCCAGCCGAGATCCTTTGTTCCTTCTAAAACACAAACATCAACGGCTAAATTTGATGTCCCTACCGGTGCCACAGGTAAATCTAAAACTCAACCTAAACATACTTGTGCTGTTAAATGTTTCAGGCGTCAAGGGCACAAACATTACGCTTCGGAGTGTCCAAACAAGAGAATCATGATGATTAGAGATGATGGTGATTTGGAATTTGAAAGTGAGGCGTCAAGGGCACAAACATTACGCTCCGGAGTGTCCAAACAAGAGAATCATGATGATTAGAGATGATGGTGATTTGGAATTTGAAAGTGACAGATCTAATTATAAAGGCATGCCACCATTAGAGGATAGTGATGTGGATGAGTTAGCATTACCGGTTGTGGAGTCCTTGGTTATAAGGCACCCACTTCAGGTAAAGGAAGATGAATCTAATCAACAAAGGGAAAACATCTTCCATACATGTTGTGTATGGTTTAATTATTGATAGTGGAAGTTGTGTTAATGTTTGTAGTACCATCCTTGTTAGTAAACTGAATTTGAATACTGTTAAGCATGCAAAACCATATAGATTATAGTGACTGAATGATAATGGTGAAGTGAAAGTGACTAAATAGGCTGTGGTTCTATTTTCGATTGGGAAATATGTTGATGAAGTTCTTTGCGATGTGCTATTAATGTAAGCAAGTCACATCTTGTTGGAGAGACCATGACAATATGACAGGAAGACATTTCATGATGAGGTTAAAAATAGGTATATCATTGTAAAAGATAGGAAAACAATCACTCTTGTACCTCTTACACCCAAACAAGTGTATGATGATCAAATAAAACTAAAAAGTGAGCATGAGATGACGGGGAGAGAAAATCAAGGTGAGGAACATGGGGAGAGAAGACCATAAGATTCGGCTAGAACCCAAATCACTCCAACCCCTTCGGCCACCCATCCAAACACAAACAGATATTAGGCCAACACTCCAAACAAATTAGACCATTTAACCACTACTCAAAAACACCCAAATCTGGCCGAGAGTGGAGGTAAGACAAGAGGAGAGAAGAAAGTCAGGAAGAGTGATGAGAATTGTGTGGAAAAACTAAAGAAACAACCTAATTTTTATGCTAGAGAGGGTGAGGTCAGATCTGCATATTTCACAAATAAGTCAATGATTTTACTTGTGTACAAAGAGACTTACTTTAACACTAAAGATCTTGATCATAGGGTGCCTAGTGCTGCTATTTCTTTGTTGCATGAGTTTGATGATTTGTTCCCCGACGATAATCTAAGTGGATTACCACCATTGTGGGGGATTGATCATCAGATTGATTTCGTACCTGTAGCTTTAATTCCTAACCGACAGCCTACAAAAGCAATCTAGAGGAGACGATGGGGCTTCAAAGGCAAGTTTATGAGCTAATAGACAAGGGATATATTTGTGAGAGTATAAACTCGTGTGTTTTACCCGTGCTACTCATGCCTAAGAAGGATAAAACATGGAGGATGTGTATTGATTGTCGAGCCATCAACAAAATAACGATTTTGATTTGAGGTCGAATCCTTTCGAGAAGAGGGGATGATGCGAACCGGTTCAGAAACACTAGTAAGGAGTCATTACATGTTGAGGGCTTGATTAGTGGTTTTGAAGGTTTCAACCAAGTCAGAATTGGAAGGACCATTGAAGTATCAAGATGAGACCCTAGGACATCTTATCTATGTGCATGAGGGGTCCATCCCAACTTTTTTTGGGCCATGAAGTGAGGACATCAAAGGAGCCAAAAGAATCCTACTACAACTAAGAAACATGATATTGATGAGCTAGATGGAAGGCAATAAATAAACCTTATGGACTTTATTTAATTTTGTTAGCTATAGCCCAAGGCTTGTTTGCGCTTAATTAAAACTTTGTTTTAAGCTAGGATACAAGGCTTGTTTGGATTAAGTCATGGGCTTTCCAACTTAGGGTTTTGGGTCAGTTTTGAGTGGACCTCTTTTAAGTCTACATAAGGGGTCCATTAAGGTTACTTTTTCAAGAACTATTTAAACTCATGTAACCTAAATTTTGGCCGCCATTGATGAAATTTGATTATGAACTTTTCAGTTTATGTGTGAGAGTGATTCTTGCATTCTTTAGTTCTTGAACGATTTGAATCCGACTTATCGAAGATTAATTGGCTTCGTGACGTCATTCTACTTATTCGAATAGTGTTGGTGCCTTAGGGCATGTTTCCATTGTGTCACACTCCTATCAGACCTATTTCGGCTTTTCAGGATCAGATCTCATTCTTGGTTGTGGGTTGCGTGACCACGTGATCATGAGGTTCACATCAATCATTCTTGTGATAAGTTGCATTGTTGATCTTGTCTTAAATTGCTAATAGCTTGTAATGCCTAATCTATCAATGGTTCATTTATCGAGTGATAATGAGCTTACTTTAACCTTTATTAGTGATTCAATCCCAGTCATTCTAAAAAAAAGGTTTATGAAAGAAGTCTTAATGAGGTTCATTTGTTTTATGGTAATTTTGAATCTAGTAGTATTGGTGAATATTGGACTAAAAAAATATCTTTAATTATTGCATTGGTGAGTATTACACAATAAATATTTAATATTCATTACTTTTGTGTTAATGAGTATTAGATTGAAAATAGTACTCCCAATTCCAACAATAATGAGTATTACACATAAAAAGACTTGATATTCTTGAAAATAAAATTAGTGAATATTAGATTGAAAAACAATATCCTCAAAATGACTAATAAACAATTGTGTTACGCCTTAATGGCTAGGGAGACATCCCTAAAATCTTTGTGTTTATGCTAAAATAACACAAATTTGAATCTTAAAGAAATAATAATCCCAATCTATAATCCCAAACCTCTAAAATTTATGAATTTATCCCAAATGTTACAAAATTAAAAATATCAATAATTGTTTTTCAAATTGAGCGCTAGACCGAAATGCACACATACAAGAATTTGGTTTTTCTCCCCTCTTCTTTGATTTTGGAGGGAATAAAGCTCCTTTGTGCGGAATTATTGGAGATAAAGGCATTATCGGATGATGATTTTCTTCGAAACATCTTCTCTAATTATTCCTCATTTCTCGGGTATATATTCATCTTTTTGTTTCATTTTAGTGTAAAATGATCCATCATTTACTATATATATATATATATATTCTGATTTTGTAGAGTATTTGAGGAAGTAAAGGACAAGGTAAAGGAGCTGATGAAACTTAAAACGCAAGTTTCTACACAAAAAGGGTTAGTAAAAGAATTGATTGACGGCGTGTACTTGAAGTTGCTATCAGAGAAAACAATGGAATCATTCATTGAAGAATCTGAATTGGATGAGGCACCTCCCTCAAGTCAGTTGGAAACTCACATCGATGACATTTTAGAAATTTTGGACATTCTACTGTCAGAAAAAAAGGATAGATGAAGCAATAGACATTTTAGAAATGGAGGAAGAGAATTTTAAAAGACTGATGGTTGAATTAGGCGATATTCCATCGGATGTCTTGATGTTATGTAAGTTTGTGATTTCTGATATGAAAGCAATGCTTATGTTGGAATCAACTCTGGTGGCTGAAAATTCAAGAATAAGTGCCCCTGAACTTCAAAAGGCACTGGTTGGAATCTGCAGACTAGGTGAAAGTCATCTAGCAACTCAGTTTGCTGAAGTATTATCATTCGCGTATTGCAAGTGGAATACATGATTTACAGAATTCAAAGCTGTTTTTACATGGGGTGTACATCAGGGAACTTTCTAGGTTTGTTTTTTCTATGATTTCTCAAGCTGCGAGGAGCTTTATGAAGCTGTATGGAGAAACCTCCCCCTTTGCTTCAGAATTTATTCAGTGGGTCTATGAAGAAATTGAAGTCTTTGCTGTTTCTTTTGCTAGATATGTTATAGCTGTCTCGGAGGTAAGCAGCAGACTGTCCACAGCTGTAGAATCTGTGCAATTTGCGTTGTCATATTGCTCTTTGTTAGAAACTCAGAGATTGGTGCTGAGGCCATGCTTGATTGAGCATGTTCGCCCTTGTATGTAAGACGTTCTTCTGATACATGTAGACCATTTTAAGAAAGTCATCGGCATCTTTACTGCAACTGATGGTTATTGGGGAACGACCAGAATTTTACCTTCTCACCAGCAGCGGTAGGAATCTCGTAACTGTGTTGCAGGTTTGCTTGCTTATTTACAGTAAAAAGTTTCACGAGTGAGAGATCAGCAGCACAATGAATTATTTTCTGCGCTAAATTTACTAATTATCTAGATATACAGAAATGTTTTTTTTCCTTTCAATTAAGCAGCTTTAAATCTCATCTAGCTTTATATGTTCCTTCCTTTCCATTCCAACTCCTATATGTAGGGAAAATCACCAATAACTTAAATTGTTAGCAATTTTTTCTCCTCACAATGTCATTTTTCAGGATTGTATCACCAAGAGGACGATTGGTGAGGGGTTCTACCTATATGGCCTTTACTACATATCAAAAAACAGTTCCAGAGTTTTTCAAGCCAAGTCCATCTCCCTTCAAGATAACCAATTGTGGCATCAACGTTTAGCTCATCCATCTCAGCCAGTTCTGTCATCCTTATTTCTAAAACTAGGGAATATATCCATTCAATGTGAAATCTGTCATATGTCTAAGGATACTAGATTACCTTTTAGCTCATCTTTATCTAGGTCTAATAAGATATTTGAGCCTGTTCATTCGGATATATGGGGGCCAACAAGTGAATCTTTTGATGGTTTTAAATATTTCATAACTTTTATGGATGATTTTTCGAGAACAACATGGTTGTATTTGTTAAGATCCAAAACTGAAGTTATGGAAGTATTTACAGATTTTCATAAGCTTGTTACAAACCATTTCTCCTCTAAAATTCACACCTTAAGGTCTGATAATGACACCAAATATATGTCTCATAAATATTTGAGCAATCATGGCATTATGCATCAAACAAGTTGTGTTGGTACTCCTCAGCAAAATGACATAGCAGAAAGAAAGAATTGTGATCTTCTTGAAAAAACCAGAGCTTTAATGCTTCAAATGAATGTTCCAAAGAGATTTTGGTCTCAAGGAGTTATGGCAGCTGCATACCTTATTAACAGAATTTCCAGCCGAGTCTTGGGATTTCAATCTCCTATAGAGATTATGAAAGGAAGAAAAATTGACATGTCTCATCTTAGAGTCTTCGGTTGCATTTGTTTTGTTTATGTTCAGTCTCAGCAAAGAGATAAATTGGATCCTAGATCTGTTAAATGCATGTTTCTTGGTTATTCATCAACACAAAAGGGATACATATGTTATAATCCCCAACTTAGAAAAACAATTGTGTCTAAAGATGTTCAATTCCATGAAAGTAATCTTTTTTTCAGCAAGTTAACTGGAAACACAAGTCATGAGGAATGTGTTTTGAATTTGTTTCAGCAGTCTTAGTATCCACAGTCCTTCACAAATTCTAAGTGCCAAGGCTCTAAATTTTGATTCTGCACTACTTCTGGAAACCACTAATTGTTTCTTGCTTTTTCAAGTTACTAAATTTCTCCAAACATAAAAGCAATACCTAAGAGTTGATCTTTTATCTGAGATATCTCCTACCCAGTCTATATTCAAGTAGATTTCAATCTTTCTATTGTCATTCTTTTTATGTAAGAGGTTCTTGCCAGGTGTCATTTTTAGGTAATTTAGTATTTTGTTCACAACTTCCATATGTTCTTCAGTTGGATTGTTCATGAACTGACTTGCAACACTTGCTGAGAAGCCAATGTCTGGTCTGGTGAGTGAGAGATGGATGAGTCGACCTACAAGTCTTTGATATATTCCTTTGTCAACGGAACAAATGTTTTTGCTCCTCTTTTCTTAGTTGAATCCATTGGAGTAGCTACAAGTTTGCATCCCAACATTCATTTTTCTGTTAATAAATTTAGAATGTACTTTTGTTGAGAGATAAATATGCCTCTTTTTGATCGAGCAAATTCCATGCCAAGGAAGTATTTAAGAGTGCCAAGGTATTTCATTTCAAATTCCTTAGCTAGTAGTGTCTTTAATTTGCCTAGTTCCTTTTCATGATCTCTAGTTAGGATAATGTACTAAAAATTTAATTTGAGACCATTCCAATATAGTTTGGTTTGAATTTCAATTCTGGTAAATAAAAATTATGTAACAAATCAAATATATGTCAAGTTCCAAAACATGATCTTTACTAATTTCTTACATCCATATATTTTTGTTTCTATTTTAACTGGGTTATTTATGAGTCAACTAACTGTTTCACTTGTTTTCTCATCAATTTTACTATGTCTTTATTTTGTCCATAATTTGTACAGATTGACATTGCTACTCGTAAAATTGTAATCATAGTTTTTTTTTGCTTTATTTAGAATATCTATTGATTATTGAGTTTAAAAATTATAATTGGGTTGCACTACGAGGCTATTGACTTTGATTTGTTGATTTTAGTTCTCGAGCAACTAAATCTAACTTATCAAATATTAATTGGTTTCATGACATCATTTGAATTCATTCTAATAGTGTTGGTGCTTTAGAAGAAATTGTCATTGTATTACTTACTATCATATGTCTGAGCTTTCTAAGATCAAATTTCAATCTTGATTGCGGGTTATGTGACCATATGATCACAAGGTTCATGTCACTTGGGTATTTTATGTGATGCAATATGATTTTTTTGCTAGGATAAAGATCAACTAAAACTTATGAAGATAAAATTGACCTTGTGTACAAACATTTTTTCTTACGTGATGCAATTTAGTTTTGGCGTGATCGCCATACCAATGTCTTCTTGGACGTTGCTGACCGCGAGGTCCAATCTCTTTTGGTCTAGCGTACTCACCAGGCCCACGTCTCCATGGAATTGATCGACAATGTGCTCATTAAGCTCATGTCTTCTTAGACCTCGTTGAGGGTCTCGCATGCATGCCAGACCTATATCTCTTTGAACATGCTAACCACGTCCACACTTTCAGATCTAGCATGCTCATAGACCCATGTCTCCCTAGACCTAACTGACTACGAGGTCCAAGCTTTCAAGTATGGCATGCTAACCAAGCCCACGTCTATTTAGACCCTGGTGATTGTGAGGTATAAGCTCTTTGGTCTTATGTACTCGCTGACCCACATCTTTAAGACCTTGTTGACTATTCTCATAACCCATTTCTGGGTTACTGGGTTATTCCCTAAAATCAACTCAAAATAAAATAAAAATAACAAAAATAAAATAAAAAAGGGCTGGCGTTGAAGGAAAACTCAAGTTGAAAATTTTGGACAAGTTTAAGAGCTTGGTGTCTCTATTGTGCCCAAAATACAAATTCAAAGCTAAAATAGTTTATTATTTGATAAGTCTGCTAAAAAATTAAGTTAGAATGCATAATTATATTTTTTTTATAGGTCAATTTGATTTAATCATGGGTCAATTTAAAGTAAAATTATATTTAAGAATTAATTTAGGGTCCAATTAAAGGATTTAATTAAGTGCAAGGACTTAATTATACTTTAAATTGGTCAAATTATTTTTATTAAGGGCTTAATTGGTGAAAAATCAAGTTTAGGATTCTAATTCGGGTTTAGTTGAGAAGATTGGAATTTTTGGAGACCAAATTTAATTTTTACCAACTGAATTGGATGAAATCAGAGGTGAAATTGAAGAAAATTGAACTGATGGTCAAATTGTATAAATCTAAAATCAAGGACTAAAGTAAAAAGGGTGCGTAAAGTTAAGTTTGTTATTGAAATTTTAGTGGGGATAAAAATGCATAAATTTAAAAGTTTAAAGCCAATTAGGAGTGCAATTAGAATGATTATACAATGAGGAATCAAAGTGTATTTGTGCCACTATGCAAGATTTGTAGGCAATATTGCACTGTTTAATGGACTAAATAGTTTAGGCACACCATTTTAGAAGTTGAGGAGATCACTTGTATCTGCACATAATGAGCAATCGAACCTTGTTCTATAAATACTGAGACCTGGAACATATAGAAGGAGAGAACATGAGAGGGGGGAAAGGACACAAAGGAAAAACATGGAATACAGGAGGAGGGGAACAAAACAAACGCAGACGAACATAACAGGTAGAGAAGAAAGCAAAAACACATAGAACAAACGAGGGAGAACGAAGGCAAAAAATGTTTAGTTCCTATTCCTCCCCATCATCGACATCTTCTTCTTCACCCCAACAATAGAAGACAACTTCTTCTTCTTCACCTTTGGCGGCAGCAACAACAACCACTTCTCCCCACAACAGTAGCCACTAACAACAACCTTTTTTCCCCCTCCCGGCAGCAGTAACTGCACTTCTCGTTGGTAGGACCTACAACAACTCCTTTTTCTCCTTCTAAAGCAGCTCTTCTCCTTTGACCACACAACAACAGCTGCATGTAGTGACAACAACCATTGCAACACCTTCCTTATCTTATTATGGCCACCATGGGCCATTATCAAGGTTGTCAAAATCATGATTTTGACACGACATGAAAGGCGCTTTTGAAACTTGGATCATAAGATCTTAAAATCGTACCTGAATTTTTCCGTATAAAAATCGTAAAATCACAGCTAAAATCGTGTTGGTAGAAAAATCGTAAAATCGTAAGTAAAATATTTTTGAATACAATACATCATAATTATGGCCATAAAAATTCATTAGTTAAGGTTCATACATGATTTAAAATAACTTTAAAATACATTACAAATTCAATTTTCATAGTTGTAAATAGGTTTTCGAAATGACATATTTCATACCTTGTCATAAAATCGATAATGCAACTAATATTGTTGATTTGTTCTTTAGAGAGATAGTACGGATTCATGGGGTTACTAGAAGTATTGTTTCTAATAGAGATGTTAAGTTCCTTAGTTACTTTTGGAAGGTGTTGTGGGGAAAATTGGGTACAAAATTACTATTTTCGACTACATGTCATCTCTAAACAGATGGACAAAGTGAAATAGTTAATAGGACTTCAACACAACTTTTTCGTGTTATCATTCAAAAGAACTTCAAGAATTAGAAAGAGAGAGTTTGTCATTCATAGAGTTTAGGCACTTTGGGAGGGCGGAAATCACTCCTTGTGCATACGCACCAAACCCAATCACTAGGCTAAAAGAAAATTTGTTTGCACCTCTTATTAGCTTTATTGCCTACACAGGATTTCTATTTTCAATTTATTGTCATACACTCTCATGGAATGTCTTCACCACCTTTTATTTACGATGTCTATCCAAAGTAACCATTTCATCAATAGGTAAAGACATCAAATATGGGAACTAAAAGGTTAAATCCTACACAATCTCAAATGGTGATAAATAAGTAGTAGAATGCATGCTATGATTATAAAACATTTGTAATCGAAGTTTCAAATTATGTTTTTTTGCTTAATGATATTCAGATTACGGCAGCAGCTTTGTGTGCTTGTAAGGGTGAAAGACTGAAAACAAGTTATCGAGGTGCAACTGACTTCATGACGTCAATCCATACTTCTCATTCATGAATTTATTATTTGTTGGGATAGTGTCGGGGCCTAAGTACAAATTATCTTTGTGTCACTACTATCAAGCCTAATTTACTTAACTTGTCAGGAATTGTTGTCTTTGCATGTACGTTGCTTGACCGCGTGTTTAAGAGGCTCGCAACAATTATCCATGATTTTATACTTGTTACTACCTATTCCACACCAATTATCTCAATTTAACATGATTTATCAATTCCCCCAAAATTCATCCACACCATGATTAAATATTTTGAGACTTTTACAACAAATCAATACAGCATCACGTGTACTAACATAAAGGAGTTTAAAACTACTTACACAATAATTTTATAGCTTCCACTTTATTTTATCTCATTCTTCTCCCTCCTCTTCAAGTTCCCGTCATCACTCCTATTATTTTTCATTTCCTTCATATGATTCTCCTCCAGAATATATGTTGAATGTGTTAAATTCTCATTTTTCTCACAATAAAACATAATTTCTCTTTAGTTTTGGTGTAAAGAACCAGGCAAAAGAAGAAAGAAGAAAGATCCAGTTGTGAGTGATGAGAAAATATAATGGAAGAGGCTGAATATTTAAGTTGATTACATATTCCCCCCTCTTTATTATCTATCTATCTATCGCGGCTACTAATACATCTGCATGGACTTCCTGAACTCCAATGGACCTAAACATTTAATCCAAGGTAGAATAGCAAATCAGGACTTCGCTCATAAAATTTCAATCTGATCTGGCAGCTTAGATTGAGAGTTATGTCTGATAGCGACTGGTGAACTCTACGCCAGAAATCCAAATTCTTCAATATTTCCTTTCTCAAATCATCAATATATTTAAAGTAATTCATTATGGACCTATTTATAATAAAATTATTTCATCCCTTTTCAAATTAAAAACTGTGAGATCATACGCAAGCTTATACCTGCAATCAAAGTCATTCGTGCATAAAACCATGTTTATTTGTATTAATTAAAAAATACAAACTGTTTTCTAAATATTTTAACCCCAAATTTATAAAAACAATTCCATATTTATCACTAATTTGTCAATTTTTCAGGTTGCAAGTCTACATTATACTCTTTATTTCCCTGATTTAGATGCATTTTCTATACCAAATTTAAACTGACTATATCGAATTCATTAAATAATACTCCATAACATTGTTTTCCCCTTTTTATCTCTTCCATTTGTTTTTTATATTCTTTTTTTCCCCCATTATTTTCATACTTTTATTTTTTAATTAATACAATAACATTTTGATTTCAAAATTTCCAAAGTATAATCTTCATACTTTAAAGGTTCACCTCACGCATTGATCATTGTACTTCCCTTATTATTTCTATAATTTTTTATCTAGGATTTACAGTCACAAGGACCAAATAGGTATTTAATGGATTGATTTAGTCAGCTCAAAATAGGACTAAATATAACTTTTTCATGTGAATTCTGAACAGGTCACTTTGGTTTTTTGTTCTTAGTTTGGTACTTATTCTCTTAATTCACCTTAAAGCTACAAATTAAAACTAGATTCTTATTAAACAGACCCACCATCCAACTTTAAAATCTTAGAGAAACATTCACATGAAATGCAAAGAGCAGAAAATACCAATTAAAAAAAAAAAAACACTAAGCATGAAAAAAAGTGATGATCAAAATGAAAAAATATGATTATTAAACATGAGAGAAAAGCAATATTATGCATGCACTATTCAAAAACCCCAATCTCTTTTTAGCTGTGTAATTAAAATGTAATAAACCACCGCCACACCACAACTTCTCTTGCTATATTTTGTCACCATCAATATTCCTAAAGAGCATTGCCTGAATTTGAACTCCTACTGATCCCAAAATAAAGTATGAAAAGTCCCAAAATAAGGATTTAAAGAGTTAAGTAGATATAACTTGGCTTTGCTTCCATCTCGCATTGATCTATTCATTTTGATCTTTAGTTGCTTAGTACACATCAATTCATTTTCTAAGCAAATTCATCAACCGCTCACTAAGAGACTGCTAGAAACCAAGTAGCAAGTAACATTGAAAGCAAGGCTCTTTTTGGTGATAGCGTAACATCCATAATTGCTATTGAAATAAAAAGGGTTGTATGCCTTTGATTTTAAGTTTTAGCCACCACAAAAGAGCATCATGTAGATTGCAACTAAATTTAAGATGTCCCACAATTAGAATCTTAATTCACAAGTAGACAACCTTGTATTTAAAGTCTAAGAAAAACTAACTTGACTTGCAATAAACAATCCAAAAGCACAAGAATGGACTTTTGAGTGATGTGATGACCAATATCATCACATGTAAAGTCCTTCAGGCACCCCTTCTTTTTTCTTGAACATCACTTTTTCCTTAGCCTTCTTGAAGTCAACATGTGTCACCTGCAGGGCAGAATTTTGAAATCAGGATCACTATACATGTACCTAGAAACAAGCACATCTTTGAGAAACACCTTGAAAGCACATTAGAAAATCAAGTTCCCATGCAAATAAGGCCAAAAACTCATATCAAAACTACATACCAATGTGACACGATTCAAACAACATCAACAAAAAATCTGTTAAGAGATTTTAGTTAATCTATTAAAAAGACTTGGGACTACAAAATTCAAATTTGTCAGTTTTGAACTTTCACTACTCTTATGAGCTATAAAAAGAATTTTAATGCAATTCTATTTACAGTGGATATCCATAGTTTTCCTATGATATATGACACTCCTAATTCATTAAAACGAGAGAGAACCATGTGTTTAAAGTTGGGTTTCGAATCTACCAACAAATTACAAAAGCAACTCTAGTTCTATTTAAATTAGTTGGGCTATTATTTTATTTGTCTTTTAGCTATTATTATGCATTTAAGACATTAGGATTTTTATTTAAATTTATGTTCATTAGATTATTATTATTATTTATTAGGTTTATCCATATTCATTACGGATATCATATTAAGACTTTAGAGTTTTTCTAGTACAAATATTCATTGTAGTTTTTTTTAAAACAAAATATAACATTTTTTAATAAAGAAAATGATATTTTTGTTATCTTTTGTATGGTTAAGTGATTCTCATTAATTTCTAGATTGAATTTGCAAAGTCTTTGAATGATTGATCAACTTTTGTTGTGAATTTATACCTACTTGTTCACGTCTCAAAGCATTACGTAAGGATGATCATGGCGTTTAACCTTGGTTTTCCAAGGCAATTGTTGGGTCAAGTTCAAATCTGATTTTATTGCATATTAGGTGTCTGCATAAGTTAGTATCATAGCATGTGATATTATCAGGTTATATCACTTTAATCTTTAATTTGTCATTTCTTGATATTTTTTTTCTTTTTAGTTTCAGCTAGGGTCTTGTTTCTTATATAAAAAAATTATTCTTCTCTTATTATTTTAAAGTTTGCGTCAAACCTTGTATTAAATTAACAATCTTACTTAGTTTCTTGATGTTGCCGAACACATCAAAGAAAAATTACGTTTTTGATCTTCCTTTTTCTTGGTTTTGACCTTGAGTGAAAAAAAAGGAGAAGAAATTTAGGTCTTGTCGAATTGAGGATTAAAAACAAACTAAAGGAAAACTTGCATGAATTGATTAAATTAACAAGTTAGGGAATAATAGAATACAATCCCTTAAAATTTAGAGATGGTAAAAAGACTTGAATATTTTATTGATTTTTTCAAATAGGTACGTACCAATTTTTTGTATTAGCGAATTGAATTCTTGTTTTTCCTAGATTATCTTGCCTTGTTTCACTAAAATTTGGTTAGTATAGATCTTTCTTGCTTATTTTAATTTTTGTCTTGGAGATAAATCTCGATTTCTTGATTTAACTAGTTTTCTTTGAATCTTTAACATAAACTCCATTGTTTTTATTTCGTGTTTTTTCATTATATTTTGCATGAATTTTTTTTGTTATTCCTAAATTTATCCTCAATATTTTTTATTAGGCATGTATTTCTTGATTCTTGATTCTTCATTATTATAAAATCATTACATTGTATTGTTTTGATTGATTACTTGATAAGTTCTCAAGTTACATTTTAGAACCCAAGCATGGAAATAATAAGGTACAGGACATAGTAAGATTATTAGAGTAAAAAAACACAATTGAATTATGTAAACCACAGATGGAGTAACATTAAGTCGAGTGTATTGTCATAAAAAAATAAAACAATCAAAGGTGAAGGATCTTGTAGAAAGAAAAGATAAGTAGAAGGCAATAATTGGGGCGTTAATGGGAAAGATGGATAAATTGAGTATTAAGATGATTAATAGACATGATGTTTCTAGTTTTGACCATTAGAGAAAACTTTGAAGGCTCAACCAAAAAAAATAAGTAAATAAAAGGCAGAGTGTGGAGAAAAAATGAGTGGAGAGAAGAAACAAATGGTGAGAAAAGAGCAGTAAAGGTGGAGAAATGCCTTAATTTTTATGCAAAACAAAATAATCTTACACGTTTATTTTTCTGATATCTTTGATTTTACTCTTGTATAAAAAGACATCTTAACACTAACAAACTTGATTCATGTGTTCCTAATTTTTGTGTTTCTTTGTTATTGGAATTTGAAGATGAATTTCCTAATAAAAGTCCAAGTGGATTGTCACCTATAAGAAGAATAGATCTAGTTGACCTAGTACCAAGTTCAGTTATTCTTAATAGACCAGCCTATAGAAGTAATCCTAAGGAAGTAAGAGCTCCAAAAGCAAGTGAAGTTTATGTCCAAGGGGTATATTTGAGAGAACATGAGTTCCTGTGTTATTCTCGTACTTTTAGTACCTAAAAAAATAGAACTTTGAGAATGTGTGTTGATTGAAGTTGGGCTTCAATTATGCTAAGAGATTTCAAAAAAACTTTAATTTTATTTAAATTAGTTGAGTTATTGTTTTATTTATCTTTTAGTTATTATTAGGTGTTTTAGAGATATTAGGATCATTATTTAAATTTAGGTTCATTAGATTATTATTATTTATTAGGTTTATTCATATTCACTAAGGATATCCTATTAGACTTAAGATTCTTTCTAGTATAAATACTCTTTCATATCAACTTTTTTTTTAAAAAAAAAAAAACCTATTTTTAATATAGAAATCAACATTGTTGCAATTTTGTGTTGTTGAGTGATTCACATACTAAGTTCTTGATTAAACTCATAGACTCTTCGAATGATTGATCAATTTCATTGTGATTTTATACTACTCGTTCATGTCTCTAATAGGAATATGTTGAGGGTGATCATAGGATGTAACTTTGATACTCCAAGACAGGTTCTTGTTGGGTCAAGATGCAAACCACTGAAATCTGATTTTAGTGTATCTTGGGAGGTATCTGTATTACCTCCTGTATAAGTATGTTTGTCATACCTTAGGTCTACTCAATAACTGACTATATGTGGTTCAAAGCTCGAGCTAACAAGAAAGCAAATAAGTAACAGCAGGGGCGCCAGGATTGAGGATTGGAAGGTCTTTTCTTTTTCTTTCTTGGGGGGGGTCGTCATAGGGAGCCCTAATGAACCATTTGGCAACACGGTGAGTGAAAGACCACCCCCACTACATAATAACATAGGAAACTAGAGTCGCTAGGATTTGAAACTATCCAATTGAGAATGCCAGACCACCACCATTACATAATAACATAGGAAACTAAAGTCACTAGGATTAGGATTTGAAACTATTCACTTGAGAATGCTATCAAGTGCAGTACCGCTAGACTAGCCAGCTTTCGAGGTTGTTAATAGTGCTAGTCAAAGTCTTATTAGGTGGTTTGACCATATCTCAAATAGACTAGCTACAAGCCCGCTAACCAGCAGATGGCATAAAAACTCCACCAGAGACTGCTTCTCATTTGAGCAATGGGAGCTTAGATTGAACTTATCTAAATCTAGAAAAGAGAACCAAGTATTCTCACCGACAAGGAAATCAAAAAACATGACTCACCTTCATGCGCCGCTCTCGTAAGGCAAGCAACCCAGCTTCAGTACATATTGCCTTTATATCTGCTCCCGAGAACTCATCCTTGGTCATAACAAACTCTTCTAAGTTAACATCATCAGCCAATGTCATCCTTGCTGTGTGTATCTACAATCCAAATATTGAGATTAATTGTAAAGTGCGCTTTACAGATTCAATGGTGAAAAAAACAAAGTGGTGAGGCATAAGATCACAAACAAATAGTCAAATGGAAAGATCTCCAATACATTGCTTCCCATAATCAAGTCGTGCTTACCTGGAAGATACGCCTCCTTGTTTTGATATCAGGAAGAGGGAATTCAATCTTTCTATCAATTCGACCAGGTCGAAGCAAAGCAGGATCAAGGCTTTCAATGCGGTTGGTTGCAAGAATCACTTTGACATCTCCTCTTGAATCAAAACCATCTAACTGGTTCAGTAGTTCCAACATTGTCCTCTGAATTTCACGTTCACCACCTGAATGGGCATCATACCTATGAGACGTTACATCAGAAACATTTCAAATTACATCAGTATAACATAGATATTCTATTTCTTCCATTATTTTGAGTAATCTGTAAATTTTACAAACTCACCTCTTTGTACCAACAGCATCAATTTCATCAATGAAGACAATTGATGGAGAGAGATCATCAGCAACTCTGAAAAGTTCTCTCACAAGTTTTGGGCCATCTCCCAAGTACTTTTGAATCAGTTCACTTCCAACAACACGCAAGAAAGTTGCTGATGTTGAATTAGCCACTGCCTGGAAAACCACCGAGGCTTACAAGGTCAGTCTTAGTTCACTCCACTTAAATAAAATCACAATGCCATATCATTACAAAGAAAATAGTGAGAGAAAAAAACATTTTTCCCAATTTTGATTAGATAGCTATATATCATGTAAAAATCATATAAATGTGCAGAAGTGATACAATAGAGCAACACCAGAAAGCAAACAAACCATCTACATTCTTTTGTATGCTTATAAGCATAAGAAAAAGAAATGTATTGTTGTCTTATGAAAAATACCTGTAAATTTAAGAGTAAAGTTGTAAGTCAATAATTTTGGAAACACAATCTCTTTGGTCAAATCATGGAAAGACACAAAATTATGTGATGAAAGTTATAATCAGAAATTTATAGGTTTAAAAACAGTCAATTGCAATTAGTATTTACATGGGCTTTCAAGAAGAGACACAGCAACAAAAGCCAACTATAAAAGCTTAAGTTGGATTCAATGTCAGACCAAAGACGACAACTTGAATTGCAACAATCCAATTGGGAAAAAATATTTTGATTGCACACCTTTGCAAGCAAGGTCTTGCCAGTCCCAGGCTCTCCATACAATATAACCCCCTTAGGAGGCTTAATACCAATATCTTCATATAATTCTGGATGGGTCAGTGGAAGCTCAACTGCTTCTTTGATTTCTTGTATCTGGGCATCTAGACCACCTATGTCAGCATAAGATTCTAGTGGAGCCTTGTCAACCTTCATCACAGATACCATTGGATCAACTTCATCTTGAAGAAGCCCAACTACAGAGAGAACCTGTCAAGAAGTCACAAAGCATATAAGTTTAATCAAAACCATTTTCCTAAATGAGATATTGTTAAGAACTATATCAATTGACATGAAAACTATAACAAGGCAACAAATCATATTACATAAATAGCAGTTGGGCAACATCTAGCTGATAATAACATATTCTACAAGAACCTTTAAAACCACATAGCATACTTTGTGAAATCTTTCATATGCTAAGTTTTCCAGACTATAATTGAAATCTAGTAATGAATGACGGAAATTCTTCCATGGCATCATCTTGAATTACATTATACCAGATTAAAACTATAGCTTGGACGGAGCTACATATGCAAAGATTAATAGTTTCAGATCAATGTTGCACGAAGGGTTAACAATAATGTTGTAAATATCCATTATGAACTTTCAAATCAATTAAGATCATAGCAAAGGTATATTATAATGATGTTTCCACAAGGTAAGAATCACAGCGATCATACTTGGATTCTATTCAATACTTCTCACAAAAAAACATTCCAAGTTCACAACAGCACTATAAGATGCAGCAGGCAAGACTCTACTCCTATATTCAATTCAAATACCGTACAACACAAAACCATTACCAATCCAAACCTAGATCATTACTTTCTTACAACACCTTAAAACAAAATAATCATACTACCTTATGCTAAAGTTCGTATTTATCATGTCCTAAACCTAAGCAACTCATGAAGCAAAACCCCTCATTTTAAACATAACAACCATAATTTGAAACTTTGCAACAGAAATCAAAATCGAAACTAGTAAATATTAATCAAAACCCTTGGAGGTACAAACTTTAAAAAATCAAATTACCTTATTATGCATCAAGATAGCACAACCAGGCTCAAGCTGATCCTTATCAACAAAAGACAAAATCCCGACATAATACTCAGGCCCAACTGACGACGAAACAATAGCATGATTCTCATCAATCAATTCCTCCAAGTTTCCGACACTCATAGGTGAGCCTCTCAAATCGTCAACCTTGGATCTATCCTCTTCCGCTTTCTCTTCTTGTGGCTTCAATCTCTCTTGATTTGCCACAAACTCCTCTTCCATCAACAAATAATCCTTGATTCGCTCCAGTTTTAGCAGTCTCAGTTTACACTTTGTAAGAGGCGTCACCGTAGGCAGCCGTGCAGCCGCCTCCGAACCTTTCTGCTTCCGCT
Source organism: Salix purpurea (assembly GCA_027405865.1). Lineage (NCBI taxonomy): Eukaryota > Viridiplantae > Streptophyta > Magnoliopsida > Malpighiales > Salicaceae > Salix > Salix purpurea. The sequence goes on from CM050334.1 coordinate 237,913, forward strand.
GCTTGCGGCCCACACGCGCTGGTGGAGCCGCCGGCTCGAATTTCTTGTCTTTCTTGTCGCTTCCATTTTGCTTTCTGTCTCCTGGGAGTTGCCGATTCAGACCGCCCGATGGTCCTTGACCCATGTTTCGATCTGGTTGATTTCGCAAGACAGTTTTTAATAAGAGTTTGGATTTTAGAGCAAGTAAAGTTCCCACCGTGCCGGAAAGAGAAACATGGTTTGATTTTTGTCCAAATCTTTTTGTTTTTATTATATTTTGGTTATCTAGAGTTAGTTTTTGATAATATTCGCTTCAATTTTAATTTGTGTTTTTATTTTGTTTATAATTCATACGAATTTGTATTGTTATTCATAAAATTATAATTGTAGTTTTGTTTTTCTTTGTTTTCAATATATTTATTGATTCTTGAGTCTAAAAATTATAAATACAGTGCGCTGTGAAAACTATTGACTTTGATTTGTTGATTTCAGTTCCTAAAGAACAAAAAAAAAAAAAACAAATTATAAGGTAAAAGGCGTAATAAGCTTAATAGAGTGAAAAGCCTTGATTTTTTTTTCGTTTGATACACGAGAGGTGCGAGGATATATTTTATGCTACTAACCAAATTTTAAAGATTCAAAGGATATCTGAAAACAATGAATCAGCAACACAAAACGCTGATGTAGTTTTCCAATAGCGAGTCATAGGCCAACAACTCGAGTTCTTGTTTAGGATGTATAAGTATCTAAAAGATGAGGTGGATTTGATAAAACAACATGATAGTGGGGTTGATCACTGAGGAAATAGGTTTGTATAGTTGTACAAAATGACATATTTGATTTTGAAGAGTTTGTTGACGAAAATGCAAATGCATTTAAAGATTACTATGATTTTGCATCTATTGGTCAAGTAATCAGGTCTGGAGCGAACATGGCTAGGAGGAATGTGAATTTTCTTGGCAAGAGGAATTATGGAAGATATGAATAGGGACTTAAACGTTATTAAACTGAAAATTCCTAACTTTCAAGATAAAAACAATCTCAAGGCTTATTTGAAGTGGGAAAAAAAATAGATTGGATTTTTTATTGTCATAGCTATTTTGAACAAAAAAAAAATGAAATTAGTGATAATTGAGTTTATGGAGTATGCATTGACTTGGTGGGATCAAATTGTAATTATTAGGAGGATGAATGGAGAACGACTCGTTCAGACTTGGAAAGAGATGAAAGTCTTAATGAGGAGATGATTTATGCTAAATCACTATTACAGATACTTATACTTAAAGGTCCAAGGTTTGAATCAAGGTTATAAAACAGTATATGAATATCACAAAAACATGGAGATAGCAATGATTAATGGGAAATATTGTTGAGGATAAAGAAGTTATCATGACTACATTTTTTAATAGGTTGAATCGGGGCATTGTCAATGTGGTTGAGATAGAGCCCTGTGTGGACCTAGATTACATGGTTCATATGGCTACGAAGGTGGAGAAACAATCTACGAAGGGACATGTTCAGTCAGCGTTTAATTCATGTTTTTCATCATCTTAGATGTCAAATTTAAAGAGATTGTCCGGTTGCAATCCTTTGTTCCTTCTAGAACTAAACCACCAAAGGTTAAAGATGATGTCCCTACTGGTGTAGAAGGTAAATTTGAAACTCAACCTAAATGTACTCATGATGTTAAATATTTTAGGTGTCAGGACATTGACATTATGCTTTGGAGTGTCTAAACAAGATAATCATGATGATTAGAGATAATGGTGATTTGGAATCTAAAAGTGACATACTTAATTGTTAAGGCATGACACCATTGGAGGATAGTGATGGGGATGAGTTAACATTACTGGTTGAGGAGTCCTTGGTTATAAGGTGCAGACTTTAAGTTTAGGTCAAGGAAGATGAAACTAATTAGCAAATGGAGAACATCTTCCATACATGTTGTTATGTACAAAGCAAGGTGTGTGATTTATTTATAGATAATGGAAGATGTGTTAATATTTGTAGTACCACCCTTATGTTTCCGAGCGAGATAAAACTCGTTCTGTTTTTTGAATTGGAACTAAATGTACTGACCATTTCAGGAAAAAAATGGTACAAAATTGATAACTTTAATTAGAAGTAATGGATATGGATATACTTGCCATAATGGCGATATCTCTTTGTGTTCTCCATATACATTTCATCCATCACCCCACCATAAATATTGTACTTTAAACTTCTTGTGTATTCCATTTTAAGTAGAATTTTACAAAACCAAACAATGTTCCATAAATAAACCTATCATTGTAATTGTAATTAAGTTAAAATATTTTTTTAGTGTTTTTTGTTATTTTTATCTCTTCTTCAAATCAAATTATTTTTTTATGCTCGTAATATTTATTTTAGCTTTGTCTTTTTTGTTGTTGTTTTTGTTTGCTCTTGTGTTAAAGTTTTTTTATTATTCGAGATAATTTTATGGTTTCATTATTTATGCAATAATAATGGTAATTTTAGTGATTGTTTTTTATTGCTTTCTTACTTGCTTTTTTGCAAAAATGTTTTTTTTTATTCTTCAAGCAATTTAATGATTTTACTTATTTGAGCAGTAATAATGATAATAATTTTAGCTGTTATAGTCATGATAATAATGGTAACGTATCAATGGATTTTCAATGATATTTTCTTCTTTTTATAGGTAGAAAATCAACGATATATTTCTATTGTTTAGTTATTGTAGGTTTTTCTACAATTTATATTTTTATTGTTGTGTTTAATTTAAATTAGATTATATAATTAACTAATAACTAAAACAAAATGAACATTTGAACAGTGAAAAATATTGTTCACGCAGACTCATTGCACTGTGGACGCGAGCTTTGTCCTCCGTGCGTCGCGCGAGTTCGTCCACCTTTTTTTTTTTGTTTTTTCCGCCTATGAACAGTGTTTTACCGATTTCGTCCCCGATAATAAGACAAAAACACGGTTTACGCTGAGGGACACGGGTGTAATTGACCATTCCGGTCCGGTCCGGTCCGGTCCGACCCAATTCGGCCGAGCGGTTTATTTTTTTTAATATTATTTCAAACAGTGCAGTCACCGTTTTAGCCCTCGATAACGACAAAATCACGCACAGTGTGTGAGGGCTGAAACGGTAATTAGCCAATTTTTTAATTATTTTTCGCCCGGGTTACTGTTGGAGCGTCCGTTCACGCGCCATCCATTTCCGCGCGCACGCGTGTTTCATGTGGCGCGTGCGACGTCATACGGCGTCCAAAAATTATCAACCGGCGTCTAGAACGATTTTTAGCCATGCTCTCTTCCACATGGGGCGGCGCGTGTAGACATGTTATGCCCAGGTACGTGTGAATGGGCGTTTGAATTTCCCCCCTTCATTTCTCTCTCCTCCTGCGCATGATGACGTCAGCGAGTCAGTGTTTTTGGCAAAGTTCATTTCAGTCCCTGAACGCCCGAATTTGTTGTTATGGCCCTTATTTCAATTATATTAGTTTTGATTTGTTTCAATTGCATCCTTAAATTGAAAATCAGTAGAATATATAGTTTCAATTCGGTCCTCCTACTTTTAATTTCCGGTTTGGCTGTAAATAACTCAATAAATTCGGTCCACAAGTTTTGATTTTTTCAACTTTGTCATTTGATTGAAATTGATATTAAATGTGGTTTCCATTTCAGCCCTTGGACTTTTAATTTTTCAATTTGATCCCTTTATATTTGATTTTCATTTCAGCCCTTATACTTTTATTTTTTTATATTTCTAGAATATTCCCTACTTTGTCCATGTATATATAAGTGTACTTAACACAATAATAATAATAATAATAATAATAATAATAATAATAATAATAATAATAATAATAATTTGTTTATTTTTCTTGCTTACTCTTTTGTTAATGTTTTTTTTTCTCCGTGTAATTTAATAATTATTATTGTTTTGATAGTAATGACAATGATTTTTTTTCCTTTTGTTAAAGTTTCTAGGATATTTTTAGTCTTTCATTAATTATATGTTCTAATATTTATTGAATATTATCTCATAGGAATATATATATAGGGAGAATAAAACATGACCTAGGATTTTTTGAATAAAAAAAATTAATATCAGTATTCTTAAATATATTTAATGTAATGATATAATCAATAAATCGGATAACATAAAAAAAATTTGTCTTCGAATTTTAATTTTGTGCTTGACACAATAATAATAATAATAATAATAATAATAATAATAATAATAATAATAATAATAATAATAATAATAATTATTATTATTATTATTATTATTATTATTACAATAATAATAATAATTTAATTGTTTTTCTTGCTTGCTCTTTTGTTAATGTTTTTTTTTCTCCGTATAATTTAATAATTTTTATTGTTTTGACAGTAATGACAATGATATTTCTTTTTTTTTTCTTTTGTTAAAGTTTCTAGGATATTTTTAGTCTTTTATTAATTATATGTTCTAATATTTATTGAATATTATCTCATAGGAATTTATATAGGGAGAAGGAAACATGACCTAGGATTTTTTGAATAAAAAAATTTAATATCAGTATTCTTAAATACATTTAATATAATCATATAATGAATAAATCGGATAACATAAAAAAAAAATTCTTCTAATTTTAATTTTGTACTTAACACAATAATAATAATAATAATAATAATAATAATAATAATAATAATAATAATAATAATAATAATAATAATAATAATTTAATTGTTTTTATTGCTTACTCTTTTATTAATGTTTTTGTTTTTCCATGTAATTTAATAATTTTTATTGTTTTGACAGTAATTGCAATGATATTTATTTTTTTTCTTTTCTTAAAGTTTCTAGGATATTTTTAGTCTTTCATTAATTATATGTTCTAATATTTATTAAATATTATCTCATAGGAATGTATATAGGGAGAAGAAAACATGACCTACGATTTTTTGAACAAAAAAAATTTAATATCAGTATTCTTAAATACATTTAATATAATGATATAATGAATAAATCGAACATAGAAAAAGTTTGTTTTTGAATTTTAATTTTGTACTTAACATGATGATAATAATAATAATAATAATTTAATTGTTTTTCTTGCTTGCTCTTCTGTTTATATTTTTTCCCTCCGGATAATTTCAATTTTTTTATTGTTTTGACAGTAATAGCAATGCTAATCTTTATTTTTATTTTATTTTTTTGTTGTATCTTTTTTTAAATTTTCTTAAATATTTTTAGTCTATCATTAATTATATGTTCGAACATTATCGCATAGGAATATATATAGGGAGAAGAAAACATGACCTAACATTTTTTGGAAAAAACAAATTAATATCAGTATTCTTAAATACATTTTATTTAATAATATAATGAATTAATCGAATAACATAAAAAAAAATTTATTTAATATTATCGCCTATAGATATATAGAGAGCAGAACAAAATGACTTAGGATTTTTTCCTTAAAAAAATTAATATCAATAATCTTAAATACATTTAATGTAATAATATAATTAATAAATCTTATAAAAAATATTTTTATATTTGTATATTTATGTCAAATTAAAATATGTAAAACTAATTATACGTTTGAATATTTATTGAATATTATCGCCTAAAAATATATTAAGAGAGAGGAAAAATGACCTAAGATTTTTTGAAGGACAAAAATTCATATCATGTTTTCTTAAATATATTTAATATAATAATATGATTAATAAATCTTATATAAAAAAAAATTGGTTCAAAATTTAATTTTGTCTTCTTTTATTTAAGTAGGTTTATGAATTTATCTCTCGATTCATTAGCATGTGCTTAGTAGCAGTTTGCAACTCCGCTTCCGTCGTTCCCGCCCGCCTGTCCTATTTGATTTAGTCAGTCGTCTGAAAGTGCTTGCAGGGAATTTCCAATGTTTTCATTTTTAATATTTTAGATCTAATATTACTGGAAAAAAAACATCTCAAAAAAAAAATATTGACAAATTTACCTGCATTATCTACAAGTCAAATTAAAAAATATACAAGTCACTTTCCGTTTCCATTAGACTGTTCTTTTTAGACGGCAAATAAATAATTATAGCACACAAAAAAATTAAGTTTATGTTTTAAAAATAAATTACAATATTTTTATTTCTAACATGTCTGATATTTATTGAATATTATCGCCTAAAAATATATTGAGAGAGAGGAAAAATGACTTTAGATTTTTTGAAGGATAAAAATTCATATTAGTATTCTTAAATATAATTATACTAACTAAATATTAAAATAATAAAATACAATACATAAAAAAACAATCAATTTTCTACATAGATAAAAAAAACCCGCCGCATCGCGCGGGTTAACCGCTCGTGAATTAATCCTAATAAAGTGAATTTGATGATTCAGGTATCTGAATCTTCTTGTTTTTTTTCTTTCTTATGATTATGATAATTTTATGCTGGTAACTTTGTTAGAACCTGTTAAGCATATAAATTTATATCGATTTGAAATTCATATATTTTATTGGAAACTCGCGCTCTGTAGAAATTTTACATAAATTTATTCTTTTGCCTAAATTTATAATATAGTAAAAAAATCCCACTCTTAATATATTTTGCGTTGAAAAAAAAAAGATTTTGGCCTCGACGAAGCGCGAGCAAGTGGCTAGTGTATATATATTATGTGTAATCAAGCTAAAAATGTTATACATATGATTAAAGCATGTTTAAAATAAAAACAACATGGATCAAATTCTCACAAATAACTTATTATTAGTATTGCTATTTTAATATGGAAAATATTACTTAATAATTACTTATATCAACAACCTCCCCTACGCATCCTGGAACACAATTGCTGCCAAAACGATTAAACAATTATATTATTCATATAGATAAATAATGAAACACCATCATAAATGAGAGCTGTATTAGTATAATTTTAAATCGAATTAATTTATTTCTCAAACTTTTATTAATAAAAGTAGTTTACCTTTAAAATTAAAATTTTCAAATTCAAAATTAGATGGAAAAAAGCTTAAATGCATGAAACAGAAACACGTGTATTTTGCATTTCATTATTAAAGAAAAAGAAAACCAGGCCGGCGCCAAAAAAACTCCAACAAACGCACACCGAATCGAAGAAGAAGATCTAAGAAAGCAAAAAATGAGCGGGACGCGATTATGCGTATTGCTCGGAGAATTAGGTTACGAAGGGGCAGAAACACTAGACCCAGACAGTTTCGAATGGCCTTTCCAATACGACGACGCACGCCCTATCCTCGACTGGATCTGCTCCAGTCTCCGCTCTTCCAACGTTCTCTCCCTCTCCGACCTCTCCCGGTTACTACTTCTCATTCCCTCTCTATTTTCTATTTCTTCACATCAGATCTAATTTTACTTCTCAATCGATTCTTCAGGTACGAACAGTTTCTTCAAGAGGAGAAGCTTTTGGAGGTACAATTCCCTTCCCATTTTTTTTCTTAAAACAGATGATTTGTGTAATTAGAGTGGAATTTTGGCTAGGGTGAGGACTTGGAGTTTGCTTATGATAGCATTTCAGCATTTTCTTCAAGGAGAGACAATCAGGAGGAAGTTTTTGGTGCTGAAGAACCTTTAAAAGATATAAGGCAATATCTCGCTTTCTAATCATCTTTGTTCTTCCTTGTAAACCTTTCAATTCTACGCTCTATCATTAATAATTAATGATTTTTATTTCATTTTGTCTTAGGGATGCTACTTCGGCGTACAAAGATGAAGCTTTGGAGTTGCAGAAAGAGCTCAGGCATTTGCAGGTTCAGTTTGATTTGCTTTCTGGCCAGGCTTCTGCTTTGATCCAAGGGAGGCGGGCTCGAGTTGCTGCAACATCTACGGTGAATGGATGCCTTGCTGCAGTTGATGATACTCTTTCGGCACGAAACTTAAGGGTATATATATATATTATTTATTTTTAAATTGTACTTAACTTCATCAACAGCAATGATAATTGGAGCACACTCTTTATCTCTTGTTTAAAGTGGGTTGCTTTCAGAGACAAAACTGCATGTAGTAATTTGTTGCTTATTATGTCTTCTGAAATCTTTCTTTGTATTGTAGATGAATGAGATTCTTGGAAGGATTGCATCCACAGCACAAGAGTTGGCTCGTTATCATTCTGGAGATGGTAGTGTTTCCCTTTCCATTTTTAACTTGTTGTTTTGGCAAATTGATTTTTTTTGAATTACGATCAGTTTTTGGGAAGCATTTCTCGTGAAAGATTAGACCTTCAATTTTAGATCTTTTACTTTCAAACATATGGTGTTTGATTCTATTTGTAAAGAGGATAACGAAGTCAATGTGAAGCCATGTTTTCAATTGAGTACATGCATTGATGCATGATGCATGATGCATGATGCAGCTCTTTGACCCTCAGTGTACGGCATACTTTGGGATATTCTCAAGCTTCATTATAGAACATAAAGCTTGTTTGGACAGTTTGGGGGTGGGAGTAAGAAGAAAAGTAATGGTAAGTTGAAAAACAAAAATGGAAGCTCTGCTCTTATCCAGACTCTGGACAACCAATTACTGCTTCGACTTCAACTCCTAAGATCATATATAGTCACAAACTAACAAAATTTTATTTTTATTTTTGTTTTTTCTTTTGATGACTTCTATCACTATTTTTCTTGCAGAGGGTGACATCTACTTAGCTTACTCTGATTTTCATCAGTACTGGCTTCAAGATTCATCTTGTATAAAGGAAATAAATCAGTGGTTCTCTAAGCAACTGGACACGGTATGTGGATGCCAAAACTGTTTCTCTCTTATAATATTGAATTTGAAGCCATTTTGCATGTCTACTCTTAGGACCTAAAGTTGCATAAATTTGTTTAATGACATCCATTGCCAGTTGAGTGCTATATAGATATTTCTATTGACTTTTTATCTGTTTTGTGATTTTAATAGACATTATTTTTTACCATGGCGATATTTGTTCTTTAATATAGCTGCAACATCACTTTTTCGAGAAATAAGAGACATTACTCTCCTTTTTTTTTATCTTTTTCATTTCACCCTTGCTTTTTCTTGAAAGTATCTGTCTATTCAAAGTCATGCTCTACTGTAACTCAATAACTACTGTGATCTAAAGTTTATGTCCCAACTCTATGCACTAGACAAGTTGTATCTACCTAATAATTCTAATTGAAAGTACAAGTTTTCAAGTATTTTGTTATGAACAATTTCTCAACGGTAGGATACATATCAGATCACTCTCAATTTCAAGAAATGGTCTTTTTTCTAGTTTTCATGATCTTAATGTGTTATAAGAATCAGGGACCTTTTCGACTAGTTGCTGAGGAGGGCAAATCAAAATGTTCGTGGGTGAATCTTGACGACGTCTCAAATATTTTAGTACGAGGTATCCTTCACTTTTTCTTCTGCAACTTAAGTTCATGATGCATCCTTTTCTTCCCTTGTTGCCTTTACCTTCCTTGTATAGTACCTCTGCAACTAATATGTCGTAGAAATACAGTTTCCATGGTGAGATAGATGCAATCACTGTGTTAGGATTTAATGCATGAACACTGGCGTCAAGTGCTAGCTTAAGCACCACTGGTGAGGCAAGGCCACAATGCCTTTATTAGCCTTAGGTGATTATATTCAATGAGGCACTGCCTAGGCTAGTGCCTCAAGCATTTTACAGGCTTGGCGTCTTTTGCCTTCGACAACACTGTTACTATAAATTATTTTATTTTGTTTTAAGGGTGAAAAATATAACTTTATATGAATGTGTTATGGTATTTTCTTTTGATTTTCTAATGATCGAATCTTAATTGGGAAGACACACACACACACACACACACACACACACACACACACACACACATATATACATATACATGTAATATTATACACATTTTTTAATTTATAGCATATCACCTTGGTTCATTTAGGCAAGCGTCGAGCACCACAAGCAAACCTTTCGCCTCTTACAACACTTTTCATATACCATGTATCATCCTGTTAAAATACTCACTTCTTTTTGGGTGAAGCAGATTTAGAGCAATCCCATCACCAGCGTGTTTCAGAATTGCAACGGCTTCGTTCTATGTATGTGGTTTATTGTACCTTTCCTGTATTTGCTTATTTTTCCCATATGGTTCTGTTCTTATTCTATACTCTCTGTCTTGCTCCATGATAACCGTTGCTATACCAATTAAAAGCCTTCTACAGGTGGTGGTTATTTTAATTTCATGCAGTATAGTTTTAAAACTTTTGGTCAACATAACATAAGTTTTAAATGTCGTGACCTGTTCTCGAGAAAGAAACTAATGGTCCTTGTAATAGTTACAGTGACTGACTGGAATCAAGAATCCATGTCTGTTACTTCAATGACACCCATAGGAGAGTTTATATATGGGATTGGTGGTTAAGCAATATATCGTGTATTCATGTGGCTGTTCTATGACTTTGATTTTTCAATATATCCATGCCCTCCTCCCTGTTCCCTCCTGGGGGGGTATCTTGTTTTCCATGGTGGTGATTTTTTTTTTGACACTCTTTGATTGAAGTTTGATGCTTGATAAAAATGTCAACATAATTTGACAGATTTGGAACAAGTGAAAGGCAGTGGGTTGAAGCCCAGGTTGAGAATGCTAAGCAGCAAGCTATTCTGATGGTACTTAAATCTCAAGTAACATCAGATGAAGCACATATACATCTTGATCTTCATTCTCTAAGGTAGAAATTTCATGTTTTATATTCTTTTTCATTCTATGGTCTTTAACTTCTATTTTTATGGCTTCCAATCAAGCATAAGGTGATAACACTCAGTGAAATTGTTCTCTCATACATAGACACATGTACATATATACATTCTCTGTATTTTACAAGCATATGCACACATGCTCGTTTGTATGCTTCTAAAATACAGAGAATGGCTGGATTGTTTTGTCTTATCTAAATCGATTATAAATGATCCATATTGGAGATTATGCTGTGGGTTTGAAACTTTTGTCAACAACGCCATAGAGAAGGCTTTGCATTATGAAAATGCTTTTATAACCTGGCATAGTCTCTCAAATATCTTGAAAGTGGCTTTCATTTCTGTTGTAACTTTATAATTACAAATACCTTGACACTAAATTTTGAGGATAACATAGTAATTATGAACTTGGTTAATTTGCATTTGAAATAGTTATGGGGACTTAATCATAAATGTCTCCCTAGAAATCTTTTTTCTTCAACGAATCCTCTTTTCTTATTCTAAAATAACCCCTCCAACCTAAAGGAAATAATTACTCTCATTGCAGAAAAGCCTGCAAAGTCATCTCCAACATCCTATGAAAGTAGTGGCGAATAATTAACAAAAATTCCATGGGTGAATTACAATAAACCCACCTGAGGTGTCGTCAAGAATATAATAAATACCACCCAAAAGTGAAGGTTTGTACAAAAACCCATCATGTTTTAATAAAATACTACAGAAACATACTTCTACCCAAAATCCCCTTCAGGTTTTTGCCAAACCTTCAAATTTCACCATTCCTTGAGGAGGTTATTGTAATTTACCCTAATACATATTTTTTAAATCTCCATGTCTTGCTTGCACTTTGTGCTTTTTATGAAAACATGTATCAGGTTATTGTTTTGGCTATTTTATGTGACATCTTGTATTTATCATGAATAAACAGGAGAAAGCATGCTGTATTGGTTGAAGAGCTTTCAAATCTTCATCACAAAGAAGAGAAGTTATTATCTGAGGTTTGTATGGGTGTATTTCCTAATTTTATCTATATTTTTATACTTTAATTCTTTCAGATGTCATGGAGTATTTAGAAGTGTCGTAACTCTTATGCTATTATTCAGCAGGATTTGAAAGCCCACATGTTTTCATTGTGACATCTGTTGTATTTTTCCATGGAGGATGGCTCATTTTCCTGTCATTTTCTCTTCCTTTTGCTTTAATTAAATCTTTCCTTTCTAAAAATATTCAGAGAGGAAAACCATAAGTTTGCACTTTGGGATATGCAGGAAAACCTTATGTTTTAGTGGTTGCAGTTTGTGTGCCCACTTTTAGATGATACTGATGTATCTAAGGCAATACTGATGTTGGCACTGGTCAATTATATTATTTCAATTTGTGGGATCATTGGTTGCTTGGCCAAAAAACTGAACCTTAAATCTGGGGGAACGGTGGTTGCATGGGTGGCTGCAACAGAAAAAAAAGATGGAATGGTGGTTGCGAGAATGCTTAGTGGTTTCTGATGTTTTATTCATCTATATTCTCTCTCATCCATTCACTCAGACACAGACAATTACCACGGCTGGTTTTTTCTTAGTGGTTATTATATGCATACTATTTGCCCCCTAATGATTCATCATCAACTTTTCAGACCATTCCAGATCTTTGTTGGGAGTTAGCTCAACTTCAAGACACATACATTTTGCAAGGTATTATGAAGTTGTAGCTTTCCTGCTCTAGAAAAAGGAAGTGCACAATTTTGTGGTTCTGATAGCGTTGACTGTAAACTTAAATCATTTCTAATTATGCACTTGCAGGTGACTATGATTTAAAGGTCATGCGTCAAGAATACTATATCAATCGACAGAAAATGGTATTGTTTTCAACATTATAAGTTTATTTCTTTCCATCCTTTTTATAATTGTATTCTGGACAAAGTTCAAAAATTAGCTAGTTCATCTGAAAGCAGCTCTTTATTGCCATCATGTCCTATCTCCTTCCACAGCCTCCCTTTCCAATACTCTTTTTTGTTGCTTGCTTGATTTTATAATAGAACCTAAGCTATCAAATAGACAATTTACCCAATTTCATGTCCTGTTCAAGTCAGTGTTTGAGGACTTCTGCTGCAATATTTGTGTTTTAGAACTGATTGTGGATGTTCCAACCACTGTTTCCTTCTGCATTACTATATTGATGCTAGATAATCCCAAATTAAAATATTTCTGAATGTGTTTATACAAAATCCATTCATCTCATCCAATTTTCATATAAACCAATTGAATAAATTGTTGCAACACTGATGAAACAATTCTATACTATGAATAAATCTGCATGTATTTTTATGAGGATTCACAATCTTAATTTCTTGCTGCAGCTCATAAATCACCTAATAAATCAACTAGCAAGGCATCAGTTCTTGAAAATAGCTTGTCAGTTGGAAAAGAAGAACATGCTTGGAGCATATTCCCTACTTAAAGTCATTGAGTCAGAGCTTCAAGGGTACCTTTCATCAACTATGGGCCGAGTGGTATTCCCTACTTCCTAAGCCTTTTGTTTTAGTTTCTATTGATTTTCATGAGATTGCCACTTCTATCAAATATGCTGGCCACCTACAAGTTTGTCTTCTAGAGTGTTTTCTGTTTTTATCTGTCATTTTAACCAAATCAAATTGGGCAGAAATGATCATATATATACTACGTTCAGTTGAATTTTGTCAATAACTTTTTATCAACATGATAGGGTCGTTGCCTGGCACTAACTCAAGCTGCATCTGATCTTCAAGAACAAGGAGCAGTGGATGATCGGGATACTCTTCTGCATGGTGTTAGGGACCTTCTAAGTATCCATTCAAGTAATGACCACATGCCCTTTCCCCTCATAGTTAATTTATTGTAAAATTTATTGTCTATTGGAGGTGTAATAGTTATGGGATTCAAATTTTTGCTTCTGTCATTTTTTCAGATGCTCAAGCTGGATTATCAATATATGTATCAGCTCCTGGCATTGTACAACAGATTTCTGCTCTACATGCAGATTTGATGACACTTCAGTCCGATCTTGAGAACTCCCTTCCAGAAGACAGAAATAGATGTATCATTGAGCTGTGAGTAATCAAATTTTAGCTAAGCATCCCTCTACTACATTGAATAGTATCAGGTTTTCTTTGTTTCCTCTATCTCCACCACAACGGTATGATTTGAACATGAGATCCTCTGTGATTGGCATGATTATTGTTGCATTACTATATGATTCCCCTATTTATATGACTGGTCAATGATCTCTAGAAGACAATCAAAGATTTAAGTGTTGTGTCCATGGACTTAATCGTGTTGAGGAATTTTCATCTGCTTCCACTTGATAGATCATTTTCTTCAGAAGGATCTGTTATATCTTTGAAATGGTATTGTTGTGGACAAATTTACTTCTGGTTGGGGTTCTTTTTGGGTGGGTGGTGGGGACGGGATTGTGATTGAAAATGCATGGAAAATTGCTGTAAAACCTCCATGTTACATTTTGCTTTCTTTACCCACACAAAGGTACAGCTCACGTGATTGAAGTCCTCAGTTAAATGCATGGAAAATCACTGTACAACCTCCATGCTACATTTTGCTTTCCTTACCCACACGTAGATGGGGGGTGGGGCAGACTAAGGTTCATTGAAACACTTCATGCAAACGAGAAACTAGAGGAATAAATCACATGCAATCAAGAAATGAGAGGAATAGTCATTCCATAGAATGGCTTTTAGTGAAAATTGTAGTTGGGAATTGTTCACATGAATGGACTGATTTTTATAATGTTAGGGAGGGAGCAGGTAATCTGATACCCATACCAAACCTTGGATTTATTCAATTCGAATAGACTTGACATTTGGGATTTTTCTTATATACCAACTAAGAAGCAGCTGCTAGTAAAACTTGGAAGCAGTTATCACATTTTCTGTTCGTTCAGGTGTACACTTATTCAAAGTTTGCAGCAATTACTGTTTGCATCTTCAACAACTGCGCAACCCATACTGACACCTCGGGTATTATCAGTCATTTCTTTCATCTTATGTTTAACTGGTGGAATGGTCTTTTGTCAGTTTTTTTCCTTCCATGCTCTTGATGGTTTATGCTCTTATTGCTTAACTATCTGAATTATATGAATGGCCCAGTGATTAATTTAAAATATCAAAACATGCAGTATCACTTCCGATTGATTTCTGAAACTTCAAATGATTGTAAATCTAAAACATGGTGCCCTTGCTGGATGTTATCCAGAATCTCCTCTTTGAATGAGTGTAAATTTAAACTAAAACATTTTTTCCTTCCATGCTCTTGATGGTTTATACTCTTATTGCTTAAATATCTGAATTATATGAATGACCCAGTGATTAATTTAAAATATCAAAACATGCAGTATCACTTCCGATTGATTTCTGAAACTTCAAATGATTGTAAATCTAAAACATTGGTGCCCTTGTTGGATGTTTTCCAGAATTTCCTATTTGAAGCTTAGTTACTTGATCTCTGTTGGAAAACATAAACTCTTATCAATCTTTTCATGTACCCTTACTGTGCTTATTATCCCTTCAATTCTTGGAAAGAGGTGGCCTTTAGAGAGAGGTTACTGCCATTTTGGACCTTTCAAGGGGGCATGGGTGTTCTGGTGGCTTTATGGATATTAGATATAGCAACTGATTGGAATAATCAGTCTACTTTGTAATATATACAGTTTTTTTGAATCTTCCCAATGCATCAATATTCATGATGTATTCTCTCTCTCTCTCTCTTTTCCTGATGCACTGTCTGAATATATCAAAGTGCTCATTTTGCTGTTTCTTTTGTGTTCTAACTTGACATGTTTGCTCCTGTGACATTTGTTTGCCTGTTTTAGACATTAATGAAGGAGCTTGATGAAATGGAAAAGATCAACGGAAAACTCTCTGCGGCGGTTGAAGAGGTGACCCTTGAACACTGCAAGAAGAATGAGGTAAGCTTACATTGATATATTATCAAAAATCATCCCATCTGAATCATCACTTCACAGTATATTAAAACAATACAAGAGTAACTGGACTGTCAAAATTTTGAGACATGCATTTCATTACCAGGTTTAGTCTAAAAGTAAATTAACCTGCCACGTGGAGGGAGTATAATCAGGGCCCCTTAAGCTAAAAGTCTTTAAAGATGACAACAATAACAAAGGTGACTGTAAACCGTAACACTTAATGTTAAAAAAGGAAACGAAATCATGACTTGACCTTAGGGGTAAACTGACCAGTGAGGTAGTGTGTAAGATTATGATAATGATTGGTTTTCAAAGTGTTTTTGACTTGGAAATACATCAAGATAATAGTTTTTCATTTCTTAAAATTCATTTTGATATCAGCACATAAAAAAATATTCCAAAAAAAGCTGACAATAGTTTGAAGAGAAAAAAATTCAAATTTTTCGAGAAGCACAACGTGGCGGTAAAAGACAAACAAGCTCTTAATGCTAGAAAGAGAAAAGAAATCAGGAATTCTCTTTTAGGGCAACATGCTTCTTTTTGCATATCTCCAATTGCTTACATGCATCAAATATAGTTTTTATAGTGAATCTTACAAGAAATGCCTCACACCAACATAAAAAGATTCTTCTGCTTCTATGCCTATACCACACCCCACCACAAGGAAGAAGCCCCCCTTCCTCGATGCGCAAATTTTCAAACCACACCTATTAAGCCATGCATCTGAATTTCCTGCCCCGGTTCTTTTTCTCTTGCAGATTGTAAAACATCATTCACAAGAGGTCGGACTTCAAAGGCGTGTTTTTGTTGATTTCTTCTGCAATCCTGAACGTTTGAGAAGCCAAGTCAGAGAATTGACTGCTCGAGTCAGAGCTTTGCAAGTTGCTTGATCCACCTGTTCATTTAGTTTGTCTGTCTATTATTCTATTCTTACCTTCAAAAAGAAAACAAAAAAGGAGACAAGCTGTGAACTATTTGTTGAATCTAGAGTTACGTCCATGCTATTATCGGAAGAGTATCAGGAGTCTAATAACAGCTTATGTTGCTACTGAAGCTCCACATTAGATGAGGAACAAATGTTATCCATTACTAGGGGTTTCATATATGCAAACATCAACGAAGCATGGAACAGATAAATGGGTTCTCTGCCGTGGCTTATTTGCAGATGCTATTGGCGCCAGCATGAAGCAAACACATGTACAGATAAATGGGTTTCATATATGCAAACATCAACGAAGCATGGAACAGATAAATGGGTTCTCTGCCGTTGCTTATTTGCAGATGCTATTGGCGCCAGCATGAAGCAAACACATGTACAGATAAATGGGTTTCATATATGCAAACATCAACGAAGCATGGAACAGATAAATGGGTTCTCTGCCGTTGCTTATTTGCAGATGCTATTGGCGCCAGCATGAAGCAAACACATGTACAAAAAAAGCAGCTGCAGTTTGTGTTATTCAAAAGAACCAAGGGATGAAAAAGTCTCGCGAGTCCTTGGATGTATCAAATTCAAAAGGGGAGGAAAACAGAAGAAAATTGAAAGCAGCAGCCAGCTAAAACGGGAGAAGAAAACCCTCTAGCATTTGTTTTTAGCCATGTAATGGCTGTCATATCGCAATGTTACTACACAACGTCCTAAAAAAACTCACCTTGCAAAATCGACATTCATCGTAAAATTCCAAAAAATCTTTTTTCTATTTCTTCTCAAAAACCCTCTAGGATCAATTTCAAAGTAATTAGACTTTTCTCCAAGTTTCATCTAAGGGTTCCTAAGTCAATTTATAAGATTAAGACTTCAATCTTTAATTGAATTCAAATTGACTTTTATTTATGTTTTCAATCTCTTAACTTGGTAACAAAATCGTTTTTGAATCACAACCGATATATTTTATAACGTCTTCCCTTTTTCTTCCTCCCAGACCAAAATTCTCATGGCAAGAAGAAAAGCTTCTCTTTCTAATTATCTCAATTCTTACTCTACCCAAACGACTCTCATACTCAATAACATTATGGAACATAAAACTAACGAATCCTTCGTTCAATCTCAATGAATTCACTCTACATAAACCCTAAACATTGTCATCAACATGAACTCATAAATCACACAATTAACATTAAAAAGGATGTCTTAACTTGTAATCCAATGTAATTTGGAGGAATAAAGACCCCAAAACAAGCTCTTTTTTTCCTTCTCCTTCCCTTTCTTCCTCTCTCTTTGATTCACTTTCTATTTCCTTCTAATTTGGCTAATTAAGGGTTTCCTCCAAATTAATTACCCCCATGCACTAAAATCTTTAATCCTCTCTTAAGATTTTGAAAGAATATTTTGTTTTTAAGGAAAATGGGCAACTCTTTTTTTTTTTTTTCAGCCCACAGTTTCTTTTATTTTCACTCATCTCTTTTTTGGGAAAAGTTTACGTGTTGCAAGAAAAGAAAATTTACATGATGGCAAGAGGCATACCTCTCGAATACATAGAACCTAAAACTGACGCAACATGTTCGAGGCTGAGTCTGTGGCTGTGTGGTTCACTCGTATCTTATGCCCTTAGTTCTCATCACTTACTTAATCCAATTAAGTCCTTTAATTAACTTAATTTTATTGTCAGGTTTCCTTTAGCTTAATATTCTTTCTATTCCTCTATTTCCTTTTCTCTTTGGGAAACATCTTAAAATTTTGTTTCATATAAATTTTCCTTTCACATTCGAGCAAAAATTCAATGCTTTGTAAGTTCTGGGAAGAGTTTCCTACTCGGCATTTTCGTTGTCCTACAATTCTATTATCGTTGATTGTATTTCTGTATGGGGTTTATAGTTATGATCCTTCCCTACACAATCTTATTTTACATATTGCAGTTTGTTATTGTAACTCCAATCCTTACGAAGAACCCAATTTCTAAAGCGTTAGAGATTCCAATTTAATTGAGAATAATCAATCAAACTCATTTGCAAATATCATTATTCCACCAATCTATGAAACTTAAACATAATCATGAAAAATCAATATTAATTCAAAATCCTTTATTTATCAATGGCCATCCCTAATCAAATTCTTTTTTTATGCCATTAAACTCCACCTCCGAAAAATGCATTTTGTGGCTCCAGTTGAGTGAGTAAAATTTTGGTTGTCTCAGACTCTTATAAGAGGTGCACGCCCTGACTCGAACTTGAGACCTGCTGTGCAGATCACAAGCTATTTGTCATCATGTCATGCCCATTGGAGACCCTAATCACATTCATTTTTTCTTCCATAACTTCTTTCAATTTCCTTTATATATATCACATATTTATCATAACCATAATATATCATTTATATCACAACACCATTATTCTTCCATCTCTCAAATTCGATGGCATATATCATGCAAATCAATCGAAATAATTCATTTCTACTTAAAACCATATAAAAATATAAAAATAAATTAATTTCATACAATTACAACAATTCAATACATGTCATCAATTCCCCTTTTCTTCCTTTAAGTGGTCGTCTATAGAGGCTTCTATTCAACTGACAATAAAAAGTCTCTTCTTTTCTCCATTCTTTCATATCATTTTTGTTTAGAGAATAACCATGAGAGTTTGATCTTTTGATGATGGAAGAGTGAATTAGTGACTAACTTATCCAAACACTTAGGATATCAACAGAGAGAGAAACAAGGTGGTTGTAAAGATAAAAAGCGGATAATTAAAAGGAAAGTGAGGATTAAAGGTGAGGATATTAGTTTAGGACTGGGTTTTGGGCATAAAATAATAGTAGAAGCTTGTTAAGTCTCTCCAGTTCACTTCAATATTGATTTAGTAAATGTTCAACAAAAAATCTTAAATTTTCCATATTAGGGTTCTTAGGTTAATTTGGGGAAATTTAAATTAAGGGTTCATCTTAAATCTTTTCTATTTTCTTTTTTTTTAATATATTCAAATGATGAGACAGAAAAATATGAAATATAACCTCTTTTTTTTTATTAGATGACGCTGATACGAAGAACAAGGAGATGAACACAAACACTGGAAAACTTTAAGTGTCACGACCCGATTCCCGGATCCGTGACCGGCACATAGGCATGGTCCCCCTCCAAGGTCCCACACCTATGCGAACCCAAACTCACTCACAAACTTATCATTCAACTTCAAAGTTCAACGCAACGGAAATAACAAAATAAACTTTATAACATAATTCCATTGTCTTTATACAAGAGTTGATTACATATTGTTATACTTGTGGAGCACTAACTAGACATATGAACAAAAAGTGTCGACTACAACCAAAATAGCAGGTTCCAAGAGTAGGACAAAAATGACCTGCTAGCAAGCTACGACCCTGAAAATGTAAATAATGAGGGAGTGAGTTCAACAACTCAGTGAGTAGATAATATCCAATATACACATACGAGATAATATAGCAAAGAGAAGTATAATATCAAATCGGCTTAAGGTTCTTACAACAAATTTCTCAAATAGGTCATAACAAGAATTTAATAGGTAAAGCTCGTCAGAAAATCAGAATGCAATGAGCATGAGGCTCCGTACTGTGGGATGATCAGTCCACACAGGTTGGTGACTCCCCCGACCAACTAGGGTTTCAGATACGATGTGCACAAAGGCTAACACTACCCTGTTAGCATGGGTATTCTGACTGGCATACCATAGGCATATCTTATAATCAAACAAACATATCCATATCTCAAGGCTCAACTCATGGTATCAATCAAATGAGGAGCTATCAATTCACAAACAGATATAGGCTCATATCAAGAACGGATATTCAACAAATGATTATGCTTTATCATATCAAGAATATAATCAAGGTATATATTATCAAAAAGCATAATCCAATTCATACTAGCAAATTCAAATATTTATACTATTTCTCATGCATATTAAATATTATCCACTCACCGGACTTAAGAGCAAACAAGGTTCAGAAGCAGAGTGTTGACAAAATCCTACTGATGTCCCGCGGGTAGATGATCGGGATTATCTGAATATATAAAAGAAGATATACTCAAGAAATGACTCAAAAGAAATAAAATACCTTTAATAACATATCTAAGAGTTCAAATCATAATACTATGTGTTTTTTGAATCAACTATCCATTTCTTCGTAAAACCTAAATCAAAGGTTTCTTCCAAAATCTAATTCCAAATACCTAACTCATAAAATTGATAATAATACATCAAATGAACTTCAATTATCCATCAAACCAATCGTAAATGCTATTATTTCACCTAGGGACCATTCTGAATTTTTCTCATATTTTTTAGGGCCAAATCGTAATTTTACCAAATTGAAGGACTAAATTGAATTCCTCTTAAATTCACAACTATACTGAAATTTTGTCCATAATTCATCCTCAATTCTGTCCAGAATCTCGAAATTCATTCTAGGGACCAAACTGTAATTTTTCCAAATTTCGGGGACTAAACTGAAATTTTCACCAAAATGACCAAAATGAATTTTTTGTCATCTTCAACCTCAACCCAGAATTTCCAGCAAAGGATTTTCGAATTTATCAACATTATTCACCATTTTTCTCAATATTTTCTTAAACCAAACATCTCAAAACTTCAAAATCATCCACAATCAACTAATTAAACTATTACCCAACACATTCAAACCCTAACATCTCTCCTAATTCATCAATCAAACCCAAATAAAATTCTCAACCCTAACAATCCATACAAGCAAAAATCATAGTTAATAATCACATTTATACATAATAAAACACACACATTACCTTAACAACTTATTTCTCCTTCTTCCTTCTCTTCCTCTTCTCTTTCCCTCTTTTCTCTTCTTCTTCTTCTTTCTCCCTCTCTCCCGATTCTCTTTCTCTCAATTTTCAGATTACCTCTCTTTTTCCTTTTCTTTTCTTTTCTTTTCTTTTCTATTTATATTTACTAGCTTGTGCAATTACTACCCTACCCTTAACCTAATACTAAGCCACTAAGGGCATTCTTGTATTCTCCTTATAAAAAATTCAAAACACTACAATCTCCCCACCTTATAAAAGTTTCGTCCTCGAAACTAAATAAATGTTTAAATACGTAACGAGATTATAAAAAAGATGAGGATATTCCTCACGCATCTTATCCTCAAGTTCCCATGTCGCTTCTTCAATTGAATGACCTTTCCACTTCACCTTCACCGAAGCTATATTCTTCGACCTTAACTTTCTCACTTGTCGGTCCACTATAGTTTCTGGTTACACCTCATAAGTCACATCATCTCTTAACTCAACTGGATGCACTTCTAACACATGAGATGGATCCGGCATATACTTCCGTAGCATAGAAACATAAACTAGATGTATAGTCGACAAATTTGGCGGTAAGGCCAACCTATAAGCAACTGCTCCAATTCTAGACTTGAATAAACCAATATATCATCAATAAAAAAAACTATCACAAATTGATCAATAAACTGTTTAAACACACTGTTCATCAAGTCCATAAAAGTTGCTAGAGCATTCGTTAATCCAAAAGACATCACCAAGAGCTCATAGTGACCATACCGAGTTCTAAAGGTGGTTTTTTTTGGAATGTCTTCCTTCCTTATCCTCAACTGATGATACCCAAATTGAAGATCGATCTTAGAAAAGAATTGAGCTCCCTGCAACTAATCAAACAAATCATCTATTCAAGGGAGTGGGTATCTATTTCGAATTGTCACTCGATTTAGTTGTCTATAATCTATACATAACCTCAATGACTCATCTTTCTTCTTCACAATCAACACTGGGGCTCTCCAAGGAGACACACCTGGCCGAATGAACTTCTTATCTAATAAATCTTGTAATTGTTCCTTTAGCTCTTTCAATTCTGTTGGTGCCATTGATATTGGTTCGGTACCCGGAACCAAATCAATAGAAAAAAAAAATCAATCTCCCTATACGGAGGCAATCCAGGTGACTCGTTAGGAAATACATCAATGAACTCCTTAGCTTTTGGGACTTGGTCTAACCAGGAAATTTCCTTATCTGCATCCACTATATATGCTAGGTAACACTGTACCCTTTTTCGTGTCAATCTCCTCGAGATAGTCAACAATATAATTAATGAACACACAATCTTATCTCCTTGAAAAACTAACCTCATTTCTCCATCTAAATCAAACACTACTTCTTACCCTGACAAATTTCTGAAGCTCTATGCTTTGACAGTCAATCCATTCTCAAAATCACATCAAAATCAATCATATCTAAAACATTCAAGTCTCCCATAAGGATTTTATCTCCAATTTCTATCTCACAATTTTGATACACATACTTCACTAATATTAATTCCCAAAATCACATCAAAATCAATCATATCTAAAACATTCAAGTCTCCCATAAGGATCTTATCTCCTATTTTTATCTCACAATTTTGATACACATATTTCACTAATATTAATTCCCAAAATCACATCAAAATCAATCATATGTAAAACATCCAAGTCTCCCATAAGGATCTTATCTCCAAATTTCTATCTCACAATTTTGATACACCTACTTCACTAATATTAATTCCCAAAATCACATCAAAATCAATTATATCTAAAACATTCAAGTCACCCATAAAAATTCTATCTCCAATTTCTTCCTCACAATTTGGATACACATACTTCACCAATATTTATTCTTCATCCACAGAAATATAAATAGAAATAAGAAATCCTAACAGAGTTAGTTGTCTATCTAATCTCATGGCAATATATAGGGACATAAACAAAAGGGTTGCACCCGTATCAAACAAAACTTTTGATTCAAAAGTGCAAACAAAAAGAATATATTCAAGTGCGAATACATCACCCCATCTATAAGGAATATACCTTGCATTTCTTAACTATACAATACGGACATCTTTCTGATCATCACGTACTCCCATAGTGTTAGCTATATGTCTATTCCTCGACATATCATATAAGGAATAACACTTTTGTCATTCTAGAACAATAGCACAATAGTTATCAAATAATTATCGGAAAGCATATCTATAGAAAACATAAAGAATCAAGAAGATATGCTCGATGAGAATTCAGAATTTCAAGGATAACAGACAAGACAAAAAGGAATCAAGAAGACATGCTTGATGAGAGTTCAGAATTTCAAGCATAACAAACAAGACAATACGGATCCTAATGCTCCACAATACGAATCCTAACTTTACTGTTATTTCATGAATTGAAGCTATGTCATTATGTTTTGTCACTCACTCTTTTACTTTTATTCATTTTATATTTTTGGCTCTGATACCATCTCTGTCACGACCCGATTCCCGGATCCGTGACCGGCACATAGGCATGGTCCCCCTCCAAGGTCCTACACCTATGCGAACCCAAACTCACTCACAAACTTATCATTCAACTTCAAAGTTCAACGCAACGGAAATAACAAAATAAACTTTATAACATAATTCCATTGTCTTTATACAAGAGTTGATTACATATTGTTATACTTGTGGAGCACTAACTAGACATATGAACAAAAAGTGTCGACTACAACCAAAATAGCAGGTTCCAAGAGTAGGACAAAAATGACCTGCTAGCAAGCTACGACCCTGAAAATGTAAATAATGAGGGAGTGAGTTCAACAACTCAGTGAGTAGATAATATCCAATATACACATACAAGATAATATAGCAAAGAGAAGTATAATATCAAATCGGCTCAAGGTTCTTACAACAAATTTCTCAAATAGGTCATAACAAGAATTTAATAGGTAAAGCTCGTCAGAAAATCAGAATGCAATGAGCATGAGGCTCCGTACTGTGGGATGATCAGTCCACACAGGTTGGTGACTCCCCCGACCAACTAGGGTTTCAGATACGATGTGCACAAAGGCTAACACTACCCTGTTAGCATGGGTATTCTGACTGGCATACCATAGGCATATCTTATAATCAAACAAACATATCCATATCTCAAGGCTCAACTCATGGTATCAATCAAATGAGGAGCTATCAATTCACAAACAGATATAGGCTCATATCAAGAACGGATATTCAACAAATGATTATGCTTTATCATATCAAGAATATAATCAAGGTATATATTATCAAAAAGCATAATCCAATTCATACTAGCAAATTCAAATATTTATACTATTTCTCATGCATATTAAATATTATCCACTCACCGGACTTAAGAGCAAACAAGGTTCAGAAGCAGAGTGTTGACAAAATCCTACTGATGTCCCGCGGGTAGATGATCGGGATTATCTGAATATATAAAAGAAGATATACTCAAGAAATGACTCAAAAGAAATAAAATACCTTTAATAACATATCTAAGAGTTCAAATCATAATACTATGTGTTTTTTGAATCAACTATCCATTTCTTCGTAAAACCTAAATCAAAGGTTTCTTCCAAAATCTAATTCCAAATACCTAACTCATAAAATTGATAATAATACATCAAATGAACTTCAATTATCCATCAAACCAATCGTAAATGCTATTATTTCACCTAGGGACCATTCTGAATTTTTCTCATATTTTTTAGGGCCAAATCGTAATTTTACCAAATTGAAGGACTAAATTGAATTCCTCTTAAATTCACAACTATACTGAAATTTTGTCCATAATTCATCCTCAATTCTGTCCAGAATCTCGAAATTCATTCTAGGGACCAAACTGTAATTTTTCCAAATTTCGGGGACTAAACTGAAATTTTCACCAAAATGACCAAAATGAATTTTTTGTCATCTTCAACCTCAACCCAGAATTTCCAGCAAAGGATTTTCGAATTTATCAACATTATTCACCATTTTTCTCAATATTTTCTTAAACCAAACATCTCAAAACTTCAAAATCATCCACAATCAACTAATTAAACTATTACCCAACACATTCAAACCCTAACATCTCTCCTAATTCATCAATCAAACCCAAATAAAATTCTCAACCCTAACAATCCATACAAGCAAAAATCATAGTTAATAATCACATTTATACATAATAAAACACACACATTACCTTAACAACTTATTTCTCCTTCTTCCTTCTCTTCCTCTTCTCTTTCCCTCTTTTCTCTTCTTCTTCTTCTTTCTCCCTCTCTCCCGATTCTCTTTCTCTCAATTTTCAGATTACCTCTCTTTTTCCTTTTCTTTTCTTTTCTTTTCTATTTATATTTACTAGCTTGTGCAATTACTACCCTACCCTTAACCTAATACTAAGCCACTAAGGGCATTCTTGTATTCTCCTTATAAAAAATTCAAAACACTACAATCTCCCCACCTTATAAAAGTTTCGTCCTCGAAACTAAATAAATGTTTAAATACGTAACGAGATTATAAAAAAGATGAGGATATTCCTCACGCATCTTATCCTCAAGTTCCCATGTCGCTTCTTCAATTGAATGACCTTTCCACTTCACCTTCACCGAAGCTATATTCTTCGACCTTAACTTTCTCACTTGTCGGTCCACTATAGTTTCTGGTTACACCTCATAAGTCACATCATCTCTTAACTCAACTGGATGCACTTCTAACACATGAGATGGATCCGGCATATACTTCCGTAGCATAGAAACATAAACTAGATGTATAGTCGACAAATTTGGCGGTAAGGCCAACCTATAAGCAACTGCTCCAATTCTAGACTTGAATAAACCAATATATCATCAATAAAAAAAACTATCACAAATTGATCAATAAACTGTTTAAACACACTGTTCATCAAGTCCATAAAAGTTGCTAGAGCATTCGTTAATCCAAAAGACATCACCAAGAGCTCATAGTGACCATACCGAGTTCTAAAGGTGGTTTTTTTTGGAATGTCTTCCTTCCTTATCCTCAACTGATGATACCCAAATTGAAGATCGATCTTAGAAAAGAATTGAGCTCCCTGCAACTAATCAAACAAATCATCTATTCAAGGGAGTGGGTATCTATTTCGAATTGTCACTCGATTTAGTTGTCTATAATCTATACATAACCTCAATGACTCATCTTTCTTCTTCACAATCAACACTGGGGCTCTCCAAGGAGACACACCTGGCCGAATGAACTTCTTATCTAATAAATCTTGTAATTGTTCCTTTAGCTCTCTCAATTCTGTTGGTGCCATTGATATTGGTTCGGTACCCGGAACCAAATCAATAGAAAAAAAAAAATCAATCTCCCTATACGGAGGCAATCCAGGTGACTCGTTAGGAAATACATCAATGAACTCCTTAGCTTTTGGGACTTGGTCTAACCAGGAAATTTCCTTATCTGCATCCACTATATATGCTAGGTAACACTGTACCCTTTTTCGTGTCAATCTCCTCGAGATAGTCAACAATATAATTAATGAACACACAATCTTATCTCCTTGAAAAACTAACCTCATTTCTCCATCTAAATCAAACACTACTTCTTACCCTGACAAATTTCTGAAGCTCTATGCTTTGACAGTCAATCCATTCTCAAAATCACATCAAAATCAATCATATCTAAAACATTCAAGTCTCCCATAAGGATTTTATCTCCAATTTCTATCTCACAATTTTGATACACATACTTCACTAATATTAATTCCCAAAATCACATCAAAATCAATCATATCTAAAACATTCAAGTCTCCCATAAGGATCTTATCTCCTATTTTTATCTCACAATTTTGATACACATATTTCACTAATATTAATTCCCAAAATCACATCAAAATCAATCATATGTAAAACATCCAAGTCTCCCATAAGGATCTTATCTCCAAATTTCTATCTCACAATTTTGATACACCTACTTCACTAATATTAATTCCCAAAATCACATCAAAATCAATTATATCTAAAACATTCAAGTCACCCATAAAAATTCTATCTCCAATTTCTTCCTCACAATTTGGATACACATACTTCACCAATATTTATTCTTCATCCACAGAAATATAAATAGAAATAAGAAATCCTAACAGAGTTAGTTGTCTATCTAATCTCATGGCAATATATAGGGACATAAACAAAAGGGTTGCACCCGTATCAAACAAAACTTTTGATTCAAAAGTGCAAACAAAAAGAATATATTCAAGTGCGAATACATCACCCCATCTATAAGGAATATACCTTGCATTTCTTAACTATACAATACGGACATCTTTCTGATCATCACGTACTCCCATAGTGTTAGCTATATGTCTATTCCTCGACATATCATATAAGGAATAACACTTTTGTCATTCTAGAACAATAGCACAATAGTTATCAAATAATTATCGGAAAGCATATCTATAGAAAACATAAAGAATCAAGAAGATATGCTCGATGAGAATTCAGAATTTCAAGGATAACAGACAAGACAAAAAGGAATCAAGAAGACATGCTTGATGAGAGTTCAGAATTTCAAGCATAACAAACAAGACAATACGGATCCTAATGCTCCACAATACGAATCCTAACTTTACTGTTATTTCATGAATTGAAGCTATGTCATTATGTTTTGTCACTCACTCTTTTACTTTTATTCATTTTATATTTTTGGCTCTGATACCATCTCTGTCACGACCCGATTCCCGGATCCGTGACCGGCACATAGGCATGGTCCCCCTCCAAGGTCCCACACCTATGCGAACCCAAACTCACTCACAAACTTATCATTCAACTTCAAAGTTCAACGCAACGGAAATAACAAAATAAACTTTATAACATAATTCCATTGTCTTTATACAAGAGTTGATTACATATTGTTATACTTGTGGAGCACTAACTAGACATATGAACAAAAAGTGTCGACTACAACCAAAATAGCAGGTTCCAAGAGTAGGACAAAAATGACCTGCTAGCAAGCTACGACCCTGAAAATGTAAATAATGAGGGAGTGAGTTCAACAACTCAGTGAGTAGATAATATCCAATATACACATACGAGATAATATAGCAAAGAGAAGTATAATATCAAATCGGCTCAAGGTTCTTACAACAAATTTCTCAAATAGGTCATAACAAGAATTTAATAGGTAAAGCTCGTCAGAAAATCAGAATGCAATGAGCATGAGGCTCCGTACTGTGGGATGATCAGTCCACACAGGTTGGTGACTCCCCCGACCAACTAGGGTTTCAGATACGATGTGCACAAAGGCTAACACTACCCTGTTAGCATGGGTATTCTGACTGGCATACCATAGGCATATCTTATAATCAAACAAACATATCCATATCTCAAGGCTCAACTCATGGTATCAATCAAATGAGGAGCTATCAATTCACAAACAGATATAGGCTCATATCAAGAACGGATATTCAACAAATGATTATGCTTTATCATATCAAGAATATAATCAAGGTATATATTATCAAAAAGCATAATCCAATTCATACTAGCAAATTCAAATATTTATACTATTTCTCATGCATATTAAATATTATCCACTCACCGGACTTAAGAGCAAACAAGGTTCAGAAGCAGAGTGTTGACAAAATCCTACTGATGTCCCGCGGGTAGATGATCGGGATTATCTGAATATATAAAAGAAGATATACTCAAGAAATGACTCAAAAGAAATAAAATACCTTTAATAACATATCTAAGAGTTCAAATCATAATACTATGTGTTTTTTGAATCAACTATCCATTTCTTCGTAAAACCTAAATCAAAGGTTTCTTCCAAAATCTAATTCCAAATACCTAACTCATAAAATTGATAATAATACATCAAATGAACTTCAATTATCCATCAAACCAATCGTAAATGCTATTATTTCACCTAGGGACCATTCTGAATTTTTCTCATATTTTTTAGGGCCAAATCGTAATTTTACCAAATTGAAGGACTAAATTGAATTCCTCTTAAATTCACAACTATACTGAAATTTTGTCCATAATTCATCCTCAATTCTGTCCAGAATCTCGAAATTCATTCTAGGGACCAAACTGTAATTTTTCCAAATTTCGGGGACTAAACTGAAATTTTCACCAAAATGACCAAAATGAATTTTTTGTCATCTTCAACCTCAACCCAGAATTTCCAGCAAAGGATTTTCGAATTTATCAACATTATTCACCATTTTTCTCAATATTTTCTTAAACCAAACATCTCAAAACTTCAAAATCATCCACAATCAACTAATTAAACTATTACCCAACACATTCAAACCCTAACATCTCTCCTAATTCATCAATCAAACCCAAATAAAATTCTCAACCCTAACAATCCATACAAGCAAAAATCATAGTTAATAATCACATTTATACATAATAAAACACACACATTACCTTAACAACTTATTTCTCCTTCTTCCTTCTCTTCCTCTTCTCTTTCCCTCTTTTCTCTTCTTCTTCTTCTTTCTCCCTCTCTCCCGATTCTCTTTCTCTCAATTTTCAGATTACCTCTCTTTTTCCTTTTCTTTTCTTTTCTTTTCTATTTATATTTACTAGCTTGTGCAATTACTACCCTACCCTTAACCTAATACTAAGCCACTAAGGGCATTCTTGTATTCTCCTTATAAAAAATTCAAAACACTACATTAAGGAATACTAAAAACAAAACATGAAAATAACAAAATGATATGACATCTGATACCACCTGATGCAAACCTCGTGATCATGCAACCGATAACCAAGAATGAGATCTGATCTTGGAAAGCCAAAATAGGTCTGATAGGAGTGTGACACAATGGAAACCTGCCCCAAGACACCAACACTATTGGAATGAGTAGAATGACGCCATGAAGCTAGTTAATCTTTGATAAGTCGGATTCAGTTCTTTCAAGAACTAAAGAATACAAGAATCACTCTCACACATAAACTGAAAAGTTCAGAATTAAATTTCATCAATTGCTGCTAAAATTTAGGTTACATGAGTTTAAATAGTTCTTGAAAAACTAACCCTAATAGACATCTTATGTGGACTTAAAGAGGTTCACTCAAAACTGACCTAAAATCCTAAGTTGGAAAGCCCATGACTTAATCCAAGCAAGCCTTGGATCCTAGCTGAAAACAAAGTTTTAATTAAGCCCAAACAAGCCTCGGGCTGTACCTAACAAAATTAAATAAAACCCATAAGTCTTATTTATAGCCTTCCATCCAGCCCCTTAATCCTAGAAACAAAAGGAAAAGGTAGCCCATAAGTCCTTGGTGGTGTTTCTAGGCTGGTTCACATCAATTCTTTTGGCTCCTTTGTTGTCCTCACTTCATGGCCCAAATAAAGTTGGGTTGGACCCCTCCTCCATATAGATAAGATATACTAGGGTCTCCTCTTGATACTTCAATGGTCCTTGCAATTTTGACTTGGTTGAAACCTTTAAAACCACGAATCAAGCCCCTGAACATGTAATGAGTTCTTGCTGGTGTTTCTGAGCCGGTTCGCATCACAAACTGTTAAGTTGAAAGTATGTTGTTCACCGATGAACAACTTCTAGTCGACAACTCTTAATATATCTCCACCGTTCAAAATGGTGTTCATCAATATGACCAACATATTCCAAATTTAAATGGATACATCAGTGAAATAAAGAGAAAACCTCGAGTGATCGTGACTAATATGTAGAGTGTTTTTTCTTAAACTGTTTTGAAAGCTCAATCTATCAAACAAATATAAATCCTTTAGATCCCAATGCTTAGGTGTTAAAGGAAGGTGAGGAGTCTAACATATCAGAAAACTAGACAGACCCAACGATGAAATATCAAGATATTGTTGTTGGAATATCTTCCCTCAAGGTACTCTCTCTATTCTATTTTGCAACTCATGCTTTGGAGGAGAAGAAAAGAGGGTTCATATAGTGTATTATTTTTCAAAATTATATTTTGACCTAAAAGAGTTGTTATTCTCTTTTTGTCCCTATTTTTCTTTATGGATTTTACATTATACCTCTTATTTGGTTAAGAGGATTGTCAATTAGACAATAACTATATAACTCACAAAATATAGAGTTAACACTCTAGTCATAACAATTACGAGATTTATCAGATTCTCATTGGTGGTTCGTGGGGATTACTGTTAGAGACTGAACAATTAGACAACTTGTGGTTTGAAAAAACCTAACTTTAAATAAAGCCCTTAAAGAATTATTTAAAGTCGAAAGAGATCTAATGTTCAAGTAATAAATTCATAAACAATTCTAAATCTGCTTAACAAAAACCAAGAGGTTCTTGAATAATTTTGTTTTATTTTTTTGCTATGTATATGATATTCCAAAAGTTTAACACATGATTGGTCATCATGTTTCGTTAGAAACGTGACAAGAATCAAATATAAAGAAAAAAGCGTAGTTTAAAAGCAATTCTTTCTTATCAATGCTCTTGAATTATATAATTTTGATTTTTTAAAATAATTTTTTATATCATTTTTACTCTCAAACTTTCAACTTTTTTTATTCATGAAGTTAAATATGAAAATGATTTTTTTTATCTCTTTTATTCCCATTGTCTCTATCTCTACATGAAACAATATAAAAATACTAACTTAATTTTTTCGGTAGCTAAAAAAAAATATGAATAAAATTAGTACTATTCAAGTGATATATAGAGATAGTATTTGAGATGATAGTAGAAATTACTTTATAAAATAATTTTACTTGAAAATGTTAAAATAATATATTTTTTACTATTTTTAAATTTTATTTTTTATATTTACACATAAAAATAAATAAATTCAATCGGTCGGCTGGGTTAAATAATAAACACTGCCTAATATTTGACGTAATGGGACACCCAAACCAATTTCATAACTGAATATGAGGCCAAGAAATCTAATCTAATAATCCAATTCTCAGCTGCGGTGTCCTTGAAATTCCGAACCCCAACTGAAAATGAACACGATCATCTACAAACCAAGCACATATCCAAATCACCCATCATCACTCTTCCCTCAAATCAGCAGATGCAAAACTACAAGACAGCTCAAGCAAATCCATGCCCACTTCATCAAAACAGGCCAAATACACAACCCTCTTGCTGCTGCTGAACTCCTCAAATTTCTCACCCTCTCTACTCAACTTGAAATCAAATACGCACGTAAGTTTTTTAGCCATATCCATCATCCCAATTGCTTCTCTTGGAATACAATCATTAGAGCTTTAGCCGATTCTGATGACGATGATCTTTTTCATGTTAACCCATTAGAGGCATTACTGTATTTTTCCCACATGCTTACTGATGGTCTCGTGGAACCTAATAAATTCACTTTCCCTTGTGTATTAAAAGCCTGTGCGAAGTTGGCTAGGATTGAAGAAGGGAAACAGCTTCATGGGTTTGTTGCGAAATTAGGATTGGTTACTGATGAGTTTGTTCGTAGTAATCTTGTTAGAATGTATGTTATGTGTGGGGCCATGAAAGATGCTCATGTTTTGTTTTACCAGACAAGGCTAGAGGGTAATGTTGTTTTATGGAATGTTATGATAGATGGGTTTGTGAGGATGGGCGATCTTAGAGCTTCTAGGGAGTTGTTTGATAGTATGCCTAATAAAAGCGTGGTTTCGTGGAATGTGATGATATCTGGATATGCACAAAATGGACACTTTAAGGAGGCAATTGAGATGTTTCACGATATGCAATTGCGAGATGTGTCTCCAAATTACGTGACTCTGCTTAGTGTTCTTCCTGCTATTTCGCGATTAGGGGCTATTGAATTAGGAAAATGGGTGCATCTGTTTGCCGAGAAGAATGAGATTGAAATTGATGATGTGCTTGGTTCTGCTTTGATCGATATGTACTCTAAGAGTGGTAGCATTGACAAAGCATTTCAGGTATTTGACGGGATAAGAAATAAAAAGAATCCCATTACTTGGAGT
Source organism: Salix purpurea (assembly GCA_027405865.1). Lineage (NCBI taxonomy): Eukaryota > Viridiplantae > Streptophyta > Magnoliopsida > Malpighiales > Salicaceae > Salix > Salix purpurea. The sequence continues at coordinate 271,271 of CM050334.1, forward strand.
GCTATTATTGGTGGGCTTGCTATGCATGGTCGAGCAAGGGATGCTCTTGATCACTTTTGGAGAATGCAACAAGCTGGTGTGACTCCCAGTGATGTTGTGTATATTGGTGTATTGAGTGCTTGTAGCCATGCTGGTTTGGTTGAAGAGGGTCGGTCTGTTTATTACCATATGGTTAACATTGTTGGTCTCTTGCCTAGGATTGAACATTATGGGTGCATGGTCGATCTATTAGGCCGTGCTGGGTATTTAGAAGAGGCTGAAGAGCTTATACTTAACATGCCTATTAAACCGGATGATGTGATTTTGAAGGCCTTGCTTGGTGCTTGTAAAATGCATGGAAACATTAAGATGGGAGAACGTATTGCAAAACTTTTGATGGGTTGGTACCCACATGATAGTGGATCTTATGTGGCTCTCTCCAATATGTTTGCCTCTGAAGGAAACTGGGAGGGGGTTGTCAAGGTGAGGCTTAAAATGAAGGAAATGGATATAAGGAAAGACCCTGGATGTAGTTGGATTGAGCTTGATGGAGTGATACATGAATTCCTTGTGGAAGATGATTCCCATCCTAGAGCTGAAGCAATCCATTTGATGTTGGAGGAAATGTCGAATCAATTAAAGTCAGTGGGATACAGGCCAAACACTACCCAAGTCCTGCTAAACGTGGATGAAAAAGAAAAACAAAGTGCATTGCACTATCATAGTGAAAAGATTGCAATTGCCTTTGGCTTAATCAGTACAAGGCCCCAGACACCACTCCGAGTTGTTAAGAACCTACGTGTCTGTGAAGATTGTCACTCTTCAATGAAACTTGTCTCAAAGATTTATAATCGTAAGATAATTGTAAGAGACCGGAAGCGCTTCCATCATTTTGAGAATGGTTCGTGTTCCTGTATGGACTATTGGTGATTATGTATAGAAGGAAGTTACAAGCCATTAGAATTATTTTGTGCAGAGGAAATTTTGGCCTAAATGTCAAATTAAACACAGGGAGAGAAATTATTGATGCAACTTCATTGTGGTCCTGTAATTTTCAAAAGTTCCTTATGCCAGCCATCTCTTACATTCCATTTCCTACGATCATTTTAATCTCTGCCTCCAAACTTGTGAGTCAAGAATCACAGAACCCCTCAGCCCCCGAAGTCTACGCTTCACAGTCAGATTTCTTTGAAGGTTCAGCATTCACCTTTTTTTATATAGATATATACCTTGATACTCTGGTCTGGGTGTTATTTTGGGTTTTGTAAATTATTAGTCATTCAAACATGTGGAAGGTTGGGAAGAATGGTATCGAGGCAGGAACCAAGGCTTGGAAGTTGTAGATTAGGCTCAATATCATTTGGTGCACCAAGAAGCCGAGTAACTTGAAAGGATTAAGTTTATCTGATGATAGTTACATACAAAAAAAAAAAAAAAAACTTCTTTTAAAGAGATGTAATTTAATGGTCATATTCGTTACTAGTAGTCATCAATATATCCTTTTATAATCCTTCCAAAATGATATTGTTCATCATCTATTGGGAAGTAGCTCTAACATTTTTCAATCCAAAGAGCATGGCTTTGTAACATAATTTTTCCCTGTGAAAATTTTTTAGTCATCATTCAGGTGCATAAAGATGTGGTGATACCTAGAATTTTCTTCTAAAGAGCTCAAAACCCATAATGGAGTCAACTAGTTGATCAATCTTGGGGAGGAGATAATTATCCTTGGGGCTTGTTTTGTTTAAATCCATGAAATCAACAAGAGTCTGACATTTGTCATTATTTTTCTTAACCGTTACTATATTGGCTAGCCGAACATGATACATCATCTCCCTAATAATACTAGTAGCGAGAAGCTTATCCATTTCTTGTGTTATGGCTTTTTGTCTCGCACCTAAAGTTCACTTTTTTCTGTTTGATAGGATGAACAATTGGCTACCTTTAATCGATGAATAACAATTTTATGATTGTTTCTTGGCATGTTAGAAGTGCTTAGAGGAAAATGGAATCTTTGGATTTAGAGAAGCTCACTTAGTGATTTCCTTTCCGTAGAATGACATCTCAACTACTCACTAACTCGGGTTCTAACCTCTATCTTTTCATAAATGATCCTTATTAATGGAGTGCCAAGGGTTTCTTTCTCTTTAGACGATTAGATTCATATTGCTTTGAGGTTACTCAATTATCTCGCACTATGGTGACTTCTTTTTTGTTTTAGGAGCTTAAGTGCTAGGTACCTAAAGTTGATGGCAACATTTATCTGACGCAGAGAGGTCGACCTATAATCACATTATAGGCCAAAAACAACTCGATAATCATGAAGATTTGTTGGAGGGAGACATGTCTAAGAGGAGTTACAATAATTATTGGAATTTCAAAGCACCTTTCATTGGTACATGTAAGCCTTTTATCCTAATGAGAGGAGGTAAGTGTTGCGGTGGAAATCTTCATATATGTCATTACTTCTTAGGAAATGATGTTAAATGCATTTCCATCATCCACAACACTTGATGAACTCGATGGTTTGAAATTATTATTTTTGTCGCGATAGTGTTTTTTTTCTTCACACAATGACCATCCTCGGAGACGGGGGGATGTGCACTGAATTTTTTTCATAGTCATAAAATTATGAATATAATTTTCAAGAGTCGCCACCTAGTATTAATCTCACAAGAAAACTTAATGGCATGCGAGAATAGGGTAAGGGGACTTGTTTGGAAAGGGGAAGGCGCATCATCCCTTATGTACCCTATCTAAGGAAGCTGCATTGTTGCTTGATTGTTTTTTTCTAATTCAAATTTTTATTTGTTAGATTTTCTAATTCTCTAAGTAGATCTCTCTTCGCGAGACTCTCTATCTTATTAGGTCAAAAACTTGATCGTTCTAAAGTCTGAATCTTAGCACTACATTTATTGTCTTTTTAATATCTAAGAGTATACTTTACAATGTAATTTTACATCCCAATAATTAAAGTTTACAAAATGATTGTCAAAATATTTTTTATATTTTGGCTAAACTCTAACAGATAATCACAAATTGGTTATGATATTTTATTTTCATTTTAAAACGTGGGAAAAGATAATTTTTTTTTAAAAAATATACCTAGAAAAATTTAGGATCCGACCGTATGCACGAAAACAAAATATTTTTTGTAACATGGATTTTTATATGTTTTTTTATGTAATTTCTGGGTTGGCTACCCAACCAAATGAGCTAGAATGACCCTTTTTTGTTTTGGTTGGACTGTTCAACCCAGATGGGCTGAAATGGCCTATTATTTTTAGTGGTTGGGATAGAGATTACATCCACCCCAACCACTACCTATTGTTCACCATGTGAATAGTAGGACGTGCATTAATTCACGTAGTACTATTCACTTGTGATGAATAGTAACAGGGGAAAAGGACGATCAAGGGAGATGGCTAACCTATTGTTGCCACTGCGTAAAGAAGGTCAAGTCGGTGCTAAAGGGGGTGTTGGTGGAGAGAATGGTGGTCCATGTCACTTGATAGAGGGAGGTAAAGTCTGTTGTAGCGAAGAGAAGAAGTGACACTACTGCTGCTGCTATTGCCAAAGAAAGGGGAGTTATTATTGTTGTTGTCACTGGAAAAGAAAAGGTTGTTGCTATTGTGGTTGTGGTCAAAGGAGAAGAAGTGCAACAGCTGCTGCTCTTACCAGAGGAAAAGAAGAAGTTTGTCACTATTGTTGGAGGAGAAGAAGTTGTTATCTGTCGCTATTGCTATAGAAGAAGAAGTTATTGTAGTCGCCGGAAAAGCATAGCTGCTGTTGCCACTGGAGGAGTTGTTATTGCGGCTTGTTTATGGTGGAAGAAAAGATGATCTAGATCTATCTAATAGGATCCTAGAGACTTTTGAATAATTGTACCATAGGTTTCACTACTTGTATGATATTTAAAATTCCAACACTTCCTTTATATACCTTAAAGTATAGGGGTGTACTGTGAAGCTAGAAACACATTATCTTAAAAAGGTAAAAATATGATCTAAAATTATGAATTGTGTATATATTGGATATGCATACAGTAGTAATGCATATCAATCTTTAGTACACAAGTTAAGCATTAAGGATATTCATCCTAATTCTTTATAAAATCAATTAATGCTATATTTTTTTTAGATGTGTTCCCATGGAAACAAGCATGAGAAAATTACTCACTTTAGATAACTATTGAGTTATCTAAAGTGATATTCATCAATTTGAAGATAATGAAGTTGAGCTTAGAAAGAAAAATTTCTAACTCGAATTTTTCAAGTTGTTGGACTCATTTTCTCACCTCATGATTAGTTTTTTCTTTCTCATTCATGCTTTGGTTTTTTCTCATAAATCTAGAGATTAGACTCATATTTATTTGAGAGATATTTAATTCTTTTTACTTTGGTTCAAATAGATTAGTTTGGAGGTGCATTTAAGCCAATATAGTGTTGTTCGAATCTTAGAAGGCATATTATAAACATCTTAATTGCATGAGTTAGGTGCAAATAAAGTTTACGGATAAAGGATTCATCCTTGAAAAAACTAATCATTACTTTAAAGTGCTTCTACAAGTAAGAACCCTTCTTGTTTTAATTTAAAATTGGTTAATTTTATTATTACTATGCATGCTGAGACTTTGATTTTTTATCAATTGCATACTTGAATATATATTTAGTGTGCATGCTAGTATTCTTTTATTATATTTTGTGTTACAATCATGTTTCTAATGAGTTTTATTTTTTCATGTTTATGTATTTAGACATGTATGTCAGGTTTCCTATATGTATGCAATGAAAAATATAAAACAAGATTATTGAAGAATCCCTAGGATCCTATTGGATAGATCTACAGTAGTTCATGATTTATACTTGAAGACTTGATCTTCCTCGACTTCCAATAATTCCTTAAAGATTAGTTTATCATATATTACAAGTTATCAAATTGTGCGACCTCTAATGATAATTAACACAAATCACTAGTGAAAAATCTTCTAAATCCTATTTATTGATTTACCTAAAATGGTAGCTCTCTGTTTTATGACTTACATAGGTTTTTTTTTTTTATCTAACAAACAATCCCTCCTTTTGTTGTACAAAATAAAAACCATGAATTACTATTCATAGCTCATGTGAGTCTTTTATAAACATAAGTGATCTTTCCATATGAAATTATCATACCAATCAATTTAGAATACATGTTTTATGACGAATAGTTCTGAGTATTCCTTATACCTCAACTTATGAGAACACTTTTTTTCCTTTCATAAGGGAAAGAATATAATATGTAACATTCTCTACAACTTTAGTAAATGTCTAGTATTTAAGAGAGCATCAACCACGAATATTTTCAGAACAAAGCTCTAATAAAATAACAATTCAATAATTATAAGAACTTTTTAATTTTCTTTGTAAAATAGTTTTGTCCCATAAATTTTATCTTTACTCTAGATTCTTATATCAAATATTAGATTCATTAATCTAATATTATACAATCATTAAAGATAATTAAAGCCTTTATTAATAATAAATATGAATTTAAATGAATATGATAATGCCATATGTAACCAATTAATTGACTACAAAACATATTAAATTAACAATCTTACACTGACACTAAAATTATTCATTCATGTATCTAATATCATATTGCTCCATATAACATCAATGTTTCTGCATAGATAATGACTTAGGAAGAGAATCTTTTTAGATTCTCTTCTTTGGGTATTTGCTCTATATTTACATATTTATTTTATTTATCAAATCAAATGGAACTTCTTAAGTACTGAGCTCTTTACTTAGGTCCTTTCCTTATGTAATGAAGAACCTTGGTTTGTTTGCTTATGTAATGACTTCATTGTTATCACAATATAGGGCAACTGAATCAATATTGTTAGAAACCATCGTATTTCATCAATAAACTTCTTGATCTAAACAACATCTTCATTTCCTTAAATATGGAGGTGTGCTCTTATTAAATTGTAGAATTAGTTGTGCTTTCTTGTTCGAAACTTTTCCAACTCAAAAAGCTACCATTAAGAGTAAAATCTATATTGATTGGTATTTGCATTTTTTTCCAACATTTAATTGAAAAAAATCTTGATTCAAGCAATTTTGATATTCCATCATATCTCTCTCAATTTGTGTCTTAGAGCACAAATGTTTGAAGGGAGGTATTCGAAGCAAAATAAATAAGAATATGATATTAGATTCTTTCATACCTATAAATCTATATGTCTAATATATAAGTTGCTTCTCTGAATTCCTTTATGGATAATTCTTGGATAACCAAAACCTTATTGATTAAGGTGAAACCACTACCACTATATTAGACCAAATATCGAGGTGTTTTGGTAGGATTTATTTGTGAACCTTACTATTTTGAAGATAGTTAGAGATAATGTTTTATTAATAGCAAATATCGATCTAGGGTAGTTCATTTTACGATAGTATCATCTACAGAAATAGTTACGAGTATATATTGTTCAGAGAGGAAAAAAATAGTAGAGGTCAGTTCTTGAAGGTTCAAAATTCAGATGGATTACTAATGTTTTTGCACACAATGAGAAGTTGCTTTGGGATAATGGCAATCATTTTTTTTTGCTAATGATCCCTTCAATCCAGAGTTATGATCTTACATCAATTGCTCTTATATCCATCAACCCGTGCTATTTCCGGCAATCAAAAGTTGCTCTGGGTGTGACGGGACTTTTTATGTTTCATGCAATTCCTAGGTTTGAACATTGTTTGAAATTTAGCAATTTGAAAACTCTGAGGATGTTCTCAAATACCTAGGAATGTGTTAGTTGTTGAATAATTTTTAGTAGAATTTGATTCTGGCAATTAAAGGTGTCAGGGCCTCCACAATGAATTGATATTCAATCTGAAATTTTTGTTGCCTATTTCATAAATTGTTGAGCCATAAATAGGCATGTTCAGAATACAAGTTAAATAACTACCCACTACTTAATCAACTCCCCACATCAGATAACCCCCCATTAATTAAAATGCATAATTTAAATAACAGTCCTTATACTAAAAATAATTGCATCCTAGCTCCTATTATAATTACTAATTACTTTTTACCTCCTATTATAAAAAGAACAAACCCTAAGACAACTTGACATTTGTGGCATGTAACAAAGTCGCCCCTTTCAGAAGAACTCACCCACGAGTTCAGGGTGGAGCTAACATAGTTCATCAACGTCGATCCACGTGGCATCGTCCACGTCAGTCCCCTTCCACTGCACTAGTAAGTCAACCTCTGCTCGATTCCCCTTTTTCTTGAGTCGTCGGTCTAGAATTTTGTCAGGTTCTAGAGATAACCTTCCATCATTCATCATCGCTGGTAATTTAGGGTTAGGGTTAACTCGATCTCCTACTTTTTTCTTGAGGCAGGACACGTGGAACACTAGGTATATCTTTGAATCCTCTGGTAGATCGAGTTTATAGGCAACAGTGTCGATCCTCTAAATAACTTGGAAAGGTCCGAAGTATCTTGGTGTCAACTTCAAATTTTTCCTCACCACGACGGTCACTTGCCGGTAAGGTTTCAACCTTAAGTACACCCAGCCTGCAACCTCAAATCTCTTTCGATTCTCTTCTTGTCTGCATAATTCTTCAATCCTGATTTGTGCCTCTCGCAGGTTTTCTTGAGCTAGGGCAAGGACATGCTCCCGGTTCCTTAATTCTTCATCCACGGCTTGAACGACAATGGTCCCTGCTTCGTAAGGAAGAAGTTGTAGAGGAGCTCACCTGTAGACAAGCTCAAAAGGAGTGAATCGAGTGGATGAATGCTTAAAAGTATTGTATGCCCACTCTTTCATGGCTAGCCAATTGACCCAATCCTTGAGTCGATCACTAGTGAAGCACCTCAGGTAACCCTCTAACCACTTGTTTATGACTTCGGTTTGTCTATTTGTGGGTGATATGTTGAACTCATGAGTAATTTAGTTCCACTGAGTTGAAATATTTCTTGCCAAAACCTGCTTGTAAACACTACATCACGATCACTAACTATACTGTGTGGCATCCCATGTAGTTTGAATACATTATCCATAAAGAGTCTTGCCACTGTGGCTGCTGTGTAGGGATGAACTAAGGGTAGGAAGTGGCAATACTTACTAAATTGATCCACCACCACCAATATGACATTATACCCCTTAGACATAGGTAAACCTTCAATAAAATCCATACTAATGTCCACCCATACCTGACTTGGTAGTTGCAGAGGCTGCAAAAGCCTAGCTGACTTAAGTTCTCTATTTTATATCTCTGATACACTTCACATTCTTTGATGATGCGTCTGATGTCCTTCCTCATGTCATGCCAAAAGAACTCATTTTTAATTCGTGAATATGTCTTCTGTGACCTAGTGTGCCCTCCTGTAGGGCTGTTGTGGAGGTATAAAATGATTAGCTCCTGTTGTTCCTTCATAGTTCCCAAGTGGATCCTCCCTTTATAGAACAAAAATACTCCCTTAAGTTCATACTTCAGTGTATCCAGTTGTCCGGAGTTATATTTACCGATCAATTCTTTCAATTAAGAGTCTTGGGTGTAGTTTTGGGAAAGAGTTTCCCACCACTGGACATTTACGCAGCTGATGGCTTTGGCCTCCCCTTGAAAGGTCTTCAAATTTGAGGCTGCATTTTTTTCATGTCTTGGCATTCGAGACAAGGCATTTGCTGCCTTATTTTCCTTGTCGCATTTGTACTCCACACTCAAGTCAAACCCTAATAACTTGGTTATCCACCTTTGCTGGAATGGGGTTCCCACCTTTTGCTCCAAAAGGTTTTTCGAGGCTTGTTGGTAAATTCTGACCACAAATCGATGTCCCAGCAGGTAGTGTCTCCATTTTTTTATTGCCAATACAAGTGCTAAAAACTCCTTTTCATAAGTAGACATCAGTAAATTCTTACCCTTTAAGGCCTGACTCAAATAAGCTATGGGCCTTCCTTCTTGCATTAAAACAACCCCTAGGCCATGCTTCGAAGCATCACATTCTACCACAAAGACTTTTGAGAAGTCTGGTGTGGCAAGGACTGGGGGTGTCACCATTGCTGCCTTTAGGGCAGTAAAGGCCTGACCAGCCTCTTCATTCCATTGAAATGCATTCTTCTTGAGTAGGGCAGTGAAAGGAGCTGCTATGTTGCCATACCCTTTGACAAATCTGCAGTAATAGCCTGTTAAACCTAAAAATCCTTTTAAGGATTTCAAATTTGTAGGTTCAAGCCAGTTTATCATGGCTGCTATCTTTGTTGGATCTGCCTTGACTCCTTCCCCCGAAATGATATGCCCTGGTACTCCACTTCTTTACTCCTTCCCCCGAAATGATATGCCCTGGTACTCCACTTCTTTATCCCTAAGGACACACTTGGAGAGTTTAGCATACAATTGGTTCGAGTTAAAACCCTTAGGACACTTTCTAGATGTTTACCATGTTCCTCCATTGTCTTACTATACACTAGTATGTCATCAAAGAAAACTAAGACAAATCTCGTTAGGTAGGGTCTAAGAACTTCCTTCATCAGCTCTTGAAAGGTAGCTGGGGCATTAGTGAGCCCAAAAGGCATCACTAGGAATTCATATTGCCCTTCATGAGTACAAAAAGCAGTTTTTGGTATATCTTCAGGCTTTATTCTAATTTAATGATAGCTTGACCTCAAATCAACATTAGAAAAATGTTCTGCACCATGTATTTCATCCAGCAATTCAGTTATATTAGGGATAAGGAACTTAGCTTTGACAATATCCTTGTTGAGAGCTCTATAGTCAATGCACATCCTCCAGTTGCCATATGCCTTCCTCACCAGCAATACAGGTGATGAATATGGACTTTGATTGTTTTGTATGATTCCATTATGCAACATTTCCTTCACTAACTTTTCAATTTCTTCTTTCTGGTAATAGGGGTATCTATAGGGCCTGATGTTGGTGGGTTTGGCTGTTGTATGAAGCTAAATTTGGTGGTCATGATTTCTTATAGGAGGTAACCCCTTTGGTTCATTAAAAACTGTTGAGAATTTATCCAAAATAAGCTGCATTTTTGGTGCTATTGCTACTGATTTGGTAGTATTATCCATAAGCTGCAACCAAATCCCCTTCCCTTCTGCCAAGGTGGCTTTGTTGATATTCTGCTCTTCCACTACCACCTGCTCTGGCTTCCCAATCCTTGCAAAGTAAGTTCCTATCCATCCATAGTAAATTTCATGCTTAATTCGATGAAATTCCATTGAGTGGTCCCCAAACTCCTCAGCCAATCTACTCCAAATACCACATCGCAACCCCCTAAGGTGAGTAAAAATAATTTGGTTGTAATGTTGCAAGCCTGCAATGTTAGTTGTGCAACTTTGCAATGACCCAGGCATGGCAGTGTCTCCCCATTAGCTACTTGTACTGACATTCTGCTACTTTCTACTAACAATTTCTCTTTTTTAGCCACCTTGATGTCGATGAAACTGTGGGTACTTCTAGTGTCAATGAGTACAAAGATTGGACATTTTCCAATTCGTCCCATTATCCCCATGGTCTTTGGGGATGGTGCACCTGCAATGGCATGCAGTGATATTCCTAATAATTCAGCCTGTATATCCCCAGGTATGTTTCCGATGGAATCTGGACTAAAACTCTCTTCTGCCTCTCCTTCTTCCTCCTCAAAATACATCCCTTCTAGTAACTTCATCCTCGGTTTGTTGCATTTATGGTCTGACCGATACCTTTCATCATAAAAATAGCATAAACCTTTCTCTCGTCTTCATTGCATCTGATTAGGGCTAATTTGTTTTATGGGATAAGAGTTTCTTTTTGGGAAGGTCGAGTTGTTTCGTGTAGGTTGAGGGGCTGGTAATCTGAGGATTGGATTTGTTGCTGGAAATTTAGTCATGGGGTTTATGGTATGTGTTTTGAGTGAAATTCTTAGATTAGTTGTGTAGGAATGGTAAATGTTGAACTGGTTCTGTAGGGATTATATTTTCTGTTGACTTCTTCTTCTTGCAAACGTGCTAATCTGAAGGCAGCAACAAGGGTGTTCAATTTGAACATGGTGACAATAATCTTCAATTCATCCTTCAGACCACTCAAAAAGGTACTTATACGAAAATCCTCACTTACCCCATGTACTTTGTTGGACATAATTTCAAAGGTGGTTTGATATTCTTCCACACGCCCTGTTTGTTTCAGTTTGGTAAAGCCCCCACTAAGTCCTCAAATGTTGTTGGACCAAATCTGACGTGATTCGCCTCCAAGAATTCTTCCCAACTAGCCACCGGGTCAGAATCCTTCAACCAGTAGTACCATGTCAAGGCCTTCCCCTCCATGTGGAAGGAAGCCAACTCCATCTTCTGGCTTTCTGGTGTGCTGAAATAAGAGAAGAACTGTTGTGCCTTCAAGATCCATTCACTAGGATCTCCACCATCAAATCGAGGAAAATCTAACCGAAGAGATCTTGCTTGAATTCCCCCATTAACTTCACACAAATGGTTAGTGTTTCCCCTTGTATTAATAGATGTCCCTTCTCCTAAATTGAGCTTTGCTGTGATTTGGGCTAGACCTTCAGAACTGGATGCTAAATTGTTTAATTGCTGTAGGATGCATTCCATAAGTAGTCCATGTCTGGACTGCTCCTCTGTCAACCTGGTAGTTACCTCTTGTAAGTGATGAACAAAATCGGATAATTGTGAAATTCGGTTGCCCTCAGCCATGTCGCGGGATCAATGGCTCAGATACCACTTGTTAGCTGCTAAATTTTTTTTAGTAGAATTTGATTCTGGCAATTAAAGGTGTCAGGGCTTCCACAATGAATTGATATTCAATCTGAAATTTTTGTTGCCTATTTCATAAATTGTTGAGCCATAAACAGGCATGTTCAGAATACAAGTTAAATAACTGCCCACTACTTAATTAACTCCCCACATCAAATAACCCCCCATTACAATTTAATTAAAATGCATAATTTAAATAACAATCCTTATACTAGAAATAATTGCATCCCAGCCCCTATTGTAATTACTAATTACTTTCTGCCTCCCATTATAAAAAGAACAAAGCCTAAGACAGCTTGTCATTTGTGGCGTGTAACAGAATGGAGCTCAAAGGACCAGGTTTATGCTGATGCAATGGTTCCTGAGGTCCAAGGAATCATAGATTGTAGCCAGCAAAAGATAGAATCAGTGGGATTCCGCCCAAATTATGAAATCCTTTGATGTTATTAAGAATACGAGGCAGACACTCTTATTTTATTTGTTTTAGCCCTCTAACTGGAAAGAGTCGTTTCCCTTGTCTTCTATGTAGCTGGAGGTGATTGAATTTTTATAGCAGGGGAAGGCTCGGATACGTACAGACTTTTTAGTTTGAGGAGTGAACTAAAAACCATCTCTGCAACCCAAGACCTAGATATTCCCTGAGCCCATGCACTTCCTGCACATCCCCACTACAACCTATCTGTCACCACTAAATGCTTGCCTGTCCCCTCTCCTCTCCTCATGATCATCTTAAGAAGTGGTTATCTCAAGATGAATTCTTCTACTTTGTTTTACCAAGGTAGAAATAGACTTCAAGTAAATTGAAATAAAATGAAAAAGAGTCAATGAAGGTTAATATTGTCATGACAAATCTCCAGCATTACACAAGGTATTCATCTAATCTCACCTATAAATATTATTTATTTCACATGCACTTCCTCCAGCAAAATATCTCGAGACACCCTCATTTTTATACCCTAGAAAATACTGCACTATCTGAGGAGCTGTTGATGAACAAGTCGATAATGGTCATGCTTAATGGGCCATATCCAACACCGTTAAAGTTGACTGACCAACCGACCGTGATGATACATGTTCAAATGGAGGTGTAAGACCACTTTAACAGAACAAAGCAGAACGGAACGGAGCGAATTAGTTCCTCGAGCTCCAGTTCCATGACCAACAGAATCCTACCCTTCATCCCTCTTGTCTTCCTCTCTACTTTGTTCTCCATTGTAAACAAATTATCTCCTTTTTTTCTTAACAATAAAACTTTCATTTCACTTTTGTTTGGATACTGATAAAACGAAGGGGATAAAAATGGAAATGAAAGATCAAATCTTGATACATGCAGTTCTATTTCAATTTCTTTATTGAATGATGATTGTTCTAAGCAATTTATGACATGGGTATTTATTTATTTATGGTCTATAAGGTAATAGGAGACGATGGAGTCGCGATCTCAGAGCAGTACCCGTTAGTAGTGAGCACCTGGCCTTTCAAAGAAGCTGTTAGAGCTGCTTGGAGGGCTGTTGATGGTAACCATTCTGCTGTTGATGCTGTTGTGGAGGGTTGCTCTGCTTGTGAGGAACTCAGGTGTGATGGTACAGGTAAGTATTTTACCTCAATGTTAATCAATTATTAATCTTTCTAGGAATGACTCAATAGAACACTTAATCTTTCACAAAATAGATCCATTTGCTTAAAAGAATTCCTTAATTATTGATTTCCATGGCGGAACATCCTGTACTTGCAGTTTAATGTTTATTGTTTTTAACATATGATCTCAGATGACGAATTTTATGACGTGCACTCTCAAGTTCATATCAAGTCGTAGTAGATGTGTGTTTTGATTATTGTAGCTTTTAGCTAAGGTTTGTTAACTGACTGTCTAGTAATTTGAATCTGGAATGAACAGTGGGACCGGGGGGCAGTCCAGATGAGAATGGAGAAACTACTATTGATGCCTTAATCATGAATGGGGTAAACACTATTCCCCTTTCCCTTTTATTAATACTATTGTTCTCTTTACTGCTGCATGCTGGTTTGCTTACTTTATAAATGAAGATCCTTTCATGCGTAGGTGACAATGGAGGTTGGAGCTGTTGCTGCTATGAGGTTTGTGAAGGATGGAATTAGAGCTGCAAAATTAGTGATGCAGCATACAAAGCACACCTTGCTTGTCGGGGAGAAGGCCTCAGCCTTTGCCATTGCAATGGGTCTCCCGGGACCCGATAACCTTAGTTCAGCCGATTCCATCAGGAAGTGGAGTAAATGGAAAGAGAATCACTGCCAACCTAATTTTTGGAAAGATGTTGTTCCTTTAGATAGTTGCGGCCCTTATCACGCAAAGGCTCGTATAGATGTTAAAGAGGGGGGGTGTTCCACACGCTACCTGATGGGAGTTGCTGAACCAAGATCATCTCTTGTTGGTCCTCACAATCATGACACCATTTCAATGGCTGTTATTGATAAAGTAAGTTGATGAAAATGCAGATATGAATTCCACCAGCATGCATGTGCATATACATTCTTCCTACATTTATATTCACAGAAGGAATTCTTTTTCTTTTCATGTAGAGGGGACATGTAGCTGTAGGAACATCAACTAATGGAGCCACTTATAAGATCCCTGGAAGGTAAGGTGAATATGAAGTCGATGTGGATAAATCCATTCCCGAAGTGATATACTGTAAACATTGTGGAAATGAACTATGATCAAAACCTGTCAAATGTGGTAGCTGTCATCGGAAGCATCTTGTCTCCCACCCTTGAGTCATGAAGCTTTGAGATATCTTTTCAAATGTAAAACTAATAAACAAGAGAGTACGCTTCTTCTTTAAGTAGTGTAATTGACAAAAAAGTTTTGAGTGATGTGCCCCCCCCCCCCCCCCCCCCCGATTAGTGTGCAAAAGCTCTCTTTTCTTTGATTTAATGTGGATCTTTCTTCGACTGCAGGGTAGGTGATGGACCCATTGCGGGATCTTCAGCATATGCTGTTACTGATAGCGGTGCTTGTGTCGCAACTGGGGATGGTGACATCATGATGCGCTTCCTTCCATGGTATTGTAATGAACACCAAGCCTTTTTACTTTTTGAATGGTGAAGTTACTCTCGGTCATTGTATCAGGACAAAGAATCTGTATTTCTTTGAAAGTATAAAACTATCTCTGGAGGTATTTTCGCATCATTTAACGACCCATACTCTTAGAGTTCCATTACATAGGCTGAACTCTGGATAATGCTGTCAATCTAGATGCTTTAAGACATAAATGAGCTCAGCTGATGGGAAATTTTGCTTGGTTTGATTCCATCAGGAATGAGAAATAAGTAGTTTGGGCTGTCTATGAGTTGATGGGTTCTCAAGTTTGAGACTTTTTCCAGCAAGCATGAGGCTCATCTTTCATATACAGTTTCATCCTACTTCTAGTACTTAGCCTTGTCTCATATGTTGTTTTTTACTTAGAGCTAATAAGCTATCATTGTCTCTTTCAGTTATCAAGTTGTTGAAAGTATGAGATTAGGTATGGAACCTAGGCTTGCTGCGAAGGATGCAATATCAAGAATTGCAAGAAAATTTCCAGATTTTTTGGGGGCTGTCGTTGCTGTCAACAAAAATGGTGTGCATGCTGGTGCTTGTCATGGATGGACATTTGAGTACTCCGTCAGAAGTCCAGCAACTGATGATGTGGAGGTTTTCACTGTACTTCCGTGAAGTAGCATGTTTTCCAAGGTAGGGCGTACCAAGCATATCAAAATGGATTGTCATTCTATTTGAGAAGTCATAGATACTAAAGTTATTTCTCTTCCATGTATCTCCATCCACCTTCAAAACGCTAATATATGTTTACCAGATCAATGACTCGCTAACACCATCAATTCCTACTTGGCAAATTGGTGCGTGTTAATCCTCTAGAATGAATTTGAGGGGGGGTTTTAGTGTGAATCATCTCATTAGAATCAACAGTTTCCATATAAATATTAGCTATTTATGTTAAGAAACTATAAATCATAATTATATTTATTTAATGAAAGGGAAATTCATGGAAAAGAGTAATTCAGCCAATTTGACACCCGGTGCCTTCAAAAATGCCGAAGGATCTTCCACCTGGGAGGGCCATTGATCACTGAATTATGCTACCTTCATTTTTCCTTTCAAAGCTCTATGCACTGCCCTTGTTCTAGTTAGATAGAAGACAGGTGAGAAGCGGAAGGATGCGAGTCGATAGCATTTGATAAGATTCTATCTATCAAGAACAGATACTTGATGCCTTGGATTCAATATTTGCTGCATTTGCGGTCGGGTCATTAGCCATGATTGGGATTGTTGAGGAGAAAACTCGTTATGCTTTTGGCTTAACGAATACACAGTTTGAGTGGTTTGGCCACTGCGGGTCCCTAAAAGGTCCTACGATACTTGCTGCTAATGTAATGGAAATTTTATAATATATTCCAAGGATTTTAGTCATGCAAGTTTATCTTTTCTTCATGACATCATAACTTTCATCACACCCATCGTAGAAAATGGTGATTATTGTGGTAATTTTCGCAATGCATAACAGCTCTCCTTCACTTGCCACAACCTCCCAGTGCATCAAAAAACATTTTTTTTCTATAATATACAAAGAAATCAGCGTGTCGAGGGAGGCATGCGAACCAACATGAAGTCTCTGAAAATTTGACTTCGAATTTCAGCTAAAACACTCTTGATCGTTTCAACCATCTTTAACAAAAACAAAAAACAAATCTGTCACTTGGCAAGACATGTATCAGAAAGGTTCTCACCAATGACCATCACAGTCACGCTCACCTGTCAAGCATTATTGGCACCATACATTACATGGGAGCCAAAAGCGTGAAAGATGTAAAGGCTCCATATTCTCTCAGCGAGTTCACCTACACATGAACCACAAGCCCAATTACTAGTTAAATGTTTCCTCTATGATCCATAAAACATTAACGTAGATTACAGTAATGAAAAAGCCATAACAATTACAAGAAGACACGGCTAAAATGTTAAATGAAAACTGCTCTATGATATATAAGACTTAAAAATGGATTACAGTAATGTAAAAGGCAACAAGAGTTCCAAGAAGACAGCTAATGTTTATACAATGACAAGACAACTACATCCCAGTCACACAGTGCTTAAGGTTAGCTAAAAGAATTCTTTTTTGCTTTGCTTAAATAAGCCCATATATTTTGTGTCTGAGGTTGTTCTACGAAGGATAATGAGTTATGAAAATTATTTTTCTTGTGGATTTCAAGAGCCTGGGTACAAGTATTTCATTTCATGTGGATTTTAGGTTGGACCATTCTTTTTACTCTATACTGTCTTTGGTCTACATTAAGACTTCTATCAAGAGAACTATCTGTCATTTTTCACAAAATTTCTAGCATTAGCATGAGAAACTGCTTGCACTCTGCATAAAACAAATCTTATATGAAACTACAACTCTCAGTTCCATCTTACTCCGATTTTTAAAATCGAGATGTGCATAGAGATGTTTTTTCCCATGCTATCACACACCAATTATATTGAAGATAAAAGCAAACTGCATGCTGCCGCATGTATCATAAGATTCCAAGTTTCAGCATTGCAGGTAGAAGTTAAAATTTATGTAGGAGATCATGAAGTATGTGCACATTCCGGAAAGGGGTGAATATACTTACAATCCTTGTGTTGCTTCCTATCTTGAATACAACTGCAGCATCTGCATAGAAAAGAAATGTGAGGGCTACCAAAAAATGATGAAAAAATGTGTCAGGAGATTTTAACTCTGAATCACGGAAGACAAAAACTGAAATCTCAAAACCTCTGTGCTGAAGAATCTCCTTTGAATTGAGTCTCTATTTCACTTAGATACAATCTCAACAAAGGTGACCTGCAACACCATTTACAGGATCATTAATTGCAAATGGACAAACGTCAAGCACTCCTTTCATTGAAGTTTGAAGCGCATTTTGTTAAAATCATGTGAGAGCCATCAAAATTAAAAAGCTCCATTGTAACTGCGTGATTATATCATTTCACAGAAATCACAAATGCAATGAAACTTGAGCAACCATAACAAGACTAAAAGTGAGCTAAAATCAGATTAATTCTGTTGAAATCATGATCAAAGTTAGTTAGTAATTTAAGGATTTTATAAGATATGTTCGGCATTAGTTAATAAGGGGGATCTTGTATAATTTTACCATATCCCATGGTTTTTCCTTTCCTAGTTTGGTGGAGGATTTTTCTCCTTTGTAGTTTGATTGTTTCCTGATTTTATGGCCAACAGATTGTAACCATCCTCTGTTTAATAAGTTGTACACTTTATTCCATGGTAGAATGAGAAATAATAAGATTAGTTCTCTCAGAAAATCACATGGTATTAGAGCCCTGATTCTAAAACCTATTTTTTATGACTAATTACAGCATGACTACAAAAAGACAACTCTACCTCTGAAGTTACAACCAATCCAGAAATGGCACCAGCTGCAAGCAATCTTGGAGGAATTGAAGGCACATCCCTCCTCATCACAGGTCACAAACTCAACAGGTATAATTACCTTCAATGGTCATCATCGGTAATAATGTTTATCTGTGGGAAGGGAAAGATGACTACCTCACAGGTGAAGTCATCAAACCAAAGAAAAATGATTCCAAGTTTTGAAATGAAAGACGGGGAATCACATGTGATGTCATGGTTAATTAATTCAATGATCAACAAGGTAGGAGAAAATTTTCTCCTGCATGGAACAACAAAGGAAATCTACGATGAACAAGGGAGACGTACTCAAGTTTTAAAAATACATCATAACTATTCGAGATTGAAGTTGTATTACACGATCTACGCCAAGAAGATCTCATAGTAACACAATACTTCAACAACCTTTCTTGTCATTGTCAACACCTTGATATGTTTGAAGTCTACAACTGGAAATGCCCTGAAGACAAAACCCTATATAGAAGCATTCTGGAGCAAAAATAAACATTCAAATTCCTTCCCAGCCTCAACAAAAATCTGGACAAAGTTAGAGTGAGAGTGATGGGGACCAAGTCTCTTTCAAAACTCAGAGAAGCATTCTCAGAAGTTCAATGTGAAAAAAGTAGAAAGAAAGTAATGATGGGACCTCAAAACTTAGCTCCAACAATGGAAGGATCTACCCTTATCATTCGACGGCCTGTAAGCAACA
Organism: Salix purpurea; assembly: GCA_027405865.1. Taxonomy (NCBI): domain Eukaryota; kingdom Viridiplantae; phylum Streptophyta; class Magnoliopsida; order Malpighiales; family Salicaceae; genus Salix; species Salix purpurea. The sequence goes on from CM050334.1 coordinate 290,163, forward strand.
ATTACGAGTCGATAGAGAAGACAAAGAGCCTGGTGTGATCATTGTCACAAGCCTAAACATGTCAAATAAACTTGCTAGAAAATTCATGACAAACCAGCTGATTGAAAACCATCACAACCAGCAAATGATAAAGAACATGTGAATGTTGTTGCCACTTCAAACACATCAGCCAAGACAAGTCGTTTCACCAAAAAATAGCTTGAAGTTTTACAAAAACTTCAGCTGGAATTCACTACCTCGGGCAAGTACATCAATCACGAGATCTAGCATGTTAGCACAAAAAGGTAATTTCTCAAAAACCTTTTACAATTAATAAAAGATACTCAAGTCTCTGGATCATTGATTCTAGAGCACCAGATCACATGAAAGGAGATACAATAGTCTTTCATATATACAATAAGTGTAATGATAGCTATACAGTCTGAATTGTTGATGGAACGCTATCCAAAGTTAAGGGCACAGGCAAGGTTGTCAAACATGCTTTTTTGACATGACACGGAATTGTAATTTGAACTCGGTTTGTAAACTCGGATCGTAAAATCTTAAGTAAAATATTTCTGTACAAAAATCGTAAAATCACAAGTAAAATCATTTTGGTAGAGAAATCGTAAAATCATAAGTAAAATATTTTCAAATACAATACAACATAATTATGGCCATAAAACTTCATTAGTTAAGATTTATACATGATTTAAAATAACTTAAAAATACAATACAAAACAATTAAGTTCATAGAATTTCATTAGATAAAAACTAACAAATTTAAAACAAATACTCTGCCAGCATGCTATTTAAACTAAAATCAACCTCAATATCTTTCTAATCTTTTAAATTTATTTTTAACATTAAAATAAATTTCAAAATATATTAAAAAATTAATATAAAGTGAAAAATAAATTAAATAAACACCACATGAAAACATTTGTCTTCTGTGCTGTGAACCTCACACCCAGCCTGTGCCTGTCTCAAGAAAAAAAAAAAAGTCACACCCCACTTTCTCTTCTCTAAATGAAAACTCAAACCTCAGTCACACTCCACTCTCTCTTTTCTAAAGCAAAAGCAAAATCCAAACCTCGTCTCCACCTCCCTAACAAGGTCACCAGAACCAGCCTCCATAAACTCAAGTCAAGAACCCATCAAAAGTACACTACACACACCCATTAAACTGAAAACTAAAGAGACCCAAAAAAATTCTCATCTTTCTCTTCCAAGTTCCAATCTGTCTTTGAGCACCATGGATTCTCACACATCTATGGTGTCTCTAAAAATACCCATCAGAACAAAGTTGGCAATAGTACAAGTACTGGTCAAATGATAAACTACAACTCAGTACTTGTTGTGCTTCTTGACTCGCATAACATCGAGTTAGCTGAGCTTGTTGAAAAGGCTCTCCAGAACAAAACTAAAGTTAATTACTTGGCACTGGCAGATCATAAACTCAGTACGAGTTTTATGATTCAACGAGTTTGACCGATTTTACCGAGTCAACTAGCGATTTACTGGGTTTCGAGTTTTAACTCGATTTTACAAGGTATATACATGTTGACTCGTAAAAACGTATGATTTTATTAGTCAACTCGCGATTTTAACAACCTTGGGCACAGCCCTAGGTAGAATTGCAAAGGATTTGATTCTAAATTATGTTCTTCATGTTCCTAGTCTAGATTGTAATTTAGTGTCAATCAGTAAATTGACTTGTGATTTGAATTATGTTGCTAAATATTTTTCCAACTTGTGTGTATTTCAGGATTTGATCAAGGAAGATGATTGACAGTGCTAAGATGTGTTTAGGACTATCTCCTCAATGATGATACTCCTCTAAAGAGACAAGCTTATAATGCAATTTGTGTACCATTTAAGTGTCAATCAACTTCAAATTCTCAAGTCAATAAAGATAGTGCTATTATGTCATAACATTATCGCCTTGGTCATTTCATGTACCTTGAAAACTATTTTCTTTTTCATTTATCAATATGTGAAACATGTCAATTATCCAAACATGTAGTAGCTATCCTAGCATCTCATATAAGTCATCATGTCCATTTGTCATGATTCACAAAGGGGGGGGGGGGGGGGGGGGGGGGGGTCAAAAACAAAAAATATAACAAGAACTCGGTGGTTTGTTTTGTTTGTTAATGCTCACACTAGATTGACTTGGTTATTCCTTATATAAGAAAAATTTGAAGTTGGCCAAAGTTTTCAAAACTTTAATTTTATGATACAAACACAATTCCAAACCAAAATTCAAATCTTAAAAACCAATAATGTCAAAGAGTATTTCAATTGTCCTTGGAACTTATTTTTTGAGTCAAGTCATTCACCTAAGTTCTGGTGTTGACACTCCACAACAAAATGGAGTTGCAGAAAAAAAAATAGACATTTATTAGACGTTGCTCGATCATTTATGTTCTCCATTCATGTTCCAAAACATTTATGTGGAGAAGTAGTCCTTATTGATGCTTATCTCATTAATAGAATTTCTTCCAGAGTCCATAAATTCCAAACTCCTTGTCAAGTCCTCCAATGCTTTCCTCACTCCAGAATGATCACTTCATTAGACCCTAAAATATTTGGATGCTTTGTTTTTGTCCATACACACCAACAAATCACAGCAAATTGGACCCTAAATTCATTAAATGTATCTTTCTCAAGTACTCTCCAAACCAAAAGGGTTTCAGGTGTTATTCTCCTATTACTAAAAAGGTCTATACCTCTATGATGTAACATTTTTCAAGCATCAATCGTGTTGTCCCAATTTAGATATTTAGGGGGAAAACATGAGTATCAATTTTAGGACATTTTTGACATTGAATCTAATCACTCAATTCACCCTGAGGACACCTCACAATCATTTTGAATCACTTCAACCAATGATCATACTCCACAAAACTCCATTCTTGAGCAAACTCAACAAATTGAGAGTCCTTCTATAACTCCAATTCAATCCCTTGTTCATAATCCTACTAAATCAACACAAATTCCAAAACATGAGTTGTCTGTCTATCTATGCTAGGAGGAAGACCTGAAAAGGAGAAAGCATCCAATACCTCAACTCTTGACCAAGACTCTGAACCAAGTCCAAAACTTGCTCAAATACACTTGGGTATGGAAATTCCTGACGTTGAGAATATTGCACCTGGTATTGATGATTCAAATATTCTAATTTCTCTGAGAAAAGGTGTTAGATAATGCACAAGTCATTCTATCAGCAAATTTGTTTCATATCGGGTGTTGTCACAATCTTATCATGCATTAGTTTCATCTCTTGATAATGTACAATTTCTTAATTCTATTCAAGATGCTCTCAAGGACTCTGAATGGAGAAAGGCAGTTAGTGAAGAAATTAGTGCATTGGAGAAAAATGGCATTTGGGTAATTTATGTTCCATTTGGAAAGAAGAAAGTTGGTTGTAAGTGGATCTTTACTATCAAATATAACGCTAACGAAAACATTGAGAGGTTAAAAGTCCGTCATGTTGCCAAAGGTGTCGCTCAGTCTTATGGGATAAACTATCAAAAAACATTAGCTCTAGTAGCCAAACTCAACACTGTCAGAGTTTTGTCGCTTGCATATAATCAAGATTGGCTATTACATCAGCTAAATGTCAAGAATTCCTTTATGAATGGTGATTTTGAAGAAGTATACATGGAAATACTGTCAACGGACAACTTGTTGTCCGTGTATAGGTTACCGTTAGGTTTATATTTCCTTTCTTGTGTAATATTGTTGCAGCCTAGGACGGCAAAGTAGGATAGTAGATATAGAAAGTCTATTCTTTTATTGTATATATATTCAGTTTTGTAATCCCTTACAAGGAGACAATTTTACAGACAATAGAGTGTAATAGTTTGACATGGTATCAGAGCTCTCTCGGTTTGTAAAGTAATATGTGTTGAGCTCCTCTCGATTTCAGCTAGAACATGCTATTGCCATGTTTCAAAATGGAAATCTTTCTATTCAGGACTACTACTCTGCATTTTTGACCCTTTGGCATGAATATTCTGATTTGGTTACAGCGAATGTCCCTATTGCCACTCTTCCAACTATTCAGAGTCTTCATGAAAATAGCCAACGAGATCAGTTTCTTATGAAATTGCGACCAGAATTTGAATCAGTCCGGTCTTCTTTACTGAATAGATCTCCTGTTCCTTCTCTTGACATCTGTTTCGGTGAGTTGCTTCGCGAAGAACAATGGCTTAGTACTCAAGCTATTTTGGAGCACTCTCATGGTAGTTCTGGGTCAGCAACAATGACGTATGTTGCTCACGGGCAAGGATCATCCATGCCTTCTAAAAACTTGCAATGCTTCTGTTGCAAGGGATATGGACATATTGCTACCAATTGTCCTAAGAAATTCTGCTCTTATTGTAAGAAAAAGGGTCATATTATTAAAGAATGTCGTATCTGTCCTCAGAATCGTCAGGTCAGAGCATTTCACGCCTCTCTTAATGTGTCTCCAGCAGAAAATTATGTTCCACATGCCTCTTCTTCAGGAGGTATCTCCACTCTTCCACCTCCAATAGGAAATTATTGTACACCAGAAATGGTGCAACAAATGCTAATTTCTGCATTATCAGCCATGGGGTTGCAAGGTAAAAATTCTACTAAACTTTGGTACATAGACTCGGGGGCAGAAAATCATATGACAAATACTACTACTGTCTTGAGTCGTGTTCGACCCTATGATGGTCAATCGGCTATTCAGACGGCCAATGGTAGTTTCTTGCCCATTACTGCTGTTGGTGACGCCTCTTCTACATTCACTAATGTGTTTCTTGCTCCTAATCTTTCCTCGAATCTTATCTCGGTTGGACAATTAGTTGATGATAATTGTAATGTTCATTTTTCTGGTGCTGGTTGTGTTGTGCAGGACCAGGTATCGGGAAAGCTGATCGCGAGGGGACCTAAAGTGGGGCGCTTGTTTCCACTATTTTTACCTGTTCCAACATTCTCTTCCATTAAGACTTTTGCTTGTAATAAAATTCCTGCTCTTAGTATGGTGTGGCATCGTCATTTAGGTCATCCCAATAATCAGATCTTATCTCATGTATTGAATTCTGGTTTTATTGGTAATAAAGCATATTCTTCTTTATCTCTTGAGTGTGATCCTTGCAAAATTGGTAAAAGCAAAATTCTTCCATTTCCTTTGCATGCTAGTCGTGCTTCCCACTGCTTTGATCTTATCCATAGTGATGTTTGGGGACCTTCCCCGGTCGATTCTCATGAAAAATTCAAATACTATGTAACATTCATTGACGATTATAGCAGATTTACTTGGGTCTATTGTCTTCGCTCTAAATCTGAAGTTTATCGTATCTTCACTGAGTTTTTAGCATATGTAGCTAATCACTTTTCTACTACTATTAAAACACTACGGACAGATTCTGGTGGTGAATACTTGTCTACTGAGTTTCAGGCTTTCTTCGCATCTAATGGTATTATTCATCAACGTTCATGTCCTGCTACTCAACAGAATGGAGTAGCTGAACGAAAAAATCGTCACCTTCTTGATGTGGTACGTACTCTCTTGTTTGAATCCTCTGTTCCTTCCATGTTTTGGGTTAAAGCTCTAAAAACTGCTACCTACTTGATTAATCGCTTACCCTCTCAAGCATTACAAATGGAGTCTCCATTTTTTCGCTTGTTCGCCAAACAACCTAGTTATGATAATCTTCGTATTTTCGGTTGTGTCTGTTTTGCTCACTTACCACCTCATGAGCGACATAAATTATCTGCTCAATCTGTAAGATGTGCATTCTTGGGATATAATTTATGTCAAAAAAGCTTTGTCTGTTACGATCCTACTTTACGACATACACGTATTTCTAGGAATGTTATTTTTTTCGAGAATCAACAATTCTTTCTGGTGTCCTCTGTGTCCTCTCCTTCTACTGTGGTCCTCCCTTCATTTGAGTCCCAAGTATCTGATCGTCATCCAGTCAACTCTCGCTTTAAACCAGGTATTGTGTATACAAGACGCTCCCGCCCACAGTCTCCTCCAGCGGCTAACTTGATATCTGATCCTCCCACACTCCAAATTCAGACAAATGCTGAACCACCAGAACCCCGGGTACGTCACTCATCTCGAGTGTCCGTACCCCCGGATAGGTATGGGTTTCCCACTTCTGGTAACTCTATTTCAGCTCTTACTGTTGCACTGTCTAATTTTGATATACCTACATGCTACTCACACGCTGCCAAGCATGATTGTTGGCGACAGGCTATGCAGGAAGAAATAGCTGCTCTGGAGGCTAATCACACTTGGGACATTGAGCCATGTCCGTCATCTATTATTCCCCTGGGTTGCAAGTGGGTTTACTCAGTCAAAGTCCGATCTGATGGCAGTTTAGACCGTTACAAGGCCAGGCTTGTTGCGCTTGGGAATCATCAGGAATATGGGGTCAATTATGAAGAGACGTTTGCTCCAGTGGCTAAAATGACTATTGTGCGTATGATTCTGGCTCTTGCTGCTTCTAGTCATTGGCCGCTACATCAGATGGATGTCAAAAATGCATTTCTTCATGGGGATCTTAAAGAATGCATTTATATGAAGCCGCCTCCGGGATTATTTTCTTCTCCGACTTCACATGTGTGTAAGCTTCGTCGCTCTCTTTACGGTCTCAAACATGCTCCGAGGGCCTGGTTTGATAAATTCCGCACCACTTTACTACAGTTCTCATTCCAACAGAGCAAGCATGATACTTCCTTGTTCCTTCGGAAATCAGTCGTGGGTATTGTTGTTCTTTTGGTGTATGTTGACGACATTGTGATTACGGGTTCTGATTCAGCTTTACTTGATCAACTCAAAACTCATCTTTCAGAAGCATTTCATATGAAAGATCTTGGGTCCCTCACTTATTTTCTTGGTCTTGAAGTTCATCGTAGCTCCTCGGGCATTTCTCTAAATCAGCATAAGTATGCTAGTGATGTGGTGGCTACAGCTGGTCTACAAGATGCTTCTTCGGTTGATACTCCTATGGAAGTGAATATCAAGCTTCGTAAAGAAGAGGGTGACTTAATTGCTGATCCCAGTTTATATCGAAAATTGGTAGGCAGCCTTGTTTATCTCACCATTACTAGACCGGACATCTCATTTGCCGTACAACAAGTCGGCCAGTTTCTTCAGGCTCCTCGCCATCTTCATTTGGTTGTTGTTCATCGGATCTTACGCTATGTTCACGGCACGGTGGCTCGTGGGTTAGTTTTTCCTACAAACAACCCTCTTCACCTTACAGCTTATAGCGATACGGATTGGGCAGGTTGTGCAGATACTCGCCGATCTGTCACGGGTTGGTGTATGTTCTTAGGAGATGCATTGATCTCTTGGAAGAGTAAGAAACAAGATCGGGTATCTAAGTCCTCTACAGAATCTGAGTATCAGGCAATGTCTCTTGCTTGTTCTGAAATCATTTGGCTTCGAGGGTTGCTTGATGAGCTCAATTTTTCTGCCACTGACCCTACACCTCTCCATGCTGATAATACGAGTGCTATTCAGATCACGGCTAATCCTGTCTTTTATGAGCGAACGAAGCATATTGAGGTGGACTGCCACTCTATTCGTGAAGCCTACGACGCTCGTGTTATTACTCTTCCTCATATATCCACCGACTTGCAAATTGCCGATATCTTCACCAAAACCCTCACACGTCAACGACATTGTTTCCTAAATAGCAAATTGATGCTGATTGACCATCCTGCATCAATTTGAGGGGGGCTGTCAACGGACAACTTGTTGTCCGTGTGCAGGTTACCGTTAGGTTTATATTTCCTTTCTTGTGTAATATTGTTGCAGCCTAGGACGGCAAAGTAGGATAGTAGGTACAGAAAGTCTATTCTTTTATTGTATATATATTCAGTTTTGTAATCCCTTACAAGGAGACAATTTTACAGACAATAGAGTGTTATAGTTTGACAAATACCACTAGGATTAGAAACATCATTCAACTACAACAGAGTTTGTAAGCTAAGAAAATCACTATTGGACTCAAGCAATATCCTTAGGCATGGTTTGAGTACTTTGGTATGGATACTCTCAATGTCAGGCAGATCACACGTTGTTTGTAAAGTTCTCACTAAGGAAAAAATAGCAATACTAATTGTAAACGTTGATGACATCAATTTAACTAGTGACTAATGAGGAATAGGTAAGATTGAAGAAACTTTTAGCCAAAGAGTTTGAAATCAAAGATCTCAACTACCTTAGATACTTTCTTGGCATAAAGGTGGCATGATCTAAAAAGGGTATATTTGTCTCCCAACGAAATCATGTTTTGGATCTACTGAAAGAAACAAGTATGCTTGGATGTAAACCTGCAAATACTCCTATGGACTCAACCTAAGATGATAGGAGCTAGAATAGATAATGCACTAGTTAACAGGGGAGATATTAGAACTTGTAGGACGACTTATCTCTCACACACTCGACGTGATATGAGTTTCTCTGTTAGTTTTGAATAAGTTTATGAACCCAACAAAAGAGCATATGGAAGTTGTGAATAGAATTTTAAGGTATCTTAAGATGACTCCTAGTAAAGGTCTTTTATACAAAGAGTGACAATAGAAATATTGAAGTTTTCTTAGATGCAGACTAGGCAGAAGATATTTCAGACAAGCAATCTACTTCTGCATACTACTCCTATGTTTAGGCAAATCTTGTGATTTGGAGAAGTAATCAACAACCGATTATGTCTAGAAGCAGTGCAAAATTTAAGTTTAGAGCTCTAGCTTTAGCACTTGTGAAGGAATGAGGATACAAAAATTGCTTAGGGAGCTAGGAATGGAATTGGTAAATCCTGTCAAAATGTTTTGCGACAATCAAGATGATATAAGTATCATAAAGAACCTTGTTCACCATGGCAAGACAAAGCACATTCAGATAGATCGACATTTGATTTCAGAAAATATTAAAAAGGAAGTTGCTCAACTAGTTTATATCCCTATAAAATCTCAAACTACAAACATACTCACTAAAGCTCTTCAAGAACTAACTTTGAAGAATTAAGTCACAAAATGTGCATAGACAACATTTGCAACCTAACTTGAGGGTGGAATGTTGAAATCGTGATCAAAGTTAGTAATTTTAGGGATTTTATAAGACATCTCATATGATTATATAAGGGAAATCTAGTATTATATGATCATATCCCATGGTTTATCCTTTCTTATTTTGTTGGAGGATTTTTCTCCTTTCTAGTTTGGTTGTTTCCTGATTTTATGGCCAACAAATTGTAACCATCCTCTATTTAATGAGTTTTACCATCCTCTATTTAATGAGTTTTACACTTCATTTCAAAGTAGAATGAGAAATAGTAAGATTAGTTCTCTTTTAGAAAATCACAAATTCCTTTATAAATTACATTCTCAGAATATCTAGACAGTGAGGAGAAAAGCAATAAGAATACCAGAATGGGATTGCAACTGCTACAAGGATAGGGGATTGTTTCCACAATAAAGGAAGTCGATCGCCTAATAGTCTGGCCAGATACTCAAGAATATCACTTTCCTGCTATAAACAACTAAAACCAATCAAACTGTATAATATAAATAAACATAGAAATGAAGGATGTAGAGCTATCACTAGATACAACGCCAATCAATTGCAAATAAATAAGCAAACAGCAAGGTAAGGAAACATAACAAATTGTGCTTAGAAATGACATTGATCATCAACCAAGTGCATCAGATTTTGCAACAGTTTCCAAATGACCAAAGAAAGGATAGATAGACATGTGATGATTAATGCCTCTCATGAAAACTTGGAAGTTTGCTCCACTAGGCATCATGAAACTCTACATGAAATTTCTACACCAGCAGCAAATGCTCAATGCAACTAATTATTCTGCTCAAGGGGGCATTAATAAAAAGATGATGCAGAACTTTTGGATTGTAGTTCTTGTAAACTTGGTAAAAGCAAATCATTCTCTTTTCCTTCAAATGGTAGTTGGGCTTCTAAATGTTTGAAATTACCCGTGTTTTGTTCTCTATCATGCTCAATACAAATATTTTGTAACATTTATTGATGATTTTAGCGTTTCACTTGGATATATTTCTTTTGGTCTAAAGCTGACGTGTTCTCTACATTTCAGGCTTTTGTTGAAACTCAATTTCTGCTCATTAAAATTCTACGCTCAGACTCTACGGGGAATGTGTTCATAGAATTTCAAGAATATCTTAAAATTAAAGGAATTCTATCTCAACAATCTTGTTCTGACACTCCTCAACAAAATAGGGTTGTTGAGCGTAAGAATTTGTCATCTTATGGATGTTGTTCGTACTCTGTTGATTGATTCTTCTATACCTCCTGGGTTTTTGGTAGAAGCTTTATCTAACGGCTATTCATTTGATTAATCATCTACCCTCTCAAATTCTAAATTGACTCTCCATATTCTCTTTTGTTTGGTGTTGTTCCTGAGTATGATTCTCTCCATGTATTTGGGCGTGTTTGTTTTGTTCACTTACAATACGCACCATTATGGCAATCATTGCTTCTAAAGAATGGTCACTTTGGTAGATGGATGTGAAAAATACATTTTTACATAGGGATTTGAAGGAAGACATCTATATGACTCCTCTTGTCCTGGTATGTTTACTCACTCCTTCAATGAGGTTTGATGGTTGAAATGTTCTCTGCATGGTCTAAAATAGGCACTGCGCGCATGGTATGAGAAGTTTTATACTATTCTGAATTTTAATTTTATTTAGAGTCAATATGATTCCTCTCTTTTTCTTCAGAGAATTGTCACTGGTATTGTTGCTCTTGGTATATGTGGATGATATTGTTATCACAGGATCTGACACACTTAGCTTATTGAGAACTTAAAACAGTCTCAAGACTGCTTTTAATATGAAGGAACTTGGACAACTTAAATATTTTTTTGGTTTACAGGTGCACTCTATCTCCAATGGAATGCTTTTGCATCAGCACAAATGTACCCAAGAGATTCTTTTTTTGGCTGATCTTGAATACGGGAATAGTGTCCTTACACCTCTAGAGGCTAATCTGAAGCTTTGTCAAAACGATGGTGACCTATTACTTAATCCATCCATGTACAAGAAGCTGGTAGACAACTTGAATTATTTGACAATTACTTGGCCTGATATTTCCTTTGTTGTACAACAGGTCAGACAGTTTATGTGGGCTCCTCATCAACCTTATTTAATTGTTGTCCAACGAATTCTTCGTCATCTTAAGGGTACATTTGGGCGAGGGTTATTCTTTCCCACTAACAATTCCTTGCAATTAACCAACTATAATGATGCAGATTGGGCTGGTTGTATAGATACGCTTCATTCAGTTACTGGTTAGTGCATCTTTCTTAGAAATGCTTTGATGTCTTGGAAGAGTAAAACGCAAGATCATGTCTCAAAGCCCTCCACAGAATCTGAGTATCGACTTATGTCCTCGGCATGTTCAGAGATTGTGTGGCTTCAAGGTTTGTTAAGAGAACTTGGTTTTCCTCAAATTACTCCTCTCCATGCTGATAACACAGGTGCTATTCAGATTGCTACTAATCTTGTGTTTCATGATCGCACCAAACACATTGAAGTGGACTGACACTACTTTCATGAAGCTCTTGATCACAATGTTTTTATACTTCCTCATATTTCTACTAAACATCGTATTTCCATTGAGCATTAGACTATTGATGTCTTTACTAAGGCTCTGTCTCAAGACTGTCATCAGTTCATGATTGACAAATTGATATTTCTTGATCGGCCAACATCAATTTGAGGGGGGATGTCAACGATGTATACATGGAAAGCTTATTATTTCAGCAATACATAATTGTATATATTTATTAGCTATTTTTTTTAGGTTGTAATTGAGGAATATTTTTACCTACTTAATGATATGAAACTCTCCAATTGAAGGTATTGAATCAAGAAAAGAAAACCTTTCTGACATGAACAATGAGTGTTGGTAGCTTTGAACTTTAGGCACCACAATATCCTCAAACAAGAGCATAAATAGTACAGACCATTATTTGGTTCCAAGCTCAAAATGAACTTCACCCAGCTTGTGACAGTAAGATAAGTTAAAAAAGGAAAGTATGCTGCAGATAATGGGAGATTGGCAAATATACTCAATTAGAGTCGGCAATTAAAGCAAAGATATAGCTTAGCATATATAGAAGATATTGTAATTAATGTATGAGGTATTCTGCCTTATATATTGAGAAAGTAAATGGCAAGAAAGATATTCAAACCGTTTCTGTTATGGTATCAGAGCCTCTTTCATAGAATTCCTAGATTTCTTAGAAACCCTCTTAGAAACTCTAGAGTTTAAGAGTCTTAGCTTGATGGAGAACGCAGATAATGTTTGTGTCAAATTTACTGGCAAAAATTATGCTGCCTGGGCATTTCATATGGAGATTTTTCTCAAGGCAAAGGTGTTATGGAGTCATGTGGATGACAATGAGAAGGAAGCCTTAGATGATGAAGAATCAGACAGTGAGAAAGATGCTACAAAATCAGCTAGTGCAAAGGCTGTATGGGCAGCAAAGGATGCACAAATCGTGTCCTGGATTCTAGGTTCTATGGAACCTCAGTTAATCATGTCTTTGAGACCTCATAGGTCAGCAAAGGCTATGTGGAATCATCTTGCATAAGTTTATAACCAAGATAACAATGCTCGAAGATTTCAGCTTGAATTGAGCATTGGAAACTACACTCGGGGAGATCTATCAATCCAGAAGTATTATGCTGGATTCCTAACACTATGGAATGACTATTCTGATCTAGTTACAACCAAGATATCGGGAGAAGGGATTCTAGCTGTTCAACAGGTTCATAAAGTCAGCCAAAGAGATCAATTTCTGATGAAATTGAGGCCTGAATTTGAATATGTTCGTGCCTCTCTACTGAATAGAGATCCAGTTTCATCTCTAGATGCTTGTTTTGGAGAACTCTTGCGTGAAGAACAACGTCTTCATACTCAGAACACCATGGAACAAACAAGAGCTGCTCCTGTGGCTTATGCTGCTTATAGCAGGGGGAAAGGATCTGAGATGAAGATTCAGTGTTATAGCTGCAAGAAGTATGGACACATTGCACCCCACTGTCCAAACAAAGTTTGCAATTATTGCAAGCAGCCTGGACACATTATTAAGGAGTGTCCCATTCGACCACCTTCAAGATTCAACAAGAATCAGCACACAGCCAACACTGCAAATGTGGTCACAAGTAATGTGTCTTCTACAGAGACAGCCTTGACCAGAGAAATGGTGCAAAAAATGATTGCAAGTGCATTCACCACACTTGGCCTACAAGGTAATGATGACTCTGCACTTTCTTCTTGGATATTAGACTCTGGTGCTTCTAATCACATGACAAACTCTTTGAAAGGTCTAAAAAATCTGAGAAAATATTGTGGAACTTCAAAGATTCAAACAGCTAATGGGAGTATTCTTTCCTATTGTGGCTATTGGTGATAAACCTCCTCTAAAGGATGTTTTTGTTTCTCTAAAACTGGCTGTTAATCTGGCCTCTGTGGGGCAACTTGTAGACAATGATTGTAAGGTTCATTTTTCTAAACAAGGTTGTATTGTGCAGGATCAAATGACAGGACAACTGATAGCGAAGGGGCCTAAGCATGGACGTCTATTTCTCTTGCAATTTGCTGTTCCACGCAGCTTATTGTTTCTCTTCTCTGTACTCCAAAAGTATCACAAGAAATGTGGCATATACGTCTTGGGCATCCAAATCATATAGTTGTGTCACATCTTTTGAAATCTGGTCTAATAAAAAATAAGTTGTTTTCTTCTTCTAATCTGTTTTTTGATTGTACTACTTGCAAGCTTGGCAAAAGTAAAAGATTACCCTTTCCTTCTGAAGGCAGTAAGGCAATAAAACCATTTGATGTTATACAGTGATGTATGGGGAATAAGTCCAGTTTTATCTCATGCAGGTTACAAATATTTTGTAACTTTTATAGATGATTACAGTAGATATACATGGGTTTACTTACTAAGAAAGAAATCAGACGTATTTGCTATGTTCAAACTCTTTCTAGAACTGATCCACTCAATTTCAGACCACTATCAAAATTCTTAAAGCAGACTCTAGAGGAGTATATGTCAAATGAATTTCAGTCATTCTTACAAAACAGAGGTATCATTAATCATAGATCTTGTCCCTATACTCCACAACAAAATGGAGTAGCAGAACGTAAGAATCGACACCTCTTAGATGTTGTGAGAACCTTACTTATTGACACTTCAGTACCACCAAAGTTCTGGGCAGAAGCCCTTGCTACTGCCACATACTTAATCAATAGACTTCCTTCACGAAAATTAGGTCTAGACTCTTCATATTTTAGACTTCATCACTGTCAGCCCACATATGAGAATCTACACACCTTTGGGTGTGTATGTTTCATGCATCTACCTCCACCTTACAGAAACTAACTTATTGCCCAGTCCATGAAATGTGCATTTCTAGGATATAGTGTCAATCAAAAAGGTTATCTATGCTTTGATCCTCATACCAATTGCATTCATATTTCTAGAAATGTTGTATTTCTTGAAAATCGGTGCTTCTTTCCTATGTTTTCCTCAATATCATCTAGCACACTTGCCCTGCTACCTTCATTCCCTAATCTTAACACAAGTAGTGCAGATGAAACCCTACTCTCTGCTGCTATTGATAAATCTGTGTCTTCAAACATTCATAACCTACCACGGGTATCTTCAAAGCCATTGCTAGTATATAGACGTAGACAACCACATGTGCAACCCCCTTCTGCTACTGTCCTGGAATCAGATCCTAGGCATCCTACAGTCTGTGAGGTAAATGACTTACCTATTGTAATGCCTTCTCTAAGGAGATCTGCTCGAGTTTCTGTTCCTCCTGACAGGTATGGGTTTGACCCCTCTAAGACTCAAGATTCTCAGTCTGCTCTCTCTACTTCACTGCATGCTACTGCAGTACCTACTAGCTATTCACAGGCAGTTAAGGAATCTTGTTGGCAACAAGCTATGAAGGAGGAACTTCATGCCCTGGACACTAATCACACTTGGGATATTGTTGAGTGCCCTGCAGGTGTTACACCTTTGGGCTGTCGATGGGTATATTCAGTGAAGGTTAGAGCTGATGGCAGCTTGGACAAACATAAGGCTAGGTTGGTAGCTCTTGGGAATCACCAACAATATGGTATTAACTATGAAGAGACCTTTGCACCAGTGGTCAAAACGACAACAATACGAACTATTCTGGCCATTGCAGCCTCACAACAATGGTGTTTACACCAATTGGATATGAAGAATGCCTTTCTTCATGGGGATCTAGCTGAAGATATCTACATGCGACCTCCTGCTAGTCTGTTTTCTAAGCCTACTACTGTTGTGTGCAAGTTACGAAAGTCCTTGTATGGACTTAAACAAGCCCCTCGTGCCTGGTATACCAAATTTGCTTCTACTCTTATTGATTTTGAGTTTATAAAAAGCAAGTATGATGCCTCTTTATTCCTGCGTACTACTGCCAATGGTGTTGTGTTTGTCCTGGTCTATGTTGATGATATAATCATCACTAGCACTGATTTAAGCCTAATACAGCACCTAAAGCAGCACTTACAACAGTCCTTTCACATGAAGGACCTTGGTAATCTAGCCTATTTTCTTGGTCTGGAAATTCAGGCTGGTACACATGGATTATTTTTATCACAACACAAATATGCCATGGATTTGGTGGCTGCAGCTGGACTCAAGGATGTACCACCGATGGATACTCCAATGGAAATCAATGTCAAGCTTCGAAAGGATGAAGGAGAACTACCTGATCCGACAGTGTTTAGAACACTTGTGGGGAGTCTGATCTATCTAACAAATACTAGGCCTGATATTTCTTATGCAGTTCAACAGGTGAGTTAGTTTATGGATTCTCCTAGACATCTTCACTTGGTGGTTGTTAAAAGGATCATACGGTATGTGAATGGCACTTTACAAAGAGGGTTATGCTATCCTACTGGTACTTCTCCTGATCTACATGCCTACTGTGATGCTGATTATACTGGTTGTTAAGACACTAGAAGATCAACTACTGGATGGTGTATGTTCCTTGGGCCAGCACTTATTTCATGGAAAAGCAAGAAACAGGATAAGGTTTCGAAGTCATCCACTGAGGCTGAATACAGGGCTATGTCTCAAGCCTGCTCAGAAGTAGTTTGGTTACATGGGCTTCTTTCAGAGCTTGGTTTTCCACAAACTACACCTACTCCTCTTTATGGGGACAATACAAG
This sequence comes from Salix purpurea, assembly GCA_027405865.1. NCBI lineage: Eukaryota > Viridiplantae > Streptophyta > Magnoliopsida > Malpighiales > Salicaceae > Salix > Salix purpurea. Next base: position 306,397 of record CM050334.1, read on the forward strand.
TGCCATACATCTTGCTGCTAATCCTATTTTCCATGAAAGAACTAAGCATATTGAAGTGGACTTTCACTTCATTCGAGATGCCTTTGAAGACAAATTGATCTCTCTACCTCATGTAACCAGCAACCTTCAAGTTGTTGATATCCTTACCAAGACACTTACTCGACAGAGACATCAATTTCTAGTTGACAAATTGATGCTGCTGGACACACCAACATCAATTTGAGGGGGGATGACAGTAAGATAAGTTAAGAAAGGAAAGTGTGTTGCAGATAATGGGAGATTGGCAAATATACTCAATTAGAGTAAGCAATTAAAGCAAAGATATAGCTTAGCATATATAGAAGATATTGTAATTAATGTATGAGGTATTCTACCCTATATATTGAGAAAGTAAATAGCAAGAACGATATTCAAACCATTTCTGTTAGCTTGCCCTGACACAACAACCATGACCATTTGAGCATTAAGTCCAAACCCACTCCAAGTCCAAGGGTCTTTATCGAGGAAGGTAGGCAGCATAAAGATCCATCTTTTATGTATAATCAAACAAGAATAATGAAAACTGAGACTAATTGACACCACATTTATTATGAATTTGGTAAAGCAATGCAATGTGTTTTTTAAATGAAAATAACAGAATGATTTTTATATATGTTTTTTTACATCAGCACATTAAAATCATTAAAACGTACTTAAAAAACATCAATTTGATGCTTTTTCAAGCAAAAAATAGTTTGAAAAGTATGTTCAACCACAAAAAATACTAAGAAATAAAGAGTGATTTTCTCTCATAAACAGCTACTCATAGGGATCACGGACTAATGCTTGTTCTTAAGAGGTAATACTTTTACACTAAAGGAATCATCATAGAATTTGATTTTTATAGCAATTAAACCCTAATAATTCTGCTTGCATCAAGCTTGTCAAATTTTAGGTCAATCAAACATAGGTATGTTATACCATCCATGACTTGTTTATTTCATGTCCTCAATAAATAAAAAATCTACTTTCTAAGATAAAGTGTCATGGTTGTAGATCAATTTGAAATTCTACAAAGCACAAGGAGAAATGTTTATATGAAGGGCAATGATATGGGAAGTCATAAAACTATGTAGGCATAGAATTTACAACTCGTGTCAATTGATACCTCTTTGTGAGTGTGTTTTACATAATTATATAATTCATTCAAATTCAAGTATATAGAGCACCTTTGAATTTGTTGCTCTCTCACTGGAATGGAAACCTTGAGCTCTTCCAATAAGCATGCACACTTCGTAATATAGCTTTGAGATAGTGGCGGATAAATATGAAATTGATGTAGTGTATTCAATTAGACAATTCCATTTGCTTGCTATGCATCCGAGTAATAGGAGTTCCTGTCTCAATGGAAAAGCAAAGGACTTCCTAAAATTAAAGGTCATTTTTCAAGAAATTAACTCAAATGCACTATCTAGATCACCAAAACCAAGTGATTCAGTAATTCATCAGCATCCACGCTAGGAAGCCAAGTAAAATCTTAATTGCCCACCGCCAGATCACAATATTAACAGCAGCAATAATATGCTCATGTAATCAAAATGAAAAAAGTAAATTGTTTTTCAGTGTACTGAATCAATGAGATACATGTAAGGGTAAGCTATTAAAACATCTCCAGAAATGCAAAATTAAACTCTCCTATATATCCTTCACTAATTTAACTTGGGCTCTTACCTAAACCAAACTCTACCCCCCAAAAAAACAATGCTTATAAAAAGAGTCTGTTTTGCTGGTTTTGAGTGAACTTCAAAATCCTTCACAACCATCATAAAATAGCATCAAATGGTGTGTGTGAGAGTGAGAGAAAGAAGTTCACATGTAGTTATTGCAAGAAACCCAAATGAGAAAATTTGACAGTGTATTCCAAAACAAGCCAAGTGAATCAAGTAGCACTAGTGCAGTTGTTTTTGGTTGACATCATTGCTTGCAAGCATTTATATGCTGAAAAATATTACAATACATGCGCAGTGAATTTAGCATGCACATAAAGTTGGTGGATGTTTCCTAAATCAAAGGAATTCTTCAAATATTGAAAGCACATGGATCAAATAACATCCATGAGCATATTATTGCTCATGTATTAGAGTACATCCTTCTATTTAATTTCAAAAATTAGATCAACTTACAACTATTTCACTTGAACCATCATCGTTGCAATCTGCTGAAGTATTCAGCCGTTCAAGCACTTGTAGCCACTGCATCTTAGGGGCAGAAAACATCATGCTCGCACCTGAGACCAATCCAATGGTTCTCTTATCAAGAAAATACGAAACCATCTTTGATTTCCAATGATTCCACGTGACAAAATCAGCCAGCTGTTCTATTTCCCTGCACAAAAAGCCAAAGTGTCTGTTTTTGGCCTCAAAGTAAAAATTCTATAATTTAGCAGCAACTACTTGCTCACCTGAACCACTCAACATGAGTAAAATAGCTGTAAAAAAATGTCAGCAAACTTTATTTGCAAGAAACAATGAAGCCTACATGGTTTTATGCATTTAATTGTCAGTCAATAAACAAAATGCACTTATTTCACTGTTAGGGAAATGAATTTGTTACATACCCAACAGATGAAGGAGCTCCATCAAGTTTTAGTTGTTCTTCCAGGAAGCTACTATCAGATTCAGTCCCACTACTACACCTGATAGCATTAGAGAGGACATCTAAGCCTGTCTCCAATGTCGATATGCATGACACCGCAGACTGCCTCTTGAAGACTTCTTGAAGAGTCAACTTTGTCAAATCATCATCAGTGGATCTTCCAAACCTCACAGTTTGACTAATTTCTTCTGATAAAACCATAGAATCCTTCACAAAACCCCTCCTTTCTAAAACCAAATCAAGCTGTGGATTCTGCGGCTTTAACTTGTTAAGATACACACTTAGACAATCATGGTTCGATTCCGAAATCATCTCAAGCTCCATCTCAATGACAGCAGTTAAAAAAGCTTTGAGATGTGAATCCCTCAATGGTAAAGTCTGTAACAAATGGGCCAACACAAAACTCCTTGCCCGACTTAGAGTATCGCATGATAAATTTGCAAGACCCTGCCTTTTATCAGATTCATATATATATGCAATCACATCAAACTTTGTCACATTTAATAAAAATAGCTCAAAATGAAGAAAATCACAACCTGGGGAAAATAAGGATTTGATTTCATTTGACAGAGAGCTGCATCAAGTTCCTTAATTGATTCCTGGTAAACATCTGAGCTACTCATGTGCTTAAGTACCTAAGACGTCATAGGAGTAGTAACTACCAGGAAAATTTATAATAATGCTGTGTCTGCCCTTTAAAGAAGAAACGAACTAATTCGTGCATACACGAAGATTGATTTAAGGAAGCAGAAAAAAACTGTGGAGACTTACATTTTGGAAGAAGGAACCCCAGTGAAAGGCTTTTTTTATGTTTTGAGCGTCCCAGTGAGCTAAAAGAGCTGAGGATTGATACCCAGATGCTAAAAGAATTATATCTACAAACCCTTTCATAAGTTTCACCATTTCCTCTAATGATATGTAGGGGTAATTCCATCCCATTCTCTTCTTCTTCTTTCTCGTTGGGCTAACCGAAGAGCACTAGCGGCAGCACAGCGCGGGGACTGGGGAGGGAATTACAAGTTACAACAAGAGAGAGACGGGGAGGAAGGTGACAATGTTTTCTCAATTTTTTATTTCCAGCAATACCGAATTTTTTGTCTTTTTTTTTATAATTTTATTAAAAAAAAAGGGGATTTACTTTCCTGTACCGTTAACCAAAGCTAGGGTACAAAAAAATATTATTTTATTATTTTTAAACATTAAATTTTATAATTCATTTTAAATTTATTTTTTATAATATTATTGCAATATTATTATTTGAGTAACAAATTTTACGAGTTAACATTATTGACTAGAATTTTTTAGAGTTTTTTATCATTAATTTTTTTAAGTAATGGTCTTGCAATTAATTGAAGTTGCTTTATAAATGATTCTGCTAGACCATTTTGAGTATGTACATGAGCAACAGGATGTTCAATATCAATACCAATAGAAGTGCAAAAACTATCAAATGCTTGGGAAGTAAACTCACCAGCATTGTCTAGTCGAATTTTCTTGATAGGATAATAAGGAAATTGTGCTCGTAGTCTAATAATATGTGCTATTAATCTAGCAAATGCAATATTTCAACTCGAAAGCAAATAAACATGTGACCATTTACTTGATGCATCAATCAATACCATAAAATATCTAAAAGATCTACATGGTGGATGGATAGGCTCACATATATCTCCTTGAATTCTTTCAAGAAAAGATGGTGATTCTATAAGAACCTTTGATGAAGATGGTTTGGTAATTAATTTACCTTGAGAACGTGCAGCACATGGATTTTCACTTGGTAAAAGAATCTTCAGGTTCTTTAAAGGATGCCATAAGAATTCTCAATAATTCTTCTCATCATTATTGATCCTGGATGTCCAAGTCAATTATGTCAAAACATAAATTGTTTTGGATCGGAACACTTCTGGTGTATTACAACGTTTGATTCAATAGATTTCATGATAGTATAATAAATTCCGGGAGAGAAAGCAGGTAGTTTCTCAAGTACAAGCTTCTGGCCTGAAATACATGCAGTAATATAAAGATATTATTTTCTATCTTCATTTGTTGTTTCAATATGATAACCACTAGCACGTAATCCTTAAAACTGAGTAAATTTCTTCTGGACTCAAGTGAATATAATGCATCTTTGATGCTTAATCTTGTGTTATTTGGTAACACAATATTAGCTTTTCCAAAGCCTTTAATCATATCTGTTGAACCTGATATTGTAGTGACATTAGCTTTGGTTAATGTCAAATACTCAAGGTATTTATTTTCCTTAAAAATTGTGTGCGTTGTTGCACTGTCTGCTAGACATAAATCTCCATCATGAAAAGTCATACCTCTATTCATTATGTTTCCACTTCTAGTGGTATGAGAGTTTACTTTTAGAAGGATTATCTTTTCTCCTTTTTCATTTATTTCTTCCATATTTATATCCTCGGTTCTTTCTTGTCTTTTGGACAAAAGTTTCATTCACTTTAGGGAATAGTTTAGAACCTTTTGAAATTATGCACTCTAGATTGTTGTCGCAGGACAATGTTTAAGACATGAAAGTAGAGAATATTTTCTCTAACATTTGATCGTATGTGATATCTTACCACATAATTTCAGCTATGAGGTAAGTTTAAAAGGAGCATAATTATATTCAATAATCGATTTAAATTCTTGCAACTTCAGATGCAACCAATCATAATGACCTTGAGAAAGTATGATAAACTTTAGTGGTCATATCTTTCATTTAGATTTTGCCACATATTATTTCCTTCTTTGATGGTCATTTAAAGATTCATAGCTTCTAGATGAATCTCGGCGTCAATATTTCATGACAAATAATTATTTCTAAAAATATCAAGAGCATTAAATTCAAGTTTTATCATATTTGACATTATCTTCATCTATAAAAACAAGAAATAACTTATTAAATAAAATCATGAAGATAAATAAAAAATTAGTCCTTCAAGACTGTTATTTATTCAACTTTAGAAATACTAGTTCTTTAGGAATTGCATTTAATTTATTTAATCTTTCAGGAAAAATATTAGTTCTTCAAGAACTGTTTTTAATTTGTTTAATTCTTCAGGAACATCAAACCTTTAAGATTTTTATTTATTTAGCTTTAAAATACTAGTTCGTCAGGAACTATATTTAATTCTTCAGGAAAATTGTGTTACTAGTTCTTCAAGAACTATTTTTAATTTATGCAATTCTTCAGGAACTTGTGATACTAGTTCTCCAAGAACTGTTTATAATTTATTAATTCTTCAGGAACTTGTGATACTAGTTCTTCAGGAGCTTGTGATACTAGTTCTTCAGGAGCTTGTGAACTCGTTCTTCAGGAACTATTTTTAATTTATTTAATTCTTCAGGAACTTGTAATACTCGTTCTTCAGGAACTATTTTTAATTTATGTAATTTTTTAAGAACTTGTAATATTAGTTCTTCAGGAACTATTTTTAATTTATTTAGCTCTTCAGGAACTTACAGTACTCGTTCTTCGGGAACTATAAATCTCTTTCTATGAATAATGGTGAAAGAAAATTTGCCAGACATAAATTACATTAATGAAAAGTGAATATATTGAAATTGATATAAGCTAGTTAGAGTATCGTGCTGATAACGTGTTATAAAAAGAATAAATAATTAACATAGAAGAACTTAGATATTCAAAACATAATCAAAAGAGACAAGAGAGAAATACCTTGTTTATTATGAGTTCTTCTATTATTCCAAAGGTGTGTAGAATACAAGACACAAGTGGTCTATTTATAGGAGAAGAAAATGAACTCAAGGGTTATGGAAATCCAAGAGACTAAACTCAAGAGTAATGGACATTTTCAATACATATAAATATAGTTTAATATGTATTTAGAACAGATACATAAATAGTTAAACTAATATCACAAACTAAATTATCTCTATCCAATAGTATGATGGACATGCGACACATAAAATCTACATTTCAATTTTTTTCATTCCAAACCTTATTACTAACATCACAAAATTCTCTTTTTAAATTTGTTCATATTTTTCTCCTTGTTTATGCTTACTAAGGATCTTATTTTAACACTTAACTATCATTAGTTAATGTCAATATTTTTTAAAAATTTCAGCCATTATATCATATTAACTCAAGTTATGTGTTTTTCACTATCATTTACCATGTATGAGCATTATCATGGAGCTATTAGGCCACAAAATTAACTCTAACATCGTTTAAATGATTTTTTTACCTTCACAAGTCATTAACTTAATACCTCGACATCTTCCTCTTTAAGAAAAGACACACGTCTTATATCTCTCACATTGTTAATCTAATGTACTAAAGTACGAGTACTCTCTCTGCTAGTTACCCCATATACCACCACCCTAGTAATATGCTACAAGTAAAAATGATCCAAATAGGATGAAGGTGTTCTTAGTGGCACCATCGATGGATCTCTTTATACTAGCTAACACAATATATCAATTGAATGAGATGTTGTATTGCTTAAGGATTCGCCCATCTAATCCCTCTTTGTACATGAAATGGGTTAGTTTTTTTACCTCATCTAGCACATATCATCTTGAAAAAAAACATTTATTTATCACTAATAAAGATAACATTTTTTTATAGCAAATCTCCCCTAAATCATAACCAAAAGCCCTAATACCAAACTATAGCATCCTACTGTTTGCAATACAATTATAATAAGATATTTTTCAAATACATGAAGAAGTGATGACCAATTTGTAATATCTCACTATTTGCAATACATTTATAACCAAACATTTGTCACATATACAAAGAAAATAGGCCATTATATATATATATATGTCATTATTCTATTTATAAATCACAAACTATTCTACAAAGGAATTATTGAAGTAAAAAAATAAAAATACATGAATGTTAAAATATAAATAAAAGTTTGACTTTTTTTGTGAAAAACATTTTTTTATAATATTTGTGTGCATTACAATAATTGGTTTTAAGTATTTTACTATACATAAAAAAAAAACAGAATTTAACTTCTTTTTTTATCATTTTTCCTATGTATAAGATATTAAATAAGTGAAATAATAATAATGACAATAAAAAAAGAAAAAATGTTGTAGTTGGAGATGTACCGATGAGAAATTGTGTTGTTTAATTTGATGATCTTCTTTCCCTATATTTTGTTTATGTTTATTTTTCTCTCTTTCTTTTTTTTTCTTTGTATCGTTAAATTCTTCTTCAGTTTTTTTTTGGTAATCACCCTTTGTATCTCTAAATATTGTTTTTAGTTCATCATTTCCTTTTGGATGCATTAGGGTTTGTGTTTATAATGCAAAAATCTCATAGTATATAGGAAACAAGGCCCCAATCAAACTCATTCTCTTTATAATTTTAGAATTGATTGGAATTCAAATTCAAAATTTGAAGATAAAGATGAATAACTAAAATTATCATGATAATCATTTTTAAATTAAAGATTAAAAGAGAATGACAAAAACACGGTATAGTCCTTATTTCTCTATAAGTTGATAGAACAATATTTTGATCAAAATTAGTTTTTGATCTTTTAATTCCAAATATGAACCCCTAAAAATAAGAGTTCAAATTAGATTGTAACAGTTGTCCTCTCTTTACCATGTTTACGTTATATATTCTTGTAATGGTTTATATAGTAAGTTTGTAAGGAAAAAAAGAAAGATATTTCACTTTGCAAAATATCAAAAATAGTCATTTGAGAGGTAACCTTGCTTGAAGTATTTAAGGTTTTTCAGAAATGGTCTAATTTTTATAGGTGATGTGCCTGTTGGTGAGAAAACCAAAGACTTTTTAAAAGTGGTCTAATTATTCCAAGTGACCTACATGTTGGTGAAAAGTAGTAGACTTTTGAAAAATAGTGTAATTGTTCAAAGTGAGAAAAAAATGATCTAATTGTTCTAAGTGACATGTTTGTTGGTGAGTAAGTCAAAGACTTTTAAAAAGTGGTTTAATTGTTCCAGATGACATGCTTGATTGTGAAAATGCATGAAAGTGATGTTAACAATGGTCTCATTGTAAGGGGTGACCTACCCCATGTGTTAATTAACTTACCTGACTATAATATTTCCTAGCACTTCCTGATTACTAGGCTTGAAATTCTGTTTGGCATCATGGCCCGAGGATAACTTTTTTCAATGATTTGGACTTATCAAAACCTTAATGGAATACATCGAGGATTTTTCTCAAACAATATCATGTGATACTTTAGGGTTAAAGGATCTGCATGCATCCTTACCTAGTTTGAAATATAGACTCTCATTTCTTCTCAATCCCATCTTGTTTGATTGATGAGGTTTGATATTTCTGACTTGTCGCGATCCATTTACTCTTTGGAATTTCTCTTTCCTATTAATCAATTTAAGGGGATCACTTATTATTTCCTTATCTCATTACTAAAATCATTCAACATCACTTGTTATGTGGTTAGGTTCAAATTGTCTCTTATAGACAAAAATGTCTCTTTGTCTCACTACTATAAGCATTCTTTCACTATTACTTTTGAAGGGATCATATTGCCTTCTACATACCACATTGCCCCCTTATTCTGACCATTACTCCTAAGCATGCTTTGTTAGTGACTTAGACAAATAAAGGCTTTGAGTAAACCTTTTCTCTTTTCTTGGTTTGGTTTTAATGAAGAAAATCTTTATCCAAAATGAATTCTTAAACTTTCTATATGAAAACAAAAGTTGTTTTGATGTTAGTCTAAAACAATTCTGGTTTTAAAATCTTGTAACTCCCTGAGGATTTCGGAACATAAATGATATGTTCTTGTATTAGTGATTATGAAATTTATGAAGGTATGAGGATTTCGGAACATAAATGATATGTTCTTGTATTAGTGATTATGAAATTTATGAAGGTATATGATGAGGTGACCTATTTTTATGGGTTTCAGAGAAAAAGGCTCAAGTAAGAGCTTGAGGTTTTGTTTGCAAAACATTTATCTTTTTTTCAAGCTCTTATTTTATCAGCATGAATAATAATGAGTAAATTGTTTGTAGCTTATGAAAAATGTCTTTTGCATTTTGAGAGCGCTATTTATTGGTCTAGATAGCTTGTTTGCTTAATTAGAAAGGACTTTCAAAGACATGTAATTTACGCTATGACTTTTAGCTATGAAATAAAAGGATTTACAAAGCTCAAAAGGGCATCTTAAGGTTTCAAAAGACTCAAGATCACTATCTTCTGCTTGACTCATTGCACGTTTCAATTATGTTTTCTTTTGCCACTTTTTTATTTGCCCTTTTTAAGGTTTTGGCAAGGCATCTTCATTTTGTTTTGATCATCATTTTCACCTCTAACTTGGGCATGTCCCCTAGAATTTGTTTTTTTACCCTTTTTCCTTTTGTCTTTCTCATGACTTTTCATAATGATTGTTCAATGAAGTTTTACTTTTCCCAGTATGGGGTGTGACCCTAGTCGGGTTTTTTTCCATGAAAGAAAATCTATTCGGGCTCAAAAAAGAAGCACGAGAGATAAATATATTTGATAAAATGAGGGGGAAAAACAAAGATGACCTTCCCACATTTTAAGCATAAGAAACTAAAACCAATAAACTTCAACCTCATTCAGTTGTAATGGTTTGGAATTTGCAAAAAAGATGCATTTCATGAGTTCACTACCTGCCATTATACATACATCTATAACATGACTCAAGAGACAATGTGAGGGTGACTGTCCTCTTCTTTTTTATTCATATATTATGGTTTATAGTTTGATCACGCTATAGAGGGAGTTGCTTGATTTATTTGTCATCCTATAAAATGTCAAAATTTTATTTTAAACGAACACCAAATTATTTTTGAAGTCAAAATCAAGTTCAAATTTTCAAAATTCAACTAGGGGGAAATAAACACTTTTATTTGGGTAAATGAAGTGAGTTGAGTCTATAAGACCATGCAAGGCTACAATGATGTATTTATGGGTTTTTTGGTATCGGTAAAAAAATCCACAGGTAAGTATGAAAGCTATGCAAAGAGAATTTCTAGACCAAAACTTCATTTTGATAAAATCTTATACATTATGGATAATATTTCTTTACATAATCATAGTTCACAAGCCTAATCAAATCTTCTCCATCCATTCCTGTCAATACTAGTGCAAGCCTAAGAATGATTTCTTCACTATATATGGACATTTATAATTACGTGCCCATTTGTTATGGTCTTCACCAGGTAGTGGTAGATTTTTCTTAACACAAGATCTCTTTCATTGAATTCCTTTAGTCAGACTTTTTAGTCATACGTTTTAGCCATTCTTATTTGGTACATCTAGTGATGAGAAATTATCACTAATCTTTTCTAACTAATCATATTTAGTTGCTCATATTGTATTTTAGCTCCTTCAACCTCTTCAAGCTTAGATTTCATGAGGACCCTTAGAGAAGGGATCTCTAGTTCCAATGGCATTATTGTCTTCATCCCATAGACTAGTGAATAAGGTGTAACCCTGATTGATGTCATTACTGCTATTCGATATACATGAAAAGCATAAGAAAGCCATTCACGCCAATTTTTGTAGGTAACCGTCATTTTTTTTGGATAATCTTGTTTATGTTATTATTAACAGCTTCAACATCATAACTCATCTTTGATCTTTACGAGGATGAACTAGAATGTTTGATTTTTCACTTACCATAGAATTCTGCAATCTTCTTCTTATTGAAATTCTGAGCATTTATCTTTTCAAGTGAATCATACCTACAAATTAGGTCTCTCTCCATGAATAGTTTAACCACCTTTTGAGTCACATGTGTATTAGAACACGCCTCTATCCATTTCCTAAAGTAATCAGTTGCTACAAGAATAAATTGGTGTTTATTATTGGCTTTTGGATTAATTAGCCCAATCATATCTATTCTGCACATTTTGAAAGGCTAAGGCGATACCATATTGAACAAAGGCGTTGGAGGTACATTGATTATACACTTGACATTTATGGCATTTCTAGACAAGTTCTATGCAATCTTTTTATTTAGTTATCCAAATATACTCGTCTTTTTGCATTTGTCTTGCCCATAGTTGTTAATACCGTTCCGGTCGCCGTTCCGGTTTTTCGATTGGAACGGAACGTTCCGGTTTCAGAGCGTTCCGGCGTGCCGTTTCGGTGTCATACTGTTCATATATATATATATATATGAAAAAAATAAAATATTAATCTAGCAAGTATAATTAAAATTCAAGATAAATTAACTTTAAATTATACAATACAAACACAAAGTCAAACGAACATAATCTTAAAATTAGAAATATCTCTAAAATTACAAAATATTATGCTTTAAATTCCTTTTCACACATTTCAATTTAATAATTAAATCCCATTAATTACATTAAAGTTTACCTTCCCACGTCATACACTATCACTACCACTACCAAGTCATATCACTACCACTGCTACTGCCTTTACAGCACAATCTGAAGAAAATAAAAGCATTAATCATCACTTCACTTTTTATTATGAATCTTAATCAAATAATATATATTTTTTTAAAAAATATTTTTTTTCAATTATTTTAATATATTTATAAATAAAACTATAATCGAAAACACTTCCTTTATATACACCCATAACACAACGCGTTTATCGCACGCCATCTCTCAATCTCTTAAGAGTGAAGAACCCCACACTCCCCTCAGAAAATCTACCTCACAAAGCTACTCTCCTTCTCTCCACCACCTCCTCCAACATGACATCCAAAGGAGACTGCGGCAACCACCAACACAGACGCCGGATGTTCATCTGTTTCTTTCTTTGATCTCCCTCCCTCCCTCCATTTTTCTATCTCTCTCGACTCTCTCTCCTCCACTCCGTAATACCTCTCTTTTTCAAAGTTCTTCTTCTTCATAAACCAAAAAATCCCTCCAAATTCCACTGATTAATGGCAAGTAACATATTCTCACTACCTCTTCCTACACTCATACCGAACAACACTGCTTTATCTCTTGATTTTGATTTTTTATTTTTACTAATATATAATTTATGGGTCGAGTTCTTCTTTTCTGTTTTTGATTTTTTTTTATCCCGGAACGGAACACCCGGAACGGAACCGGGACGTTCCGGCCGGAATTTGGCCGGAATTTCCAGAACAGGCCGGAATGAAAACCGGGACAAAAACGACGTCGTTTTGTCCCAGTTTTCTTACTGGCATGGCACGTTCCAGCTGGAACGGCACGGAATCAACAACTCTGGTCTTGCCATCATATATCCACCTGCATGGGTGGTGCAGATTCCGTCATGTACTTACAAGGCTTTATTAGTTTCTTTTAGAAAAATCTCCATAAACTATTTTCATACAGGAGAGATTTTGGAACAAGATAAAATGATCATAAATGATGTATTTGAATTTAAGGTTGCTTTTGGCATTCCCAAAAGTGATGATGAATTTGAACCACAAACTGTTGAAGAATGTCGACATAGAAATGATTGGCCAATATGGAAAAAAAATAATTCAAACAGAGTTAAACTCACTTGCAAAACGTGAAGTATTTGGATCTCTAGTCCATATATCTAAAGGTGTAATACCCATTGGATATAAGTGGGGTTTTGTTAGAAAACAAAATGAAAACAATGAAATTGTGCGATATAAAACATGACTTGTTGCACAAGGTTTCTCGTAAAGACCCAACATTGTTATGAAAAAACTTATTCTCTAGTAATAGATGCAATCACTTTCAAATTTTTAATTGGTTTAACGTTCTCATAAACGTTAGATATGCATTTGAGAATGATGAGATATGTCAGTGTATTTTTATTAAGAAAACAATATCCAGATTTGCTATTATTATAGTATATGTTGATGGTTTAAATATTATTGGTACTCCTGAAGAGCCCACAAAAACTGCAACCTATTTGAAAAATGAATTTGAGATGAAAAATCTTGGAAAGAAACAATTTCATCTTGGTTTACAGATCGAACATCTCTTAAATGGAATATTTTTACATCAATCGATGTATATAGAAAAAGTCCTAAAGCGTTTTTATATGGACAATGCTCATCCTTTGAGTACACCTATAGTTGTTCAATCACTTGATGCAAAAAAATTCTTGGTCTTGAAGTACCATATCTTAGTGCTATTGGAGCACTTATGTATCTTGTAAATTGTATAGGACTAGATAAAACTTTTGCAGTAAATTTACTAGCAAGATATAGTTCCACTCCCACAAAAAGACATTGGAATAGAGTCAAACATATATTTCGTTATCTCTGCGATACAACAAAAATGAGGTTATTTTATTGTGGATGAAATTCAAAATTGATTGGATATGTAAATGCAAGTTATCTCTCTGATCCACACAAAGAAAGATCACAAACAAGTTATCTATTTACCTATGGTGGTACTGCAATTTTATAGAGATCTATCAAACAAACATTAATGGTAACTTTATCAAATCATTCAGAGATTATCGCAATACATGAAGCAAGTCAAGAATATATATGACTAAGATCAATTATCCAACACATAAAGAAAAAATGTGGATTGTCAACCATTGAAAATATTCCCTTATTGTTTGAAGATAATGTTTCTTGCATCACTCAACTAAGAGGAGACTATATTAAAGGAGACAAAACAAAACATATCTCACCAAAATTTTCTTATACTCACAAGCTCCAACAAAAGGAAGAAATTGATATCAAACAAATCAAGTCAAGTGATAATTTAATAGGCTTATTTACAAAGTCTTTATTAACCTCAACTTTCAAGAAACTTGTCCATAATATTAGAATACGTCATCTTAAAGATTTGTCATAAGACATGTACTTTTGAGAGGAAGCCATTGCAAATTACACTCTTTTTCCTTCACTTAGGTTTTGTCCTCTTTCCTTTGCAAGGTTTTAATGAGACAATTTGACAATGTTTAAATAAATTCTGAAGTATTCAAATATGGATCTTGAAGTGTCTATATAGAGTCATTCAAGGGGAACTGTTATAGATCTATAATTATATGTATTGAATGTTCATGACTCTTGAATTTAGTCTTTTAAATTTCAATGACCTTGAGTTCATTTTCTTCTCTTATAAATAAACCATTTGTCTTGTATTCTTAATATATTTGGAAAAATAGAAAAATTCATAATAAAAAATATTTATCTCTTATGTTTTTAATTATATTTTGATATCTATATTTTTATATGTTAATTATTTTTTTATAACACACACTACTTTTTTTTTATTTCATAATTAAAAAATCATAATAATAAAATATTTATCTCTTATGTTTTTAATTATATTTTGATATCTATATTTTTATATGTTAATTATTTTTTTATAACACACACTACTTTTTTTTTTATTTCATAATTAAAAAATCATAATAATAAAATATTTATCTCTTATGTTTTTAATTATATTTTGATATCTATATTTTTATATGTTAATTATTTCTGTTTTTTTTATAACACACTTTTTTTTTTCAATAGAAAAACCAGACAACACTACTCAACTAGTGTATAGTAGTAGTCTCGCAATTAATAAAGCTCCCTTCTTCTCCACCTTGTCTGTTTCAACAAACTCTCCATCACTCTTCAAAACTCCTCTATCTCTCTCTTCCAATTCTTATTCTCTAACACACAGAGACTCCTATACTTTCTTCACCGTGCATTTATACAATGCACGAGGGAGCATCTGTGTAACTGTTTTTCTAGATCTCAACCGCATTTCATGGATCTGCAACCCCATACAACACGTACACCCACACTGACACTGTCTTGATTTCTCTCTCTCCTAGGGTTTTAGTTTTGACTGACCGTTTGTTTACTTTCTCACTGCCCACACTCCTTTTTTATTTTATTTTTGAGGTTATGCTTGATGCTCAATTCATCGGTGACCTCAGCCGGAGCTCCTGGAACTTCCGCTGGATCTCTTGCAAGCTTCAAGGCCTTTGGTTTTGACAATGCTTTGGACTTTGGTTTGATGCAAGATGCATGCCTTGACGACGTCGCTGCTTGCTCTTTGCTGGTCTAGCTTTGTTTTTGCTTGTTTAGGTAAGCATCTTTTTTTCTTTCTCATGCTTTTTTGTTTAATATTTTCAGCTTGATTGAGTCAGAGAGTGCTGATTTTTGGGTTTATTAGCTGTAATTCTGCGTCCATTTTTAGGAATTCAAGGAAATAGTCTTCCTTTTCTTTGTCAGTTTGCTTCTAAGAGGTTAATGGGTATGTTAATATGAGAATTGCTGTTTAGCGCAAACTTTACCTGTTACAAGCTTTGCAAAATGTGTTTGTTTCTCCTAGTTAACTATCAAATATCAAGAGATGCTATAAATAACCTGTCTCTCTGCCTCTGATTGGAGCAGTTGTTTTTTATTTCTTATGATTTGAAGGGCCATGTTTGTGCATTCATGTTTTTGACTCCTTTAGTTAAATTGGTCTCACTGATTTGCTAATTCCGTGGTCGTGATGTTTACTGAATGAATGGAGATGATTTTTATACCTTCTGTCTTGAGAATCATTTTTTTTTTATGAAAAAAATACAAAGAATTTTGGAAGCATGTGGGAAAATTGCAGAATTCGGACCTTCATTCATGCCATGCTAAGGATGAGATTTTAGATTTGACACGTGTGGATGGAGATTGAAAATGATTCCTTAAAACTCAGGAAATAGGCATAATGTGCAATGTTAATTTGCTAAAAATTGAAAGAAAGCATATGTGGCAATTGATTTTACAAATGGATGACCTAAGTTTTACACTATAGTGCAAAACTCGTGATCACGCAACTCACAACTAAATTGAAAACCAACCTAAGAAAGTTGAATATAAACGTAGATTTAACCCTGTATCTAAGAACCAAAGGTATTGGAAAAAGAACATGGATCCAGAGATAACCTTGTACATAAGAACGTGAAGTATGAAATAATGCCACAAAACCAATTAATTTTTGATAAGTCGGTGTACAATTTTTGTCCCCGCAAGCATTAAGGAATCCTTATATTGACTAAAATCCATAATATACAAGGAAACAATATTTCTTCATTTTTCACATATTCATGGCATATTTCAATCATGACTTCAAACAAGCTGTTCTCTCTCATTCAGATGAATTAGCAGTCCTACCACATATTACCAGAAAGTTACATTTGTCTACTTTTCAACCTAATTGGAATCTTAACAAAATTTCTTCTATAAATCTAAATATAGTTCAAACAATGGATGAAGGTCCACATAGATAGATTTGACAAGATTCATCCATAACTTTAACCCCTTTGAAATAATCCCTTCCTGAATTCTGATTTACCTGAAATTTTAACTAAATGTAGAAAATGTCCATAAACTCCCGTAATTATTTTAGCATGATTCAACGATCAAGTTGAAAGTTATGCTTGATATTGTAAAACTAGGCAATATAAAATTTTACACCAAAATTTGAATTTGACCTTGCTTGGAACTTATCAGATAGGATATTCATTCCCCATCTACCTGATACATAAATTTAAATACATGGTAGTGCAATGTATCACACTTCCCATATCTTTCCTTCTCTCCTTTTCTTTTCTCTTTTTGCGAGGGGACACAATCTGATATTGTAGGATTTAAACTATAAGTATAATGTGTCTCTTTGTTTTAAGTTTCTAGTCTTAACCATAAAATATGAATCCCCAATTCTTTTTTTTTCAAGTCTCAAATTTAATACCAAAATCTCAATGCTTCTTACCATATAAAGGAGATGCATAATGATGAGGAATTACTCCAGATGAAGTGATCGAGATTCTTTTCATCATAGGAAATCATCTCATTTTCTATTTTGGAAGAAACTCTGTAGAAATTGAAATATCACTCTTCAGATGCTTTTGTGTAAAGTTCATTAACTTCAGTTTTGCTTTTGGCCAATTCTAGATTGGTTTTGTATTAATTGACTGCAGTTTTTAGGAAATCAAGCAATAGCCTTAACTCTTGCCTGTTTATTGTTGAGTCTTTTAAGAGGGTAACTGCTTTTGGGTTATTCACTGTTTAGCCGGTTAAATTGATCTAACTGGCTTGCTGATAGCATGGCTGTCAAATTTACTGTATGTATTAAGAGATTAGCATGATCTCACTGATTTCTGTACCTTCTTTCTGGAGAATTAAGAGATTTTAATGAGAAAGTAAATGGAATTTGAGAAGCATTTGGGAAAATTTGCAGAATTTGGAAATGAATTTTTTGTCATCCTGTGCTTAAAGAGAGGTTAAATGCTAACACCATGATTTCGTATAAATTGAAAACGATGTGATAAACCTCAAGAAATAGGCTATTTCCTAAAAATTGAAGGAAACCATATATAGCATGCTATTTTGATGCTGAGAAAGCATTCACATTCTTAAGCAATTGATTACCTAAGTCTGGGGATTAGACAAGATATGGTCTTCGAACTACATTTGACAATGCTAATTCATCAAGTAATTATTTTAGGCACCACATTGTATCTCTCTTCCCAATACACCCTGCTACTGATTTTCTCTTCACGTTAAAGCAGATAGTCTAACATATCCACTATAATTAAGTAGGACTTATACATCCTGTAAGCATGATGTGTCTCCTTGTTTTAAGGATCTAATCTTAAATTATGAATCCCTGAATTTTAAAAATCTTGATTATCTTATGAAAATCTCAATGCTTAGCATATAATTGAAATGCATAATGATGAAAAACTACTCCATATAGAGTACACATTATGTGGCCAAGTTTCTTTGCATCAAAAGAATTTTCTTTTCTTTTTCTAAGGAGCTCGGTAGAAATTGAAATATCATTTGTTCATATGCTTCATTTAAATCACCTTAACAAAATCAGTTTTAATTTTAGTTGATGTAGACAAATTCTTTATTTTTTCTGATCCACTAATGGGTGATGGTTATGCCTACTTTTGTTACATGTTCACTTTATTGTTGAGTTGTTTTTTTCATTATTCATTAATTTTTTTTGTATCCATGCATCCTCACACATTGTTATAACATGTTACATATCTTTTCAATTAGTCACAGGATTTTTTTGGGTCAAATTTCCTGTATTATTTATCTCAAGAGGTCTTGCATCTTTGCTTCGTTCAAGAGAACTAACTTTATCTGCTCTCCATTCTTTTCAGGACATCCTTTACTTCATATGTATTTGTCTCCTTTTCCACCAAGTTGGCAATTATCTGTGAAAGACATTTTTGTGCGATATGGTAAGGCCACAAAATTTTATTATCTAGGAAGGTCAATGTCTTGCTGTAATGGCAAAATTCATTGTTAATAAATTAAGACACTGTAGTCTCAAGTCTGCAGGTCAAACATTTTTTTTGCCTCTATGTCAATCTCCAATTATATATGATAGATGTGCATTATTACTGCTTACAGGAATGTCAGCTGCAATGAGTGTGTCATTTGCTCGGTCACGGCCATATCAAAGTCCCATGGCTCAGCCTTCTTTGGGTCCTATCATCTCACCTGCACCTTCTCTTGTACATCAAGGTGCCCTTTATTCTCAATTTTGCAGCAACTTTCCTTGACACTGCCATTAGAATTTCACTAATTTCATCTCTTCTTATTTCAGATTTTCTCCCTCTTCCTCCTAGCGCAACCTTACCAAGACGTCATGGTGGTCATCACAGTCATCATCATCAGCATGTGAAACCTGTTGTGACTGCTCCATCCCCTTCAGATGAGCAAAGTAACATCTGGCAGCTAGAGTTTCAAGTTCTTTGTAATGTGCTTTTGAATTTATGTTGATAAAAGATTCTTTGGCAGGCTGTGACCAAATATGCATTGAGCCACTCACTACAGTTCCCTTTGGCTCACCTTGTGGCTGTGTTTTTCCTATGAAAGTCAGACTTCTCCTAGATGTGGCTCCGTATGCAGTTTTTCCTGTTATGAGAGAGCTAGAGAGTGAAGTTGCTGCAGGCACGTATCTGGAAGAGAGTCAGGTGAAAATAATGGGTGCAAGTGCTGCTAATCAAAATCAGGGGAAAACTGTGGTGGATATCAACTTGGTTCCACTTGGAGAGAAGTTTGATAATACTACAGCAATACTTACATATGATAGATTTTGGAAAAAGAAAGTGCCTCTAAATATAACTCTTTTTGGTAATTATGAAGTAATATACATTAGTTATCCAGGTAAAAATCTCGATTCTCTTGTAAATCTTTGTGGCTTTGCATGTATCACTTTAATGGTTGTGACCTACATCTTGAGATTATATTAGGGATTCCTTCTTCATCACCATACCCAAACTACACATGGAGTGGTCCAAGTGGAAGTACTGGGGATCTCCCCATCACTGCTCATTTCGTAAACAAGAACCAGAGGATGAATCTTAGAACCATCGCCATCATTACTCTGTCAGTATTTGTGGTTTTAGTGGTTTTCACTGGAGCAATTGCCATTGTCATAAGATGGAGAAAATCGGGAAGATCATCAATTGCTGTTGGTCCGGCATTCACGTCCTCTATAAATAAAAGATCTGGTATGACCCTTTTTATTCATTTTGCTCTACTTGTAAAGATTTATTTGGTTGAAGTGTCATGTAATGTTTTGCTGTTACATCTCAACTTTGAATGTCAATCCTGTTTTTTCACAGCTTATACTTTAGTTTATAATGGAGGATACAAGTGGGAAAGTTTACAGAAATGCATGGTATCAAAATCTTTTATGTCACTTCACATGTCTCTTTTGGAATCGAGCAAGCAGTTTTTATTTGTTATTCTTTATTGGCTGTATTTTCCATGATCTCTAAATAATTGTTACTAAACAAGATAAGTCCACGCCTAAGTTAAATACTGGATTGCTACATGTGATGCAGGCATTGGGTCTTTCTTGTCAAGTAGCGTTGCAAGCTCAACATCAATTTCCTTGATGTCCAACATGGCTACTTGTATGCTCTCTGTCAAAACATTTACATTTACCGAGCTTGAGAAGGCAACAGACAAGTTCAGTTCAAAGAGAATTTTAGGCGAAGGAGGATTTGGACGTGTTTTCAGTGGGAGTATGGAAGATGGAGCTGAAGTTGCTGTTAAGCTACTTATGAGGGACAATCAGAATGGAGACCGTGAATTTATTGCTGAAGTTGAAATGTTAAGTCGGTTGCATCACCGCAACCTCGTGAAGCTCATTGGCATATGTATTGAAGGGCGCGCACGCTGCTTAGTGTATGAACTTGTTCGGAATGGCAGTGTAGAATCACACTTGCATGGTATTTTCCTAGTCACCTCTGTCTATCTTTTTTTTTGGATCAACTTTCTTTTTATTTTTTGACACATCTGTTTAATTGTGCCATGTGCATTTTATACTTTGTCCTGGATACGTCCTAATGATATTGAGCTTCTCATTCAGCAATATCCATAATTGTCTTGAAAGTTATTTTCCCTGAAACAAGAAGGTAAAATGAAGTTCTTGTTCCATGCCCCATTTATTGACACGTTTCAGGTGTTGACAAGAATCAGGGACCTCTTGACTGGGATGCACGGTTGAAGATTGCCCTTGGAGCAGCTAGGGGACTGGCTTATCTTCATGAAGATTCTAATCCTCGTGTAATTCATCGAGACTTTAAGGCTAGTAATGTTTTACTAGAAGAGGACTTCACCCCCAAGGTCTCTGATTTTGGCTTGGCGAGGGAAGCAACGGAAGGAAGTCATCATATTTCTACTAGGGTTATGGGAACTTTTGGGTAACTACACTTGTCTTGTCAGTGTTTAGTACTCTATACTTCTCAGAATCTTTGGAAACATGACCCGTCACCAGTCATGTTGGACTTTGTTTATTTTACTATTTCTTATTGGGAGTGGTGAATTTTTTGCTGTCCATGAAAATCTGTATGATTTTGATGATGGCTGATGTTTCTTTTTCTTTGTGCTTTGCATTATAAAGATGCAATTATTCAAATATTATTTTAGTCCTTCGTCTCACTTTCTGAGGTTTTGGTTCGTAGGTACGTTGCCCCTGAATATGCAATGACAGGGCATCTGCTTGTAAAGAGTGATGTTTATAGTTATGGGGTTGTGCTGCTGGAGCTTCTATCTGGAAGAAAACCTGTGGATATGTCCCAACCCCCGGGACAGGAAAATTTAGTGACTTGGGCGCGCCCACTGCTAACAAGTAGAGAAGGATTGGAGACGTTGGTGGATCCTTCCCTGGCAGGAAGCTATGACTTTGATGATATGGCTAAAGTGGCGGCCATTGCTTCCATGTGTGTTCACTCAGAGGTGACTAACAGGCCATTCATGGGTGAAGTTGTGCAGGCTCTGAAACTGATATATAATGACACAGATGAGACCTGTGGAGACTACAGCAGTCAGAGGGGGTCTTCTGGTCTGGAATCTGACTTCAAAGGTGATCTCGTTCCTTCAGACAGTAGTTGGTGGAATGCCGGCGGGACCTCCCCTCGGTTAACTTACGGGCAAGCCTCTTCTTTCATTACGATGCAGTACAGTTCAGGTCCACTTGAAGAGATGGAAAACAGACCGTTTTCAACTTTGAGTTTAGCCGGGGATCGGTTGTCTTTGCCGATTAGACATGGCAACCGATCTGGTCCCTTGAGAACAGTGAGAAGCAAACCAGCCTTTTATAGATCAAGGGGCAGCATGAGTGAACATGGAGGGCTCCTGTCAAGGCGTTTTTGGAATGATGGATACTGGGCTTGAGGTTTTCTTTCAAGAGTGTTTTGGAAGTGTACAGTTCCGGAGGGCTTTCCGGTGGGTGGTGTGGTGGTCGAATGGTGTAGTTTAGGTTTTTGATATTTACAGGGTGAGAGACCCTCGCTTCTCATTTTGAAAATCTGATTCATAGCACACAAATTTGGAGATGTAAGTCGAATACTCCTTGTATTTTATATCCATGTAATTTATTATGGACTTTGTGCTCCATCTATCAATCTGGAAATCAATTCTAATTGTTGTCATCAGTCCTTGGATTATTCTTTTGTGGTACAATGCTACAATTTCATTCCCGTGAAAGTAGGTGAACTATAATTCTTATCTTGGTTGTTTATTATAAGAAAGGAAAAACATGCAATACTAGGGCTGTGTTTTTTTTTTTTTTTTTGGATGACGTGGGAACCACATGACCCGGAAAGCGCACTTTGTGGGCCCAGGGCATGTGTAAACTCCCGGCTGTCCTAGGCTCTTACAGGGGACTTGCGTCTGTGAGGTAGGGCTGTGTTTGTTTCCCGGAATTCACTTTCCGGGAAACCACTTTCCAAACTTTCTTGTGTTTGTTTGCCTTCCGGAAAGTTGGTCAATGGAAAACACTTTCCAGTCAAAGAAAAATTTGGCTTGGTTTTCAGGGAAGTGTTTTCTGGAAAATTTGGGCGGAAAACATTTTCCGGAAGTTGTGAAAAATTTAGAAATGTCATTATTTGCTGATTATATCAAATTTGATCCTCAAACTTTTGATTGCTATATATAATTTGTTTTGAATATTTATTTTTCAATTCCATCTCTTAAAATTTAATTTTTATATTAATTTTGGTCCTTATTTTTATAATTGCTATTTGCTTTTTTCTTATCATTTTTTTATTGAAATTTTTTATCTATCAAATTTGGTCCTCATTTTTTTTATTGTTACTTATTTTATTTGAAATAATTTATGAAATGTTAATTATTATTACTTTAATTTATTCACCTTTCATTTTTTTAAAATTTTTTAGATTTGATCTCTATTATTTTGATTACTATTTATTTTATTTGAGATAATTTATGAAATTATATTTTTTTCAATTTCATTCTCATTCAACTTATTAAATTGTAAGATTTGTTTCTCATTATTTTAATAAACTTGAAAAAAAAATTAATTTATTAATAAATTATTTTCCAGTTCATTTTCCATAAAACAAACAAACACTGGAAAGTGTTTTCCAGTTCATTTTTCATAACACTGCCAAACATCATAATTCACTTTCTAGGAATTCACTTTTCAGGAATTCACTTTCCCCGGAATTCACTTTCCAAAAGGAAACCACTTTCCAGCAAACAAATGGGGTCTAGAAAAATTATCATCGAAGGATCCGTCAATAGGAAAAAAAACTAAATTAAAGAATTAGTGCAAAAATCACAAGAAATCCATTAATAAAAGAAAAATAATAAGTTAATAATCCATTAACATGAAAAATTAATTAAAAATAATGCAATAATCCCTCACCAAAACCATTAAAAAAAAATAAAAAATAATGTAGTAATCCCACACAATACCATTAAGAAAAAAAAAAAGTTAATTAAAAAAATAACACAAAAAACACATAACAAAAGAGAAGAAAACAGAGAAATCTTACCTTAAATTTGTTGTAAGTGAAGTTGAGAGGAGAAAAAAAAAACAAATAACAAGTAAAAAATAGAAGAGATGTTAATTAACAAAAAAATAGATGAGAAGAACAAAAAAAATAGATGAGAAGAGAAAGACATATCTAGTTTAGGTAGAGAAAAATAGAATAGAGAAAAATAGAAGACAAGAGAAAGATTAAACAATATGAAAGAGATAAAGAGAACCCACAAAGTGTGTGTAAGAGAGATAGAGGGAGAAGGATAAAAGAGAAGATCAAATGTCCATGTGTGCTGGTTGTGGTGTTTTAAATTACATTTACCAATGAAATCATCAATAGATAATATAATATTAATTTCTTTAGTTATTTTAGAAGTGATGTCATTAGTGAAATCAAATGAAAATTTTGAACTTGCACAAATTTTTTCTGGAACCCCTAACGATTATCGATGATTGTCATAAAACTTTTGTTAGTAATATTGTTGATAAACAACTCAACAATAAATAAACACAATAATTGTTGGTTCCTTGAAAAGGGGAACAATTTCCTTGGCTATACTGACAAAATTAATCCCTTAACAAAATCGTGTGTGATGTTTACAATGAATTTCATAGGAGAAGGGAAATAGTTCTTGTGACTACTGGAAAGTACCAACAAAATTAATTCGTCAGCAATACCGTGTGATGTTTACTATAAATAGTTTCAGGGAGAAAATGAATAGTTCCTGTGATTATGAACAATACTGACAAAATTAATTTGTCGATAATATAATGTGTGATGTTAGTATCATGGTATTGCCATCGATGCTAAACAATTTTTTTTCCAGGTTGTTAGATGAAACAACACAGTAATGATAAATTAACTCACTCAGCTGAAAGACATCATCTACTTCTGTGAATTCATTGTTGTCATCTTGAACAACCTTATCTCTTGAACGATCTATTTTTAAAGAAAAAGGTGTATGTGTAATAAATTTGTTGGCATTACTAGGGGAAAACAAAGACATCATTGATGTCGCGGAGTCTAGCTTTTGAATTAATTTTGACCAAACCATGATGGAAATCTACTTTGATTCTTTTATGACTAGTGTCATACCAATAACATCTCAATAAAAATACTTTATTCTACTTGCTATGATATTGCAATTCAACTCGTTAGAAGTAGATCCTTTAGCACAAACTCCATTGTTATATATCCTTTTACCCTGCCTATATTCTTTAGTATGAAACACGTGTCAATTGATAAAATATTTGTTGTAGCATAAGACCTTTTGTTTAGGACCCAAACTTAGCAAAGACAAGGTAACACTAACATTTCTTCCTAATTTATAAACTTGGTACATGATGCGAACCTCGTGATCACGTGGTCACGCAATCCACAACCAAGAATGAGATCTGATCTCGGAAAGCCGAAATAGGTCTGTTAGGAGTGTGACACAATGAAAACCTGCCCCAAGGCACCGACACTATTGGAATGAGTAGAATGACGCCACGAAGCCAGTTAATCTTTGATAAGTCGGATTCAGTTCGTTCAAGAACTAAAGAATGCAAGAATCACTCTCACACATAAACTGAAAAGTTCAAAATTAAAATTAATCAATGGCTCAGAAATTTTGGCTAACATGAGTTTAAATAGTCTTTTAAACCCAAACCCTAATGGACCTTTTATGTGAACTTCAATGAGGTCCACTCAAAACTGACCCAAAATCCTAAATTGAAAAGCCCATGACTTAATCCAAGCAAGCCCTAGATCGTAGCTGAAAAAAAAGTTTTAATTAAGCCCAAACAAGCCTTGGGCTGTAGTTAACAAAATTAAATAAAGCCCATAAGTCTATTTATAGCCTTCCATCCAGCCCCTTAATCTTAGAAACAAAAGGAAAAGGTAGCCCATAAGTCCTTGCTGGTGTTTCTGGGCTGGTTCGCATCATCCCCTCTCTCCTCGAAAGGATTCGACCTCAATCAAAATTGTTATGCTGTTGATGGCTCGACAATCAACACACATCCTCCATGTTCCATCATTCTTAGGCATGAGTAGCGTGGGTACAGCACACGAGCTTATACGCTCACGAATACGTCCCTTATCTATTAGTTCATAAAGTTGCCTTTAAAGCTTCGTCGTCTCCTCTATATTGCTTCTATAGGTTGGTCGGTTAGGAATTGAAGCTCTAGGTACGAAATCAATTTGATGCTCTATCCCCCACAATGGTGGTAATCCGCTTGGATTATCATCAGGGAACACATCATCAAACTCCTGCAAGAAAGAAATAACAACACTAGGCACCATATGATCAAAATCGTTAGTATTTAAGTAAGCCTCCTTATACACAAGTAAAATCATTGGCTTGTTAGTGAAATATGCAGATCTGACCTCACCCTCTCTAGCATAAAATTTAGGCTGTTTCTCTAGTTTTCCACACAATTCTCATCACTCTTCCTGTCTTTCTTCTATCCTCTTGTCTTACCTCCACTCTCGGCCAGATTTAGGTGTTTTTGAGCAGTGGCAGAATGGTCTAAGTTGTTGGGAGTGTTGGCCAAATATTTGTTTGTGTTTGGATGATTGGATGAATGGGTTGTAGAGGTTTGGGTTCTGGCCGAATCTGATGGTTTTCTCTCCCCATGTTCCTCACCTTGATTTTCTCTCCCCATCACCTTATGCTCACTTTTTAGCTTTATTTGATCATCATACACCTGTTTGGGTGTAAGAGGTACAAGAGTGATGGTTTTACCATCTTTTACAATGGTATACCTATTTTTAACCCCATCATGAATACCTTCCTATCATATTGCCATGGCCTCCCCAACAAGATGTGACTTGCTTGCATCGGTACCACATCGCACAGAACTTCATCAACATATTTTCCAATCGAAAATGGGACCATAACCTGCTTAGTCACTTTCACTTCACCACTATCATTCAACCATTGCAATCTATATGGTTTCGCATGCTTAACAGTACTCAAATTCAGTTTACTAACAAAGGTTGTACTGCAAAAATTAACATAGCTTCCGCTATCAATAATTAAACCACAAACCTTGCTTTGTACGTAACAACGCATCTGGAAGATATTCTCTTTTTGTTGATTAGATTCATCTACCTTCACCTGAACCTGAAGTGTAGACCTCATAACCAAGGACGCCGTATCTGATAATGCTAACTCATCCCCTTCACTATCCTTCAATGGTGACATGCCTTCACAATAAGATTTGTCAATTCTAGATTCCATATCACCATCATAGTCATCTTCACCCACATCGGCATTTTCATCAACACACAATTCAAAATCAGATCTGGTTTTCGGAACGGTCTTGCGGATTGTATTTCCTCTGCAATCAGCCTCCATATTCTGTTTCTTTATCCATTTCAAATCATCTTTTAGATCCATGTTCATCCTAGACAACTACTCGAGTTGCTGACATAATGCTCGCAATTGGAAAGCAATGTCAATGTTTTGTGTCGCTGATTCGTTATTTTCAGACATCCTTTGAATCTGTAAAATTTGGTTAGTAGCAAAAAATATATCCTCACAACTCTCGTGTATCATACAAAAAATTTAAGGCTTTTCACTCTAATAAGCTCACTACATCTTTTACCTCACAACTTGCTTTCTTTTGGTTCTTTCAGAACTAAAATCAACAAATCAAAGTTAGTAGCCTTCGCAGCGCACTCTAATTATGAATTGCAGACTCAAGAAGCAATAAAATTACTGAAAACAAAGCAAAAACAAAACTACGATTATGATTTCGCGAATAGCAATGCAAATTCGTACGAATTAAGGACGATACGAAGACACGAAATAAAACAGAAGCAAATACTAGCGAAAACAATTACTTGACTCCTAGATAACTGAAAATAGAACAAAAATAGAGAATTGGACAAAACTAAACACTAAGGATCACGTTTTGAGACTTGAGCATAATCTAACCTCTTACGCAAATTTTACGTAACAGAATTGAAACCTAGACCAAATGACTTTGAAATGACCTCAAAATCAATATTTAGTATTTTAATACTAAACAAAAAACAACACTCAAATTATAGGTCGTTCTCGTACTTCTAGGTACTCAAACCCTTGTGTGATCAATTTGCGGCATAAATGAACCTCCAATTGAAAACTCTAGTATAAGATATCGAAATAAGCCCCAATTTAATATATCATGCGATATCAACCCCAAGATACAGAATGTAAAGTTCTAATTGATTCTAAAGGGTTTTTATATGGGTTCACTAAGGTAGTGTTTCTGCGGCAGAAATGAATATCGAAATAACCCCTCAAGAAATCAATATTAGAATAAGTCCAAATTTGACATATGATACTATCTCAACCCTAATAGACGGAATATAAATTTTCAATTGATTCCGATGTGGTTTGCTTATGGTTCCCCAGAGTAGTGTTTTCTGCAGCAAGATTTCAATGATTCTTCAAATTTCAACTAATGCCTCTATCTCTCTGTCTTTTCTTTTCTTTTCTGTTTTTTCCCTTAAGATACTGAAATGAAGAGATAGAAAACAATGTAATATAACCTTTTTTTTATTAGATGATACTGACACGAACAAGGAGATGAACAAAAACACTGGAAAACTTCAAGGAACACTAAAAAAAGGATGAAAATAACAGAATGATATGACCTTGTTTTGGAGCCTAGCTCTGATACCACCTGATGCGAACCTCGTGATCACGCAACCCACAACCAAGAATGAGATCTGATCCCGGAAAGCCGAAATAGGTCTGATAGAAGTGTGACACAATGGAAACTTGCCCCAAGGCACCAGCACTATTGGAATGAGTAGAACGACGCCACGAAGCCAGTTAATCTTTGATAAGTCGGATTCAGTTCGTTCAAGAACTAAAGAATGCAAGAATCACTCACACATAAACTGAAAAGTTCAGAATTAAAATTAATCAATGGCTTCGAAATTTTGGCTAACATGAGTTTATATAGTCTTTTAAACCCAAACCCTAATGGACCCTTTATGTGAACTTCAATGAGGTCCACTCAAAACTGACCCAAAATCCTAAATTGAAAAGCCCATGACTTAATCCAAGCAAGCCCTGGATCCTAGCTGAAAACAAAGTCTTAATTAAGTCCAAACAAGCCTTGGGCTATAGCTAACTAGCTTAAATAAAGCCCATAAAGTTTATTTATTCTCTTCCATCCAGCCCATCAATCCCATGTTTCCAAGTTGTAGTAGGATTCTTTTGGCTCCTTTGTTGTCCTCAATTCATGGCCCCAATAAAGTCGGGCTGGGTGAAACTTTCAAAACCACGAATCAAGCCTCTAAACATGTAATGGGTCCTTGCTGGTGTTTCTGGACCGGTTCGCATCAGTACATAAAGTAATACATGAAACATTAACGGTAATGTGTAATGAAATTAACTATCCTGAAAGATAGAGATAATTACAAAGTACTTGCACGTGTTCTTAACCGTGCAAAATTTTTTCATCTTGTAATTCAAAGATTTAGGATACAGTAAGCTATGAGCTACAATAAAAATGTTGTTTACGAGGAATTCAACAATGTATCATTTTATGATATTTGTAAGAGACAAATTATTTGAACATAACATGTTCAATAATAGTATATTTAATGGATAAAAGGTCTCAGCTCATCATAGTTAAAAAACATATAATTATATGTTTGTTTGAATTCTATTTCTAACAAATAGCTTCTCCCGAAAACATTTTTTGGAATAGGTTGTCTAGGATGGGAGAATAATGATAAGTTTGCACTTGAGGGCACTTCCCTACCACTGTCATGTTTTGGAATATAGTTGATTCTTGTTGTCAATTTAGGCTCGAAATAGAACAAGATAAATGTTGTGATTTCTTCAACAATATAGGCCTTACATATCAAAGCCTGAATATGCACATTGTTTTTAACTTTTCTCTTAAAACAAATATCTATATGAAATTAAATGAATATTTTGATTTATTCATAAAAAAGACAATATAATTTTCATTATTATACATGTGTAATCCCTAACCTCTTGAATGAATGCATCCATCTATATTGGTCTAGGCCTCTAATGTTTTTCACATACAGTAAATATATGGGTAGATGCTCCATCAAGTCAAAAAACGATGGAGGGAATGTCATCTCAAGTTTGTAGATTGTCTAGACGATATTCACTTTAAGCCTCTCCAAGTATTGTGTCTATAACTTGTTGGAGCATATATCTCTAAAGAAATGACTAATTTTCGTGAATGCACCCCATATCCCTTTTAGCAATAAATCCCAATAAGATAATGAAATAAATGTTTGCACAAATACATGAAAATCATGACTATTCATTCCATACAATCTACAATCCTTCAAATTCACCAACTTTGATGTGTTTGAGATATGTCCATCAGGAAAACACAGATTTTTAAGCCATATGTAAGCTAGTAGCTATGAATTCTTGTCTAAGTCAAAACTAGCTTTGGGCTTCGTGACATGTGACACATCATAAATCAACTTCATATTTTTACGATGTCAAAAAAAGTTAAACAAAATATATCCAATTATCCCTAGAATTAATATTTGATGCGATTAGGACCCTGGTAATCATACTTTCATATTTGAGCTAATTCTGAATTGATTTGATCCAATTTTTCCTTGTTGAGTTTTCTGCAGCATAAACCAATAAACGTCTTTGAATGAGTTTTTTTTGTTTCTATTCTTTTGTTTTTTATGGTATTGTTATATTTTAGATAGTATCAGAATGAAATAACACTTTTTTTTATATGTTGTTGTATTGTTGCAATACTTTTAACTAAAATTGTGAAATAATCAGTTGGATTTAAATGAAACGATGAACAATATAAAGCTTTTAATTTGTTGAAAGATAAACTTTGTTCAGAGCCTATTTTAACTTTGCTAGTCTTTATAAAAGTTTTTGAAGTTGAATGTGATGCCTCAGGTGTAAGTATAAGAGTTGTGTTAATTTAGGATAAGAGGCCCATAACATATTTTAGTGAGAAACTTAATGGGACAACCATGAATTACTCTATATATGATAAAAGAGTTATGTTCTTTTATCCACTTTATTTTGTGGCTGATGCACTTTTGCACAATTATGTTCTTTTATCCATTTTAGATTATAGATTGCTAGGATTTCAACGCATAAAAGAACTGTACAAGGATGACAATGATTTTGCCACTATTTTTTATGCATGTAAGGTTTATACATTTGGAAAGAATTACAAGCTTGAAGTGTACTTGTTTAAAGAAAATTGCTTATGTGTGCCATTAAGCTCTATACGTGAATTGCTTATATCTAAAACACATGGGGATGGATTGATGGATCATTTTGGTCTTACTAAGTGTTTGACGTAGGTGATGAGGATGATGCGGACTAACCCATCACCAAACATAACACCAATGATCATTGGTGGTGCCAAGTGGGCCTATTATAAGAGCTACGATAAAGAGATTTAGAAAGGTATTAAACAAGCTAGTTCAGCGCACATGGAGTAAGATAGACTTAGAGGGATAAATAATGCCTATGGAGTTTAAAGGGCAACCTTTCTTTCCTCTAATCCAAGTTCAATAAGGCTCTCATTCAAGTTTTGAAGAGGGTGGATATGTTAGGCCCTAACTCAACTTTGATTTGGGTTTATTTTTTCTAATATTACATGGAGTCCAAGTCAACATATTATTCTTCTAAGGAAGCAAGGAAATTCTTTCAGATTACTTCCTAAAGAAATGAGGATTTTCAGCATTTAAAAAGAAGTTGCCTAGTCTACAAGGAAAACTAATGAGCTATCAAATTTGTTTTTTAAGTTAAGAGGATTATTTAATACTTCTTTTAGTCTGGCAACGAAACCTAAAAGTCAGCAACATTGAAAACCAAATCAAATTTTTTTTATCTTATTTTTATGTGGGTTCAACTTAAAGTTTTTATTTTAAATTCATATTTTGTGTTTTAGGGTTAATAAACATCAATTGGGTTTAGATACTTATCGATGTTCAACTGACTTCATGACGTCAATTCATACTTCTTTTTTCTCGAATTGCTATTCGTTGGGTGGGGGTTCGAATCCAATATTGCTGATACCTATACACAAGTTACATTTGTATCATACTCTTATCAAACCTGATTTACTTGACTTTCTAGAAATTGATGTTTTTGAGTGTGGGTTGGTCGACCACGTGTTCAAGTGGTTGTCATCAACTTGGTTATCTTTTGTTATGGTTTTTGCTATGATACTTTGGCAGACCTTTCAATGTTGACTTTGTGTCTCTCTTGCTGTGTTGCTCATTTTTCACCATGCGGAAGATAAATAAGCTGCATGTGTTGCTTGTATGCAGCTCCATATGGCTCGTTTACAATATTGCTGATCCCGGTTTACAAATGCTAGTCCATCAAGATGCTCGGGCTGCTACTTCCCCTACTAGAAACCCAGTATCAGCACACCAAGTAATGTACGAGCTTCGCATATATTCCCTGGGGGAGGCAACGTAAGATTCTATCCAACTCTTACAATGCATTTGATTCTTTCGTGTTGTTTAATCCAAATGAATGATTGTCTTATCTATTAACGTGGCTTTTCTGTTTATACAGCTTTGGTTCAGCGCTTGTGTCATGTGCAATAAGAGCTGCTCAATGTTTGACTTCAATCCAGGTAAGTGATGTTTCATAGATGAAAGGAATATGTACGATGTATCTGTTTTCAAATTTACATGTTTACTTGTATCACAAGCAGGTCTGTCTTTGCGATTAGAGCTGCTCATCGTTTGACTTCAATCCATCTCTATGCTTTATTCACTGACGTGTCGTGCTTTCACAATTGTTGCACTGGAAAAGAGTGAATTGACTGAGAAAGTTTTTCTATACGATCGATGAATAGAAATTTGTAGTGCTGGGAATAAAGTGCTAATTATGGACGGGAGCTTGGAACTTGCACTCCTGGAAAACATTTATTTGAGCGTAAATGTTAGCAGCAAGAGCTCATATCCTATTTCTATTCCATACAGTAACTCTGTCTCTGGAATTTGGCATGCCAGTCCTGCAACTCTAATCCTCCGTTTCTGTCAATTAGGTTTACAGGTCAACGCTGTCTTGTCTATGGAACCAAGGTGTGCACCCTTCTCTGATCATGTTCGTCTATATATATATATACACACGTACACTTTTGAATTGCAACTAATCTGGAGCACAGAACCGAGCACGAGTTTTATGTCATGTCAATGTGAAAAGGGAAGTGAAAGAAATCTGTTATAGTTCTTATTTTATCATTTATATATGGATCGCAGGTCCAGACATGTGCTCTAGAAGGTTAAACCCCGATTCCACTCTGTGCACCCCAGCCAATTTCAACTTTCTCGTACAATGTATCCCAATTTCAGAATGTGCTCAATGAATATTCGTGCATTTTCTTAGGTTCTGCAATGTTTGCTTCCATGGGACCAGAAAGCTCGCCATTGTATATATACGTGGCAGAAGCTCAGCATTTGGTGCGCATCTCCGGGCCTCATGATTTGAAGCAGGTGTGACTAGCTTCTGGAACTCATGATTTCTTCTCACCAGCAAATTGTGGAAATGTATAACAATTTATGTGCCAAAATGTAAAATATTGCGCCGCAGAAATGTACAAGTCTGCATGTTTTCCTTTAATTCTACCCTTTCCTTCTCTGATCGATTATACAAAAAGAAAAGAAAAACATACATTTTCTTCCTTTGAATCGAAAATTTTATTTATTGACCGCATGTAATGCTGTTTAACAAGTTGCCCTCTTCAATGGGTGCTAGCTCACTTAGGCTTCGGCTCCTGAGCTGATGAATTTGGTGGTCCTCAGCCTAAAACAAATGCTTTTATCTCTGTAACGCTTGAGTTTTGACTCAAGCAATGGTGCATGGCAATTTATAGTAAAGTAACGTGTACAGTAAGGTGAAGTACGTGTGATTAGTAAATCTTCTGTTAGATAGAGATGAAAACCCTACCTCCATCCCTGTTAAAACATGGCAAATCATACGCATAACTGCAGCTAGCTAGCTACATGGAGGTAACAATTTCATTAAACAACAGTTGCAGGGTAGGTAGAGAAATCTAGATATTAAAATTAAAAAAATAGGCCAAAAATTATATTTAAGGAATCAACTATTTACATGAACAATTGTTATATCATGGTCTCCCTTCTTTTTCTTTTTAAATATAAAGAAAGTTTTATTTTCCAAAATCAATACTCAATTTATCATCGAATTACTCCTTTATACTTTGTGTACCTAAAAAAATACAAATCAAAATAAATTTTATCAAATCAAACATTGTAATACCAATATGGGCCCTATTTTGTTTTGTTTGTTAAATTTGACCCTTCTTTTTTTAATTTTGATATTTGACCACAAATAAACTTTTATTTCTTAAAATCATTCTTCGATTCAAAAAATAGTATTAATAATAATTAATAGTTAATTAATAATTAGCAAAAGGAGTGTAGGCTATAAATCCAATCTTGTTTGATTAAGTCGGATTCCAAAAATAATATTAAAAATGAATATATGGAAAATCAAATAAACAAGAGGGTGTCATTAATCAGGTAGCTTTAACGATTTGACTTGAAAAACAAATTTAAGAAAAGCTATAAATTATAACTTTTTCTTAACTAGGGTTTTGAAGAGTGAGTTTTCAGTGGAACCCATTCAACACTATAGTGTGTGTTGATTAACCTAACACTTTCAAATTCATAACTAGGAAAAAAAAGAAAAAAATGTTTTTATATCATTTTCATATACTGATATCAAAAATGATTTTTAAAAATAAATAAAAAATTATTTTGATGTTTTTTTTAATGAAAAACACTTTAAAAAATAATTTCAACTATATTCCTAAACAGACACAAAGACTCCACCACACTACACCGCAAAAACAAATAGAGTCTTCATCATCATGGAAGCATAACACAAAGAGACAATCTAGCAAAAGCATGCAATAACATATAGGACCCCGAACCCTAAAATAATTTCAGTCAAACAAGGAATTTCATAACCCAATCTCAAGAAGAAAGGGGGTCATTTTGTTAAAATAGCATGGAAAGTAAAAAAAATGGAAACTAGAACAAGTGAAAAAGGTTATAGAAAAATAGCACAATGGAAAGGGTCATGTTATTGGAAACAATGCAGTCTTCATTATTTAAAAAAAAACCTTTAATATTAAAATTAATGATACCACATGAACCTAAATCTCATTCATGCCTTGTATAAATAAAACTATTTCCTCATGAATAAGTTAATGGTGCACAAGATAAGAAAATAACAACTTTTTTATTAATTATTGTTGTTACCTATATTGAGTGAGATTAAAAGAACTTGAAAGAAAATGGAATTAATTGAAATTTGTCAATCCAAAATTAAAACCCTAAACAACATGTCATTCAAACTTAATAAGGTGAGTGACAAGTCATTTGTTACCAGAGCATCCCTATTTTGATAATTTTGGATGATCGAGTTGACAACTTCAAACAAATGAATGTGAAGCGAAAGACCACAAAATTGAGCAAGGTTGGATCCAAATGAAAGGTGTGTATCCCCTCTTCTAACTTTAGATGATGATGATGTCATTGTTGCTCCGACAAGCCCTTGAAAGTAGACAATTTAGTCACCATTAATAGTTAAATCAGTGTGCAAAAACTGACTTTTTTTCTCTTATGTTCACATTCAAAGGCATTTCTATAGGTTCTTATAAAGTGTTTACAATCTTTCTCTCGAGATTAAGAGGTCAAAAATAAGTTAAAAACCTTAAAAAAAAATAACAAAACCCTATAAATACCCCATATAAAATCAGAGCTACGAGGGATAAAAAAACCAAAGGAAGAAATGAGGAAAATATTTATAAGAAACATAAATGTAGAGGTCAAAGAGCCTAATATAAAGATTTCCTAAACTTTTAAAGGGTAGTAAGTTAATGACAGGAAAACAATTCCAAAGTAAAATAAAAGAGATAGTCAACTTGTAGGTATATATATATATATATATATATATATATATATATTTTGCAAAAGTAGGTCCTTATGGCATGCCTAAGGTGTTTTTGTTTTGTTTTTTTTTTTGTTTTATATTTATGTTAATAAAAATAAAAGAGAGGTTTGGAATGATCAACAAGTGATGTTGTATTCACAATTTTGTTACTATGTTTTTTTATTTATTTATTGAAGTTCTTTTGAACTTTTCTGATGTTTTTCATGTAATAAGGTTATTGTTTAAGTTTTTTTCTATATAATGTTGTTTTAGTTTTTGTTTAAATTAAGCAATGCAAGTTGAAGAAAGGATGTTCATCTTGGGTTGATAGGTCTGTTCATAACCAAAATGAGTTTAGAAAATGAATTTTCAATCAATATTACATGAACATATAACTTGTTTTAAGTTAGTAGTTTTTAGATCTGATACCTCATGCTTGATTTTGGTTTTGTTTGTTTAAACATGTTTGTGAATGATAGTATGATTTGTTATAATGAAGAAAACATGTTTTAGAGGTTAAAAATGTTGGTTTGAAGGGTTTTGATATTGGTTGAGTTAGTTTTTTTAGGAAGTGGTTAGGTTTAAGACAATGTTCTTTGTGTTCTTTAGGAGAACATTGCTTTAACCTCATGATATGGACTAGTTTTGGTCTAATTATTTGCAAAAAAACCATTTGGGCAACTTGATTAGTCAATAATCTAGGGTTTATTTGCATCAAGAACAAGTTTTTTTTGGGGGGGTTTAATCCTAGGTTTTTTTTTTAACCTAAACTCATTCTCACAAAATCATAATGATTGTTTTAAGGTTAACACCTTCTCTTATGAAAGTTATATTACGAGGAAAAATGAGTATTTTCCAAACAAAACCTGACAAAATAAAAATAAAAAAATTTCTTTATTTCTTGCATGCAGCCAAGAATCCTAAAGTTATTTAAGTTTTTTTTTTGAAAATAGAAAATATTTTGTCATGTTAATTTTTTATTTTTTGCATTAATTTTACAAAATGTTTGTAAGATTTCAAAGGATTTTGGCCTACATTTAAAGATTCAAGTTCTACTAACATCCTTGATGAGAACCTCGTGATCACGTGGTCACCCAACCCACAACCAAGAATGAGAATTGATCCTGGAAAGTCGAAATAGCTCTGATATGAGTGTGACACAATGGAAACCTGCCCCAAGGCACCAACACTATTGGAATAAGTAGAATGACGCCATGAAGCCAGTTAATCTTCAATAAGTGGGATTCAGTTCGTTCAAGAACTAAAGAATCCAAGAATCACTCTCACACATAAATTGAAAAGTTCAGAATTAAAATTAATCAATGGCTGCCGAAATTTAGCTGACATGAGTTTAAATAGTTTTTTAAATACTAACCCTAATGGATATCTTATGTGGACTTAAAAGAGGTTCACTCAAAACTGACCCAAAATCCTAAATTGAAAAGCCCATGCCTTAATCCAAGCAAGCCTTGGATCGTAGCTGAAATCAAAGTCTTAATTAAGCCCAAACAAGCCTTGGGTTGTAGCTAACAAAATTAAGTAAAGCCCATAAGGCTTTTTTTTATAGTCTTCCATCAAGCCCATTAATCCCATGTTTCTAAGTTGTAGTAGGATTCTTTTGGCTCCTTTGTTGTCCTCACTTCATGGCTCAAATAAAATTGGGTTGAACCACTCCTGCACATAGATAAGATGTACTAGGGTCTCCTCGTGATACTTCAATGTTCCTTGCAATTCTGACTTGGTTGACACCTTCAAAACCACGAATCAAGCCCCTAAACATGTAATAAGTCCTTGTTGGTGTTTCTGGGCTGGTTCGCATCATCCCCTCTCTTCTCGAAAGGATTCGACCTCGAATCAAAATCGTTATGTTGTTGATGGCTCGACAATCAACACACATCCTCTATGTTTCATCCTTCGTATGCATGAGTAGCACGGGTACAACATACGGGCTTATACTCTCACGAATATATCCCTTATCTATTAGCTCATAAACATGCCTTTGAAGCCCAATCATCTCCTCTGGATTCCTTTTATAGGATGGTCGGTTAGGAATTGAAGCTCCACGTACAAAATCAATTTGATGCTCTTTCTCCCGCAATGGTGGTAATCCGCTTGGAGTATCATCGGGGAACAAATCATCAAACTCCTGCAACAAAGAAATAGCAGCACTGGGCACCATATGATCAAGATCATTAGTATTAAAGTAAGCCTCTTTGTACACAAGTAAAATCATTGGCTTGTTAGTGAGATATGCAGATCTGACCTCACCCTCTCTAGCATAAAAACTTCGTTGTTTCTTTAGTTTTTCCACACAATTTTCATCACTCTTCCTGACTTTCTTCTCTCCTCTTGTCTTACCTCCACTCTCGGTCCGATTTGGGTGTTTCTGAGCAGTGATCGAATGGTTTGATTTGTTGGGAGTGTTTACCCATATTTGTTTGTGTTTGGATGGGTGGCTGAATGGGTTGTAGAGGTTTGGGTTCTGGCCGAATCTGATGGTTTTCTCTCCCCATGTTCCTCACCTTGATTTTCTCTCCTATCGCCTCATGCTCACTTCTTAGCTTTATTTGATCATCATACACCTGTTTGGGTGTAAGAGGTACAAAAGTGATGGTTTTACCATATTTTACAATGGTATACCTATTTTTTAACCCATCATGAACTATCTTCCTATCATATTAGCATGGTCTCCCCAACAAGATGTGACATGCTTGTATTGGTACCACATTGCATAGAACTTCATCAACATATTTCCCAATCGAAAATGGGACCACAACCTACTTAGTCACTTTCACTTCACCACCATCATTCAGCCATTGCAATCTATACGGTTTTGCATGCTTAATAGTACTCAATTTTAGTTTACTAACAAGAGTTGTACTGCAAACATTAACACAACTTCTGCTATCAATAATTAAATCACACACCTTGCTTTGTACGTAACAACATGTCTGAAAGATATTCTTTTTTTGTTGATTAGATTCATCTTCCTTGACCTGAACCTGAAGTGTAGACCTCATAACCAAGGACGCCGCAACCGGTAATGCTAACTCATCCACCTCACTATCCTTCAATGGTGGCATAATGTTGTAGCTCTACCACATTGGCAATGTCCCGATTCAATCCATTAAGAAATCTAGCCATCGTGGGTTCTCTATCCTCAACAATATTGGCCTGAATCATTGTTATCTCTATCTCTTTGTGATATTCATCTATTGTCTTGTAGCCTTGATTCAGACCTTGGAGCTTCAAGTATAAGTCTCTGTAATAGTGGTTAGGCACAAATCATCTCCTCATTAAGACTTTCATCTCCCTCCAAGTCTGAACGGATCACTCCCCATTCCTCCGCCTCCTGATTACAATCTGATCCCACCAAATCATTGCATACTCTATAAACTCAATCATCACCAATTTGATTTTTTTTGTTCAGAATAGCTATGACAATCAAAAATCCAATCTACCTTTTTCTCCCACTCCAAATAAGCCTCGAGATTTTTTACCTTGAAAGTTAGGAATTTTCAGTTTGATGGTGTCCCTATCCATATCTTCATAATTCCCCATGCCATGAAAATTCACATTCCTCCTAGCTCTGTTCGGTCCAGACCTGATTCCTTGGCCAACAGATGCAAAATCATAGTCATCTTCACCCATATCTGTGTTTTCATCAACATACTCTTCAAAATTAGATATGTTATTCTTCTGTACAGCCATACGGGCTATATTTCCTCGGCAATCAACCCCACTATTCTGTTGCTTTATTGAATTCACCTCATCTTTCAGATCTTTGTATGGCCTAGACAATAACTCAAGTTGCTGACCCATGACTCATAATTGGAACGCTACGTCAGCGTTTTGTGTCGCTGATTCGTTGTTTTCAGACATCTTTTGAATCTGCAAAATTTGGTTAGTAGCAAAAAAATATATCCTCACAACTCTCGTGTATCACACAAAAAAAATCAAGGCTTTTCACTCTAATAAGATCACTACGCCTCTTACCTCACAACTTGCTTTCTTTAGGTTCTTTTAGAACTAAAATCAACAAATCAAAGTGAGGAGCCATCGCAACATACTTTAATTATGACTCAAGAAGCAATAAAAATACCGAGAACAAAGCAAAACAAAACTATGATTATGATTTCGCGAGTGGGAATTTAAATTCGTACAAATTGTGGACGATACAAAGACACGAAATAAAACAGAAGAAAATACTAGCGAAAACAATTACTTGACTCCTAGATAACCCAAAAATAGAATAAAAATACAGAATTGGACAAAACTAAACAGTACGGATCACTTTTTAAGACTTGAGCAGAATCTAACCTTTTACGCAATTTTTACGTAACATAATTGAAACCCAGATCAAACGACATCAAAATGACATCAAATTAAATATTTAGTATTATAAATATAAACTAAAAACAAAACTTAAATGATAGGTCATTCTCGTACTTCTAGGTACTCAACCCCTTGTGTGATCAATTTGCGGCAGAAATGAACCTCTAATTGAAACCTCTAGTATATGATATCAAAATAAGACAAAATTTCATATATCATGCGATAAAAACCCAAAGACACAGAAGACAAAGTTTCAATTGATTCTAATGTGTTTTTATACGGGTTCACTAAGGTAGTGTTTCTGCGGCAGAAATGAATCTCGAAATAAAACCTCAAGAAATAAATATTAGAATAAGCCCAAATTTTACATATGATTCTATTTCAACCCTAATAGATGGAATATGAATTTCAATTGATTCTGATGTGGTTTGATTATGTTTCTCCAGAGTAGTGTTGTTTGCTACAAAATTTCAATGATTATTCAAATTTCAACTAATGCCTCTATCTCTCTTTCTTTTCTTTCATTTTTTTTTCTTAATATACTGAAATGAAGAGATAGAAAAAGATGAAATATAATCTTGTTGTTTTATTAGATAACGCTAACACGAAGAACAAGAAGATGATCACAAACACTAGAAAACTTTAATGGTCTCCTTTTGATACTTTAATGGTCCTTGCAATTTTGACTTGGTTGACACCTTCAAAACCATGAATCAAGCCCCTGAACATGTAATAAGTCCTTGTTGGTGTTTTTGGGTCGGTTCGCATCATTCCCACTAGGTAAGGTTAAATTATAACCTTCTACAACTAATACAACAACTCTTGCTCTATTACCCACCATAGGTCCACTTCACATTTAAGTAATGTTTTACCTATATTTAGTTAGACCATTATTATAAATGTGAAAACTACATCTAGTATCTAATACCTAAGAACTACTATATGAAGTAGTAAGTTAGTTTTGAATCATAAACATCACTTAAATATTTACTTTAGGACATTATATTGTCATGTTTGAATAATTCTTTAGAGGTCTCACACCCCTTAACAATAAAAATATCTGAGATGTTTAATCATAATATAGGCATCTATATTCTCATACTCTATTTGAAGTTTAGGTGATATGTTTTTTTTTGAACAATTGCTTTGTATTAACAAAAGGCAAAAAGAACAAAAAGGGGTCGGGCTTCTCAGTTACAATGAAATCTGAGCTGCCAAGGAAGGGGCCTTAAGGCCTAAAAAACAGGAAAGCGAGCGAGAGAAAAAACAAGCACTTCTGCAACCACTCTGTCCAACAGAGAAGTTACCTGGGCCTAAAAAACAAAAAGGATCTTCAGTTCGTCGGCAGAGGGCCCAAGAACTGTAATCTTTTCAGGTGGGGACATTCCAGTGTAACCTGGTGTAGTTGTCGAGCATGGTTCTAGGTGTATCACTGGTAAGATGCAGACGAACGCTCTGAATTATCTCTTTAGTTAAGTCCTGGCTGGATCGAAACCCTTCTTTGAAGGTTCTTTTGTTTCGCTCAAGCCAAAGAGAGTAGACTGTGGTGGAGAGAAGGGTTCTGGCAATATGGCCTTGGAGGTTTTTTTTTCCTTTGAAAGTTGTGGACGCCCAGCGAAGAAGGCTTGACCAAAACATTGCAGGCCATTTGATACGGGTGTGCTCCTGTGTTGCTTCCCAAACTGTTTTGGAGTAGTTGCACTGGAAAAAAAGGTGGTTGTGCGTCTCTGGGTGGGAGTTGCATAGAATGCAGTTCGTGGTTGATGTGATGCCTATTCGCTGAAGCCTATCAAGTGTTTGAAAATGACCTCGAGCTGCCAGCCATAGAATGAAGGCTTGGCGGGGAATGTGCCCTGGGTACCAGATGAGGCTACTGTTTGGGTTTACTAGGTTCTTCTTCCTTAACTTTTCCCAGGCAGAGGAGATTGTAAATTTTCCCGATGGATACCCTCCCCACATATGGTGGTCTGGGATTCTACTGTTTGGGGTGGAGGCAATGGAGGTCTATAATGATGTGACGAGGTTATGGCTGTTCGGGAAGGACCAGTAGTCACCATTTATTATGGTTGAAACCTTTGCATCCCATCCTAGCCCAGACAAAGCCATGATCCGATGAGGGAGGATGTCATTAATTCGCTGACCGTGGGGCAGCCAGTAGTCGTTCCACAGGGAGGTGGTAGTGCCATCCCCTATACAGGTTGTGATGAGACCTTGGCATAGCTCTCGGCTTTGTAGAATTTTCCTCCAAGCCCATGATGGCCTTGACGGAACGCTAACCGCCCAGATCGAGTTGCCCTTCAGGAGGTTAATGTGAGCCCATGCAGTCCAGATTGATGATTTGTCTGTGATGAGCCTCCATAGGTGCTTTAACATTGTTGCCTTGTTCCATATGGCCAACTGCTTTATACCAAGGCCACCTTCTGCAGTGGGGTAACAAATTGTTTCCCAAGCGACTTTTGCACCAGTCGTCTGCAATGAGCTTCCTTTCCAAAGGAAAGCCGAGAGGGTGCTCTCAATCCTGCTGACAATTGAGGCTGGGAGGATGAAGAGAGACGACCAGTACACTTGATAAGAGAAGAGCACCAATTTGATGAGCTGGAGTCTGCCTCTATAGGAGAGAGATTTTGACGTCCATAACTTCATTCTCGTTGTGATTTTGTTTAGCAGAGGAAGACAATCAGCAAATGTGAGCCTTGTTGTGATCAAGGGCACCCCAAGATACTTCACTGGGAGAGTTCGCCGAGTCATGTTTAGATGGGCTTGGATACTAAGGCTCTCTGCATCTGATACTCCAGACATATACAAAGAACTCTTATCACTGTTAATATCTAGGCCTGAGCAAGTTGTGAAGGTGCCCACAGCCTCTTTGAGGGTTGCAATGGAAGTGATGTCACCATGACAAAAAAGCATAAGATCATCTGAAACAAATGTGCGTGAGCTTTGTGGCTTTGCAATTCTGGTGGTACCTGAACCCGCTACCAGTTGTCCTTTGCTGAAGGATGCCATTAAGCCCTTCCATGGCCAAGACAAAAAGGTAAGGGGATAATGGATCTCCTTTGTGAAGCCCTTTTGTTGTTGGGAAGAAACCATACAGCTCCCCATTGAGACTGACAGAGAAGTGAGGGGTGGTAATGCATTTTTCAATCCAGCTAATCATGGTGGCTGGAATGCCAATGGCCACCATCCCAACAACGATGCAGTCCCTGTTAATGGAATCAAAAGCTTTCCGTAAGTCAATTTTGAGAGCAACTCTTGTTGTTCCTTGGTCATTATGGTAGTTGTGCAGGAGCTCTTGAGAAAGAAGGATGGCATCGGATATGCTGTGGCCCGGCAGAAAAGCAGTCTGAGCGGGGCTTATTACTGCCTCTAAAGCTGGCTTCAATCTTGTTACAAGGATTTTAGGAATGCATTTGTACCATACAGTGTAGCAAGATATAGGGCGATAATCGTTGAGATTTCCTGGATTCTCAACCTTGGGCATTAGAGAAATGTATGTGGCATTTACATACTTAGGCATGGTAAGGGTATAAAAGAAGTACCTTATGGCAGCGATGAAGTCCCACTTAATGATTGTCCAGCTTTGCTTGTAAAATTTGGAAGTGAAGCCATCGGGGCTTGGAGCTTTGTCGTCCGGAATAGAGAAAAGGGCCTCCTTGATTTCTTCTTCCATGATGTTCCTTGTCGTGTCAATGTTCATGGTGGCTTCAATTGGTGCTGGAAAGTGACTCTCGAAACATGAGAGGTTGTGTTGTTTAATGGGGCTTGCCAATAACTTTTTGTAATGGTTTACTGCCATCAACCCTAGCTCCTTCTTTCCAGTGACAATGTTCCCATTTCCATTGTTTAGACTGTGGATAGTATTTCTGCTTTGTCTGTGGATGAGCGATTTGTGGAAGAACTTTGTATTTCGGTTGCCA
Source organism: Salix purpurea (assembly GCA_027405865.1). Taxonomy (NCBI): domain Eukaryota; kingdom Viridiplantae; phylum Streptophyta; class Magnoliopsida; order Malpighiales; family Salicaceae; genus Salix; species Salix purpurea. The sequence continues at coordinate 350,417 of CM050334.1, forward strand.
AGGTGCAACCATTGTATTCTTGACTTCTGACGATAAAAAGCTTCTTCTTCCATTGTGAGTTGGCCATGCAGTTTTGCTAAGTCACGTTCTAGGGTTGCATGGTGCATGCTATTAGGATGTCACTCCATCTTATGCTGAGTTGCCTCCCATTGAAGGGTGACCGCCTTGACCCTTGCTGGAGATGTGGCTCGTGCATCGACGATGGAGATCTTGAAATTGCTTCCGAGCTACTTTCAACTTTGCCGTGAAATTTTGGATGGGATTCCCCATGGTCAGAGTGTCCCAGGCCTTCCTCACGGTGGGAATGAACTCTTCCCTATCGGTCCAGAGGTTGAGAAATTTGAAGGGGTAGTGGGTTTTTTGGCAGCTGTTAGGGTTGTTACAGCAGCACTGTGATCAGAGGCGTTCCTGGGGTAGAAATGGTTCTTTGCCGTCGGCCATGAGGTGTAAAAGGTTAAGTTGGAGAACACCCAATCCAATTTCCTGAGGATGCTAGTCTCAGCAGCATGGCCATTGTGCCACGTGTAACGCATGCCTGTATAGGGGGTTTAGAGGAGCTCAACTTCTTGGATGCTATTACCGAACGCATTGTGGTGGTTGCACCAATCCTGCCTGCCGCCTTGCCTGTCATTAGGGCTTAACACTGTCATGGAGAGAACTAACCAATGGCAAAGATGTCTAGTGGGTTTCTTCCCAGGGTTTCAAATGAGTTACCACACCATCAACACCATCGCCAACCGAGTATGGAAGAAAGAAGGGCTTGAGAATGTCATGACCACAGCCAACGACTTCATCCTATTTCGCTTCCAGCATGAGGAACAACTGCACTCGGTTCTGGAGCAAGGACCATGGATGTTTGGAGGAAAACACCTTATCCTACAACAATGGCACCCTCGTTTTCAATTTGATGCAATCAAGAAGGCCTTCCTCACGGTGGGAATGAACTCTTCCCTATCGGTCCAGAGGTTGAGAAATTTGAAGGGGTAGTGGGTTTTTTGGCAGCTGTTAGGGTTGTTATAGCAACACTGTGATCAGAGGCGTTCCTGGGGTAGAAATGGTTCTTTGTCGTCGGCCATGAGGTGTAAAAGGTTGAGTTGGAGAACACCCAATCCAATTTCCTGAGGATGCTAGTCTCAGCAGCATGGCCATTGTGCCACGTGTAACGCATGCCTGTATAGGGGGTTTAGAGGAGCTCAACTTCTTGGATGCTATTACCGAACGCATTGTGGTGGTTGCACCAATCCTGCCTGCCGCCTTGCCTGTCATTAGGGCTTAACACTGCATTGAAATCTCCCATGATGAGCCAGGGAATGGCTGAGTGATCCACCCCGGTGCGCTCAATGTACTCCCACAAAGCTTCTCTACCCGTAGGGGTGTTGTCACCGTAAACAATGGAGAGCTTTAGGGGAGTGGCTGTCGGGTTGTGAAGGATATGCATGTTACACGTCATCCATTAGGGAGAGGAGTGGATACATGTAAGTTGGACTGTATGGCTATTCCAGCCTACCATTATCCTGCCATGGCTAGAGCTGGAGGTGTTCAAGAACTGCCAATGCCGAAGGCATAAGTTTCTTTCAGTGGTGTCCTGTTTCAGAGCTGTTACTTTTGTCTCAATAAGACCCGCTACATCGATACTATTTTTGGTGACCCAGTCATGGATTGTTTTTTGTTTGTGGGGGGCGTTGAGTCCCCTAATGTTCTAATTTTTGATACTAATCATTTATTTGTTGGGGGGACGGCTGACCAGTTAGAAGCCCTTGGCTTCCTTGCGCTTCTTGCCCCCTTTCTTCTAGGAGCCTGTCTTCATCGGAGGGACAATTAATTTTTCTTTGATCGGAGGGGTAGCGGATGATATGTCATCATCCTCATCCTCTTCTGAGGTTGTACTTTGGCTTTGAAAGGACACCATTTTTTTCCCTGCACAGACAGAGGTGCCGTGACTGACATATTGTCGTGTTTTTGTTTGTATGTTGTTTTGGGGTGGTGGAGGTGGTATTGCTAAGGTGGCACGTGGGTTGTCTAGGCCTATTTTGGGGGGTTAAGGGAACATGTTTCTGAGGGGGTACCTGTGATCACAGGGCTGACATGGCTTGGACCAATAGTTTGTTGGGGTTTTGTTGTTTTAGCTGGGGGGTTTGCCGGTGCGTTGAGCTGTGGGGTAGGGTTTTGGCTATTGGTCGTCTGTTGGCTGTTAGGGTTTATTGCAAAGGTGGCGGCGATATGGTTGGGGTCTGTCTCGTTGGGGGTGGCCACAGGACCACAGGAGTGGCCAAACACACTGCATTTGGAGCACCTAACAAGCTTCCATTCATATTCAACCGTTACCTGCATGGGATCTGGCGATAAGATACTTTCAATCTCGAAAGAATGGACATAGGGCAAGGAGGCATCAATTTCAACACAAACTCTGGCATATTCCAGCTTTGTGCATCCATGAGTTTGCTGGTCACAAGATAATGGTTTGCCAACCATACTGGTAGCAAGGCTCAGGCCTTTGACAGACCATAGGGGAAGAGGGAGTCCCTTCAAACGTACCCATACTGGAAGTTTCGCAATCTTGATTGCATCAAATTGAAAACGAGGGTGCCATTGTTGTAGGATAAGGTGTTTTCCTCCAAACATCCATGGTCCTTGCTCCAGAACCGAGTGCAGTTGTTCCTCATGCTGGAAGCGAAATAGGATGAAGTCGTTGGCTGTGGTCATGACATTCTCAAGCCCTTCTTTCTTCCATACTCGGTTGGCGATGGTGTTGATGGTGTGGTAACTCATTTGAAACCCTGGGAAGAAACCCACTAGACATCTTTGCCATTGGTCAGTTCTCTCCATGACAGTGTCTGCTGGAATTTTGAGGGTTGACCTTTGCTTCTGTCGTGGAATCGGTTCTAGAGTGAATCTTGTGGTGGAGCTGGTGATCTTTACTCTTTCTACCCAAGAGGCAACAGGGGATGGTTGGACTTTCTTGGTTTGAGCTGTTATGGTTATGGGTGTTGTGTTTTGCATGGGGGTTTCATTTATGTGGGTTGGTGTCTGAGTGGGTATGGCTCTCGGTGTTTGGTTTGGTTGAGTAGGCATTTTAGCAGGTTTTTTGTGGAAGGAAAGGACTTGGGATGGGTGAGGAGTGAATGGTTGTGAAGTGCCCAGTGACTGTTCCGGCCAGTCACTGTGGGCAGTGGGCATTTTGGGTGAGGAGTGAATGGTTTAAAAGCCTTCTTGACACATGCAACTAGTTTAGCATTATCACTATAACGATGATATTTTGTCTTAATTTCAATAAGGATATTAGGGATAAGAGAAATAAGACTTTCATGACATTTTTTTGTTTGAAAACAATTCTCAAATTATGGTACTAGTCCAATAAGTTTGATCTAGATAATTTGTTAGTGTTAAGTATGCTTTATAGAAATATGTTACTACTCATTTTATTTATCAACCTATTAATTTAAAGAGGGAGAGTATTAGTTCCCCCCAGCGTGTGCGCTCGCGCCCAAGCGCGCGCGCGCACACACACACACACACATATATAAATCCAAATTTAGATAAGGTTTTTAATCCACTATTTGGTTCCACTATTCTCTTACAAATTAATATTCCTCCCTATCAATTTAGGAAACCTCGCTTAGATTTTTCTAGTGGATTAGGCTCTCATTAATTTATTTGATCTTGAGTAACTCAATAAATAAAAATAAATTAAATTATATAGATAACATAATTTATCAACACCATCTCTATATGACTCCTACATTAGTTATGTGAAAACTCTTTATCTAAGCATATCATTTATGTTTTGTTTGACTCATGCCTCTAACTTTATATGATCATGAGTAACTCATCCAAATCATATGAGTTAGTTAAGTAAGATCCAATTTTATAGCATTCAGTATATTTTAATAATGAAAACCTTGAATGACTCAACAAATTATCCATGAATAGAACTTTGTTTTATGCATTTGAAATTCGAAGGCAACTAGTCATGTTCTCACAAGTACTTAATATATTGATGAAGGATTTATAATCAATTAAATAGGTTTCATACATAACATGGCATAACAAATTTATAATCAACAAATTAGGGAATGTTGAACAAAATTACAGCTCTTTAAAAATTGTAGGGTTTTTTTAGAAATGTCATCGTTAAAATATTTATAATATATACTGAAACAAAATATTGTACCCATTCACAATAGCTTTTTATTTTATTTTCATCCTCGAGTTTTTTTTAATTACAACTCTTATACCCAAATTAACATATAGTTTATTAGGAAAAGAAAAAAATTAATAAAAGAATATCAAAATGTAAAATAAGGAGAAATGTGATTGTCAATCTCACCTTCACTACAAAAGGTTCTATTTTGTCAACCTATTTTTTTTTCTTACTCCATAGTCCTTTTAGTTTTTGTAATTTTAATTTCAACTTCACATTAGTTTCCCCTTCACTCTATAGTCCTTCACGACAAAAGATTCTATAAAACAAGTTCATTTTCTTAACACTTCAACCTCCAAGTTTGAGAGAGAAGAGAGAAAGTCATCCAAAAACAATAAAGAAAAATGAAAATTGATAAATAATCACTTTATTGGCGAAGAAATGTTTTAGTGGGTGTGTCAACGAGTTTCATTTAAAGAGGAGAGCTCGACTAGTAATGAATTTTGTTTTTCCCTAGAAATAGGCCTACAAAATTAGCTCGGATTTTATTCAATTGATTTTTATTTTTTGAGGGAAAATTGGTAAGTGGTTTATGGAGATTTTCAAGGTGTTTATTAAGTTTTGTTTTTGAAAATAAATTCTTAACCAACCTTGTCGGCATTGCAGGCGATTTGCGATGTTCCACGAACAAAGGAAATTCTAAAAGCAATAAATATAAAAGAAAAATAAAAGATTTGAGGATAAATACAATAAATAAAAAAGACTTAGAGATGGCGATGGTTCAAAAATGCAAAACAAAAGGCTACGACAGGAAAGTGTTATCAAGTTAAACACAACAACTGTCTCTGCATCACGTGACTGAAGAGAACTCTCTAAAGTCTTTAAGTTTGAACTTTAGTGATCAGAGGGGAAATGCAATTTTTCAACTTCAAAGCAAGACAAATGCCACACGAAAGCATCAACCGACAACTGCTAGGGTTTTAGATTTTGGACTTCTGCCATCACTACTAGGCCTGTGAAATATTACCCCTTGCACTCTAACGGTGGTGATCATGGGATTTTTTTATTATTTATTTTTTTAAAAGACACAATTTATAATTATTATTATTATTATCATTGAGTTTGATTCTAGAAAACTCACTGAAATAGAATAGGAGTGTCACATATTAAAAAGTTGTCCTAAAAAACCAATACTATATATAAAAAAAAAAAAAACGAATTAATACCACGAAATCAGTTAATCTTCAATAAGTCAGATTTAGTATTTTCAAGAACTAAAGAATGTAAGAATCACTCACGCCCAAGTTATAAGCTCAATTTAGCTTCTTCTTTTTAATTGAGTCCTTAAAAATCTAATTTTAATATCTTTACCCCAAATACAAACATTTTCACTATTGGGGCTCTTTATCAATTAGAATTGGATTGCCAATTTTATAAATTTTTATAAATTGTGATCCTCCAACATTTCCCCTAGTCATTTTGGTCCTTCACCACAAACTTGGACAATCTTATAGGCTTTCTTCATTTATATCCTCTAGTATTTTGATTTTTTTTTAATTTCTTTTCTTGGGTAAAAAGGGGATAACAATAGATGGACACTCTTTACAATGCTTCTGAAGAAAACATTCTTCAAGGTTTTGCAAAGCGAACCTGTAAAGAAAATGGTTTCATTATCACAGGTGACTTGTCCCCTTTACAATTCAAGAATTTGTTTATTTTTGTGAGCAATTGCCCATTTTGAATTATTAGGGAGTTTGTATCCTAAGGACACGTACTAGGCTATTACATGAGAGGTAAGCTTTCAACCTGGTCTCAAAAGGTTTATGAACTTCCAAATGATTGTTTTACATGAAGATAGTATAAGGGCTTACAAAAATAGTTAGGGCACGATATGACCACTATTATCGAGTAAACACCTAACTCATAGTTGGATGTTTCAATCAGAACCTTGACTAAAAGTTATGAGGTAGATCACCACTCCCCATCTAATCTAGGATTGGGTTTATTTGTGAAATGAAAATGCTTGGTCAATAATTCATACCCGATGTGCTTATACGTGAATTGAAAGTAAAGATGTTCAAGCAATAAAAATGCATGTTAAAATTAAGTAGACCAACAAAAGTAATCTGACAAATAATTAGACGGGCAAAGCTTAGACCGACTAGACAAGTTCTATAGTGGAGTCGCCATATGTCATGACGGTGTTGCTGGAGTGGCTGAGTTGTTGCTGGTGGGAGGAAAAAGATATTGGAAGCTGCTTGTGGCTGTTTTTTCTATGATCTTCTCTCTCACTCTACCCTCTTTTCCCCTTCTCAACACACCATATGGATTTATAGGGGAAAAGATAATTGTTCAGTTGATTGTTGTGTGTAAAATATAGTTTTTGCAGGTCATCTCTTCCACTTTTGCAATGATGGAGACGATGACGTGCTTGCATTGTGCATGCATAACCTAGTCTTAAAATTCTGCAGCATGATATCATTTTGACAAATTCTAATTTGGTCCCTTAATTACTCTAATTATGCTTTTAATTGACTTTAAATTTTTAATTTTATGCAATTTTATCCCCACCAAACTTTAATAGCAGCCCTGGATTTACGTGTCTTTTTCATTTTGGATCTTGGCCTCGAATTTATGCAATTTGATCCTCAATTGACCATTAAATTATATTTTTTTCAATTTCACCCCTAATTTTGCCCAATTAACTTGGTAAAAATTAATTTGACCCATTTAAAGTATAATTAAGTTCTTGTACCTAATTAAATCCATCAATTGGACTCAAATTAATCCTTGAACATAATTAAACTTTAATTTAGCATATGATTAAATTAGATTGGCTTATTAAAAATCTAATCACGTCCTTGGATTTAATTTATATGCATATTTATTCAATAATAATTTATTTTATCATTGAATCTGCATTTGTTTTTCATTTTTTTGGCAGAATAAAGGTATGATTGATCTCTTAAATTTGTTCAAAACTTTCGGTTTGAATTTTCCACCATGTCATTTTCTCTTATTTTTATTTTTGTTACTTTTTTTATTAACCCAAAAATGAGGTATCATAATTATAATAATCAGAAAAGGCAGAAGAATTTACTTTGCAATATTCCGTTGCAAGCATTGTTTAATGTTTTTTTATGTATAGTTTTTTCTTTGTTTTTTGTCGATCCCTAATGGATGTGCAATTTTTGGATAACAGATAAAGCGAAAGATTAAAGATTGCGAAGAGGTATGATTGGATTCGACTACACTACGTGTTCACGTCATTGCCACATCTTATTAAATTAAATTAAATTAAAATAAAAGAACTGAGGGCCATTTATAACAAATAAAAATGACAGAAAAACAGCTATTTAAACTCGTTCTCTTTGAAGCTCCCACCCTCTGCCATCTTCATTTCATTCTCTCGTTGCTTCCTTCTGTTGCCTTCACTCTCCATCCATGGCTACTCAGGGACAGTTCATCACTTGCAAAGGTACTCTCTTTCTACACACACACATATATTTGTGTTTTTGCTATTATAATAACCTGGTAATATATGATTTTTGGATTTGGAATTGCGAAGCTGCGGTTGCTTGGGAGGCGAACAAGCCGTTGGTAATAGAGGATGTGCAGGTGGCTCCACCACAGGCCGGTGAGGTTCGAGTCAAGATTCTCTTCACTGCTCTTTGCCACACTGATGCTTACACTTGGAGTGGAAAGGTTTTTCCTCTCCTTTTCTTTTTTTGTTGACTCGTTTCAAAGTTTAGGGATCGAGTTTTCCTGATCCAATAATAATTACTATCTTGTTTAATATTTGACGTTATAATTTGTGTTGTAGGATCCTGAAGGTCTCTTCCCATGTATTCTTGGTCACGAGGCTGCTGGGTAAGGATGATAGATATCATTCATATATGATCATATGAATCATGGTGAAGATCCACATATTTTCAACTCTGTGTGTGTTGTCGTTTATTGAGTTTCTTGGACACAGGATTGTCGAAAGCGTCGGTGAAGGCGTGACCGAGGTTCAACCAGGGGATCATGTTATCCCTTGCTACCAGGCGGAATGCCGAGAATGCAAGTTATGCAAATCAGGGAAGACAAACCTTTGTGGAAAAGTTCGTGCAGCCACTGGTGTTGGAATCATGATGAATGATCGTAAAACCCGATTCTCAATCAAAGGAAAACCCATCTACCACTTCATGGGAACCTCAACATTCAGCCAGTACACAGTTGTGCATGATGTTAGCGTTGCTAAGATCGACCCAACAGCTCCTTTGGAGAAAGTTTGCCTCCTCGGCTGCGGTGTTCCTACTGGTAACTATATATATCTTGTTTTTCCCCATCCGAACTCTTTCTGTTATGAATACTTGGAATAATTGAGTGAAGAGCCGGTTCATATAGCATTGTTTTCCTTCAGCATTTACCTTGTGGCTTGCACTTCATGTCACATATGTGGTTTTCTCTGTTGATGTGCAAGGAACTTTTTAATTTGTTCTTTTTTTTTAAATAATCCTTCTCTAGGAAGATTCTTTTGTTACATTTGAAGTTTCTGTTTGAATCTCAATCTGAATTGCTGGCTTTCTAAAAATCATGCTTTGCTGCAACATTAATTCTGATTTATGCGAGCCCTCCTGTCGAAGTCTACTGGTAGTTTTTGGTGTATGATGCATCTTGATGTATGCAAGTGTAACACACATCTCTTGTCTCTAGGTCTTGGAGCAGTGTGGAACACTGCAAAAGTAGAAGCAGGGTCCATTGTTGCTATTTTCGGACTTGGGACAATTGGACTTGCTGTAAGTTGTTCATATTATCTTGCTTGGTCCCCCTCACCCTTGGAAAAATAGAACCATTTTGTGTCATCCCTGTAAAATAACTGTATTCTATGGATAGGTCGCGGAGGGTGCAAAAGCAGCTGGTGCTTCTCGGATAATTGGCATAGATATTGATAGAAAAAAGTTTGATAGAGGTACGGTCTGGTTCTTCCTTCCATTTATCATGCTTCAGTGGTCAAGAACAAATTTATATATTTTTTTCTGTGTGACAACCACTGTTCTGTCCTCAAATTGAGGGCTTAAGAAATTTTTAACCCTCCATTTTTTTTTATACCCTGTTTATTTATTTTTTTGACCATTCAAATTTGGTTGAACCAATTTGGTCAAGTTCAATCGGTTTTAGCTCTCTGAAATTAAAACAGAACCAGTGATCAGGGTGATTTTCTTGGTTTTTAAATTGGTTTCTTCGGTTGTACCGGGTGGATGGTTTTTTTGAATATCCCTATATCTACATATAAAAACTACCTCTTGATGTGGAATGTGGGAGAGTCTGTTTTTCAGTGTTGACTTTCTCTCACTGTCGAGCTACACACATTATTTGCCAACCGTTGAGGAAGGATGCTTAAATGAATATTCATCATGCTTATATGCGCTGTCTTTCTGCAGCTAAGGATTTTGGAGTGACTGAATTTGTGAATCCAAAGGAGCATGATAAACCAATTCAACAGCTTCTAATGGATCTCACTGACGGCGGTGTTGACTATAGCTTTGAGTGCATCGGAAATGTTTCTGTGATGAGGGCTGCTTTGGAGTGCTGTCATAAGGTAAGCAATGCATGATGAACTGGACTGGTGGTGGAGAGCATGTATTTATCGAGAGATCACCTGTGAAAATTTCAGGGCTGGGGAACCTCGGTAATTGTGGGTGTTGCAGCATCTGGCCAGGAGATAAGCACTCGTCCTTTCCAGTTGGTGACTGGCCGTGTTTGGAAAGGAACAGCTTTTGGGGGGTTCAAGAGCCGTTCGCAGGTGCCTTTGCTTGTAGACAAGTACTTGAAAAAGGTAGGCTCGAGCATGCATGCATGTTATGTATATGTGCATTTGAAACTTGAACTCAGCAGGATGCTGAGCCACTCAACTTGCTTTACAGGAAATCAAGATTGACGAGTACATCACCCATGAAAGGACTCTTGCGGACATGAATGAGGCATTTGATCTGCTGCATGAAGGCAGCTGCCTCCGGTGCGTGCTTGATATGCAAGTCCAAGGCTAGGTTTCCAGCCTTGATTTTATGTAGGGAATAAGATCTGTGCGGATGATGCACTCATAATTAATCCTACTTGTAAGAAAGCACTATGCTGCCCTTTTGTGCTGCTTGTTGAATCCTGGAGATTACCCTACTGCAATTAAGGACAGTTTTCTGCTGCTGTTTCTGTTATTTGCATTCATTTTTTAACAGCAAGTTCATCCAGAGCCTCGATCAACAAAACAACTAGATGGGTGGGTATAAATCTGAAGGTTGCCTGCTCTGAACCAGGACATGTAGGGTGCGGAAGGGCAATGATATGGAAGTTTTGGAGATTAATAGGATTCCTGTATTTTAACTGACTCTGTTTCTTCTTTGTACCTTCTCGGATCTATCGCAGAATGACAATCTCGAGGAAAATTATTGTAAGGGGCGGTGCGTGTTGCTTCTGCACACAATCACGGCGAAAATGTCATCTTCACTCGCAGCCCTTAATGCGAACTACGTCGATAATCTGGAATAGACTTCCATTAATGTTTTTTTTTTTTTAAGAGAGAGAGAGGGTGCCATCTATATTATGATTTGATCCTTGGCTTCTTTGCTTGTTACAGAGAGCTTTATTGATTAGGGTCCACTGGTTTTCACTCTCGTTCCTACTCGAAACTTATTTAACAAGCCGTCCATCTTCTAATAATTTCGAATGGGGTTACCACAGGGCTACTGATGGTTTTGGGTTCGGCAGCTTTTCGTAGACACAACTGTTTGTCGTGCTTTCTGACTCTCGTTTGTCGAGCTCTGAGCGTAAGAGCTCCTGGATCGATCATTTCCAAGTCCCGGAGCAATTTTTCCAGATGGTGACGAAGATAATCCAAGTAATTTTCATTGACGAATCATGGCAATCACAAAGGCTCTTGGAGCCATCAGCCGTGAATTGAGATTTCGATGGAAGTTGGGAAGGAAAACAGAGAAATGAAGCTGGTAATATACAGAGATAGAAACATTTTCCTGATGCCTAGAGTAAATGATATGCTTGTGGGTGGTATCAGCTGAAACATTTTCCTCCACTTCTCTATCCCATCCCATTGGTGTCCCCTTGGGACAAATGTTTTAAAATCTGACTCAATTCTAGCTGGGGACACCACTCCACTCTTTGCTGGTATCATTAGCCCCAAAACGTTGTGAATGAGCGCTCGCTCTTCTGGAAGGCCAGTTCCTTGTTCAAATTTAGGATGCAAACTACTCTTGTTTTCAATGCGCCATGTAACGATCAACCGTTCTTGCACAAGACAAACTATTGAATACAGTAAAATCTCTCAAATTGTATTGGGAAAACAGGGACAGGCTTCCGCACTGGTTCCAGCTTCCAATATTATGAATGCGGTTGTTGTGCACTAGCAAATACAGGGATATGAAAGCAGGGAAGAGCAGTGTTCCTTGTTATGACCGATTGATCACTTATAGATACAAACAAACTAGTTAATTGCCCGCACCAACCACGTTGTGGGTCGAGCAAATATTTTTTATAACTGTCGAGCAAAATAAATTATAAGTGGGGAATAAAAATGATTCAGAGGGAAAAAAACAAAACAAAAAAGCATATAAAAGAGCTAGTCAGGTTCGAACCCGTGGCTTTCAGCTTAGAAAACAAACACTCTATCCACCGAGTTACAAGTGCTTCTTCGTATCTTATTGTGAAAAAATAAAGAAAAACCAGTAAACTAGGGAACTGAGCAAACCGAAAACTAAGCAACACTATTGTAATCCACAGTGATTTGTCTCACAAGCTACAGTAATTGAACCATGATGTCTTTTAGTATATAGTATAATATAATAAACTGCTCAAGAATCAGAGTTTTCTCCAAGTTCAACCACCTTACCTTTGGTGAAACCAAAAGCACCCAATTCCTCATATTTTGAACAAACGACACAAAAGCTACAAAATTAGCCTATAAATACATTAACCATGGACAAAGAAGGCAGATTCTCTTCTGGATTATCGCCATTTTCGTCTCTATTTTTATGTTAGAAACCTGTAGATGCCATGAAAAATCTATTTTGTAGAAGCAAGTTTGTGATTCATGGAATCACTTACATGAGCATTTCATGAGAGATTCTGATACCTCTGCATATTCATTCATGACCAGTTCAATGTCTTCAGCTGCTAAAATAAAATTCAGGTTGATGTAGAGGCAGACAGACCTGACCTTGCATCCAAATAAAAAGCATTGAAAATCAATAGTATGACAGGAGTGAACAAAGAATTTCCTCAGACATGCCAATCAATTACATTGTCAAAACTAAGGAAAAATATTATCAATTCCATTACAGGGAAGTGAGTAGCAAATGTAGCACACCAACATGCTTGGATCATTTTTCTTCATCCTCAGAATCTGACTTTGCAAAAACTGGATCAGGCTGGGTTTGTGCATATGCTGGAGCAATGTATTTAGGATCTTTTTCTGCAGCATCAGCAAACTTCAATATAGCTTCCCGTGGGTCTTCCTCCATCCATGTCTCCTTGATCATTCCCCCTTGCTGTAATGAAATCCAAATGTCAGTTTTTCCCACTGGCTTCATTAAGAATTAAATAATGACAAGAAAATGGTTAGACGGGAAACATGACCTTAAGAAGATATTGAGTCAATAAGCTTCCTTTACTAACACCAACTCTTCCACCGAAACCTGGTCCTGTCATTGGAAGTTCAGGTTTGTGGGACTTAAGGGGATCCTTCAATGTTTTCTCTCGCTGACGCTTTCTGCTTGGTTGATCTCTAAACAAGGGCAGTGCATGAGGGTTGTGAATGACAGGCTGCACCTCAAAATCATCCAAAGATTTTTTCCGAGGTGCAGATGCAACACATACAAGAGCTCCTCTCTCACTGAGGGTTGGATCATATAGTACATGGGTTCCTCCTTGGCTTTTATCTCCTGCTGTTGCAAAGATCTTTAAACAAACAAAGTAGGCAAGGCTTCAGTTTGTATGGATGGGTACGTGTATTCAAAAAAGTGCTATTGAAGGGGGGCTGTTTTGCATAAAATATTTTAATAGATTTTCCTGTGTTTGTTTTGCACAAAATTATAGGAAAATTGGTCAACCAAAAATATTCTACAATCAACCTATAAACTTAGTTCATTTGTTGAAAATTATTTTAAGCTCATGAAGTTCTTTATGCACATCAATCAATTCACAATTGTCCAACTGTCTCACCAAACCAATACCACCACCACCTTTTTTGTTGTCACCTCCAACACGAATACCTCATCACCGCAATCCTCTTTTCACAATTCCATTACCACCATATTTTTCATCTCATTGCATACCAAACATCATAAAATTTGTTCCCAGTAAAATGTTTTAACTGGAATACCATTGTAAAGTATTTTACACGAAACAAACACTCCTAGGCTGAGGAAAACTAATGTATCTCTCATTTGCACAAGAATAAAAAGAAAAAAGAATAGTGAACATACAGGCAATGTCTTGGTGCTTCCAAGACCACCTTATAGTGACAATAAGAATAAAACAGCATATATCATATCTTGGTGCATCCAAGACCACCTTATATTGACAATAAGAATAAAGCAGCTTATATCATTTTCGTGTTACCTGATTTAGCTTTGGATGCCAAGCACAGCGCACAACACTAAATGTCGGAGAAATACCAACTCTTGAAACAAGTTCAAGTTTTGCCCGATTGTAAAAGCACAATACACCTCCAGTTTTGCTCTCCCTTTCAAATGATGTTCCAGTCAAGAAAAGCTGCTCATCAGGACTAAATGCAATATTTGTTTGAGCATAGTTATTTGGAAGATTCTCAAAGACCTTAAGGGCCTCTTTCATTTGCCGCAAATCCCAAACCTAACACAAGAAAATATAGATATGAAGAAAGGGTGTGATAAGTATCAAGAATAAACATATATTAGTGAAGAAAGTGAAAACCCAATACACTCTAAATGAATGTTTCATCACTACCTTCAGTGAACAATCAAAGCTTCTTGAGAGTAAAATTTGTCCATCACTTGAAAATTTGAGGCAAGTGATATCTTCTGAATGACCTTTCTCAACAAAAACATCCGGCCTGCTTCCCCATCCAGGCTTAAGGCTCCAAATCTGTGAATACAAATTGAGCAACATGTGTGACAAGAAAAAATGAAACAACTGAAGTGAAAGAGGGTTCAATGCGAGGAAAAAAAGACAATCACAATTCAGAAACACAAACCTGTATGGAACCATCTCCAATGCCACCAGCAATGCGTTTTCCTTCACAATCCCAAGCACACGTGGTAACTGGAACTCTTCCAGGCCGAGCAAGCTTTGGTTTAATCACCTAGTTAAAATGAACAATTGCAATGTTATTACCTTCTTTCATATATTTCCTAGTTGAATGAGAATAACACTTTCAAATATATCACAATTAATGTAACCCATAAGCAAACTTGGAAACAAAAACATTACAAGTCTCCATGCACATGCAAGAATGGATCCGAACAGCCGCTAAAACAGCTTCATTGACTGTCAAATGAAGCGCAACCAAGTTCCCCAAAATGGAATGGTTGTATCGAACTCATCATAAATTCAAGTAGCAGAATTGAACAAATTGAAAAAACAACAAACCTGCTTTTGACTTTTGAAATCATTCACATCCCATATACGTAGTGAACCGTCCTCTGATGATGTTAGAATTGTCTCCTTGGCTTGAGGATGCCACTCTCCGCAAGTCAATCCAGAAATGTGACCCTTTGTATTCTTCAAATCACGAATGTACATATCCCCCTTAACAAACTCACCTAGTGTAAGCCCATCACGGTCATATATCTGAGACAAACAAAAACAAACAGGAGTTCCACAATCCTTGCCGTGGTTCCGATCAAATGGCAATAACCAAAGATACCCACGTGAAGAAATAAATAAATAATACCTTAGCTTGAGCAGAACCAGAGACGCATAAAAACCGGTCTGCAGAAGGACTCCAGCTCAAATTACGAACTTGATGGCCTTCAAATGGTTCAAGCTGCCTAAATGATTGTAGACGCGAATTCATCCCTTGAAAATCGTACATTCTAACTGAATAGTCATAACTACCAGAAAGTACTCTAGACCCAGTATGATCTACAGCAAGAGCTGAAACAACCTGACAGAAACAGTCACTTAAATTAAAATCCCAAGAGCAAAATCTCACCATTTTTATCAAAACATAACTAGAGTTACCTTAGAGTGGCCTCCAAGTACAATTTCATTACTCGTTGGAATCCGATACAGAAGATCCTCCTCATCCGAATCCGCTGGTGCCGGCGGACGAAGTGGTCCAATCATCACACCATCCTCATCGTCGTCGTCATCATCATCATTAGCCAGCCCCGGAGGAGGCCGCGGAGGTCCCACCATAACTTCCCCATCCTCTTCTTCGTCTACATCACGAGCTTGTGGTCGAGGAGGCCCAATCGAAACATGGGCTACGAATGAATTGGAACCAGTAGACTGCGGTGGTGGCGGTCCAAGTGAAAGGGTGGGATTGGAGGAGGATTTAGGCGTGGGACGGAGAGAGTCGAGTCCGGCTTTAGACGAGGAGGAAAGAGACGGGAAAGAAGTTGACTGGGCTTCGGCGTTGGCGGCGGAGGTGGGTGGTGCTTTTCGGATAGTGGTGTTATGGATTTTTTCAAGAGGTGTTTGAGATTTTGATTGTTTGCCGAATGTTAGAGGGAACTGTGCTCTAACTCCGTCGTATACTTCTGCTTCCTCCTCTTCCATCTCTTTTCCTTGATACTGTAGTCGTGTTTTTTTCGGAGATTTCTGTTTTCCGGTCTCGTGGATGATTTAGAGGGTTTAGTTGGCCGCAGGATGTTGCGACGGTGGCGATATATATATATATATATATATAAACTTACGGAACCAGTCTATTAATGCCTTGTTTCCTACCTAAAAAATATTGAAATTTTTTAATTATTTTTTATTTTAAAATTAATTTTTTATATATTTTTATATCATAAAATTTCATGTGTTGGGTGTCAAAAATAATTTTTAAAAAATAATAAAATATATATATATATACACACAAATTTATTTTGAACATAAAATATTTTTAAAAATAACTTCAACCACACTCTCAAAGAGCTACTAAGTTTTTAGTTATTATTTTGGTTTTAGAGTGTTTTATAAAATTATTTTTGAAGTAAAATATATTAATATAATATTTTTTAGATTTTTTATTTTTGAAATTACTACATTAAAAACTTGTAGAAATAATATTAATTTAATATTTTTTAAGTTAAGAGCAATTTAAAAATTATTTTGAAAAATAAATATAAAGCAAAAACAAAAACTCATGTGGTGTATAGTTTTTAATTAAAAATAAAATTTATTTAATATTAATATTAGCGTTAAAAATATTAATATATATTTTTCAATTAAAAAACATTTTAAATAATGAATTAAACCGCATTAGCAAATGGAGCCTATATGTTTCACGAATCAATCACAAACCTATTATAATTAAAGACAAAACCCATCCTTCGAGACTGGATCCTCTTCCTTATTAGCCGATTATAGGTAAAGGGATCCTTAATCTCAATACATAAATTTTCCTTTTCATACTTAATTCTGATAGACTATTAAGTAATTATCTTTCGTTGATTTGTTAAGCTCTACACCACAGAAGGTGGATCTAGTGCTAGGAATTTCTTTTTCTTTTTGCAAGACCACCTTGTGTGGTTTGAGTACTTTTATTATGTGTTGTGTTTATGGCTAAATGGTGGTTATCTTGGTTATATGTAATGGGTTGAAGCATTTATCTTCTCTCTTTTCATGGAGTTTTTGTTTTTTTTTGACATTGTGAGAAAAATCAAAGATAGCTTTCTTATGACCTAACCATGATAAAGCACACGTGTTTAATGTCGATAGTTAATGATTAGTGTTACGATGATTTTTTTTGCACGCGGCAATCCCTGAGATGGGGGTGCGTGGAAAAGACTTTTTATAACCATACAATTATGATTATAATCTTAATGAGTTGGTATCTAGTATTAAGGTCACTAAAAAAACCTAATGGTCTATGGGATTTAAGTAAGGAGACTTAGAATATGTATAAAGTAAGCTGCATTGTTGTTTGATTGTTTTTCTAGGTCAGATTTCTATTTATTTGTGTTTTTTACAATTCGAAATAAATCTTTTTTTATAAGAGGAAATCTCTACCTTACTAGGTTAAAAACATAACAATTTTAAAGTATGAAATTTAGCACTACAATTGTTATACTTTTAATATTTAAAACTGTATTTTACAATGTAATGTTACGCTCACACCCCCCGTGGGCGAGGTGTTCGAGAGGAGAGCCATTCACTTTCTTAGCACCAAAACTGAAAGGATTGGCTGCTAACAACACGCGCGTGTTAAAGACACTTTTCTCTTAGGTATTGCTCCCGGCGTGAGACTGCGGATGAGGTTTTTTAATATTTATTATTAATTAAGTAAAAATTTACCTCCTAGTAATTATAACAAACGGGAGACATTACCTGAAGTCATGTCCAGTGTTTTTCTCTCCAGCTCCCAATTTCCGATTTTCTGCACCACCACCACCGCAGTCTCGGCCACCAAAACCCACCGCTTCGCATGCCAGGCCAGCCCTAGAATGTCCATGAATCAAACCACCCCTCCTGATCAACAATCACCGAACCCCAAAACCATCCTTTCCACAATAACAAACCTATTGTGGGGCCAGTCACTGCCACCAGGACTCCTGATATCCACCGTCCGTACAACTTGGAACTCCACGTGGCAGCTCATGATGTCCCAGCTCGCTCCCTCGGATTCCTCCGGCAGGTACACAAGACCCGCCTCAAAATTCCGCCTGAACCCTCCATTTACGCTCCAAAACTCAACAGCACTTCACCTCTACGTGGGCTTACCTTGCCCATGGGCGCACAGGACATTGATAGTTCGGGCCTTGAAGGGCCTGGAAGATGCGGTCCCTATCTCAATTGCTGGACCGGGTCAAGATGGATCGTGGGAATTCAAAGATAGTCCTATCTCAAACAAGGAGAGGAATATTCTTGTCCCGGGCAAGGATAATGCTAATGGGTGCCGGAATCTGAAGGGTGTGTATGGGTTAAAGAGGTCAGGTGCGTATAGTGGGAGAGCTACGGTGCCAATGTTATGGGATGTGGAGAAGAAGGAAGTAGGCTGCAATGAGAGTTATGATATTATAGAGTTTTTCAATTCGGGTCTTAACGGGTTGGCCCGGAACCCAGGTTTGGATTTATCACCAAAGGAATTGAAGGGAAAAATCGGGGAGTGGAATGGAGTAATTTATCCTAATATCAATAATGGGGTTTATCGGTAAAGTTGTAATCTGTGGGTTTTATGTTTTTTGTTCTTTATTCTTGGTTTTCCTGCACTGAAGTGGATTTATGAATGCATTGTTGTTATTGTAGGTGTGGGTTTGCTCAAAGTCAAGATGCGTATGATAGTGCAGTGAATGGTTTATTTACCACACTGGAGGTGGTGGAAGATCATTTGACCACTTCGCGATACTTGTGTGGAGACACACTGACTCTCGCGGATGTTTGCTTGTTTACCACTCTAATTCGGTTTGATGCGGTGTATAATGTTCTGTTTAAGTGCACAAAGAAGAAGCTGATTGAGTATCCTAATCTTCATGGCTATTTGCGTGACATTTATCAGGTACTCATATCCATTCTCATTTACCATCCTGGATTAGCACCGCAACAGCAATATCGTTTGACCCACCATTCTTTTTCCACTTCTATTGACATAAAGGAGTGTTTTTTTTTTTTTTTTTTTTTTTTTTTTTTTTTTTTTTGTGTGTGTGTGTGTGTTTTTCCACCAAGCTCATCAAAAGATAAATGCTGTGCAATTGTTATTTTATTTAGGTTCATGATGTACCTATTCTGCTTTTATAGTTGCAATGGCTTAATGTTTGTGCATGTTTATGCCATGAACAGATGCCAAAGGTTGCTGAAACATGCAATTTTTCAGCTATTATGGATGGTTACTACAAAGTGCTTTTTCCACTGAATCCAGGCAGCATCTGTCCTGTAATACCTTCTGGATGTGAGCATGAAGTCCTCAACACACCTCACAATAGGGAGTCGTTGTCATTAGTGAACAAAACTATGCATGTCTCTGTTGCGTGATGAGTTGGCACTTGGTATGAACTCTTGATGTCAATACCGTATCTGTGTAAATTATCTGTTTTATATCAGAGTTTATTTGCTGTTGATTATCTTTTCCCAATTTGAATTTAATTGTTGAAGAAATTGAATAATTTATCTCGGACTGAACATAGTTTCTCCTAAGGTAATGCACTCCAGCTCTTTGCAGTATGTTTAGTAACTGGTAAGGCTGTAAGCCCACTTCTGTTCTGTCAAATTTGAAAATATAGTGATGCCATTTGAAGTCTTATTCTATTTTACCGTCATAAATCCACGTGTGAAGACTTTGGCTGGAGCTGAAAGAATTGATGGGAAAAGATTTTACACACATGAATAAAGGATGGCTGTAGGAAATGAATGTTGGCACTATCAAGACTCGGTTCAATTTTCTCATGATAGGCATGCACAAAGAAGGGAATAAAACCAGCTACATATTGGGAGAGGAAATTTCTAGCAAGTGAGCGAAAGAGTGAATACATAGGTATGTGGTTGTGTTATGATCTTGAAAATTTTGTGGAATATATGAGAAGATCGGAGACAAAATAGCAAAGTAGAAAGGAGAAGTAGCAAACAGGATTGTTGAATTTATCCTATGCTGATAGCGGCAGCAGACAAAAGTGCAATAGAGGTTATAAACACAAGTGTTAGGAGTGGATTCGGCAAAGAGATGGGCATAACGGAAAAGAAAGATACTCACAGAAAAATTCTAGCTACTGCGCTGGAGTCAACGCTGCCGCTGCTGCTGGTTGTGCGTAACTTTGTTGTGGGAAAGCCTGCTCAAATCATATAAACACCATTAGTAATAGGAAGTAAGATTTCAAAAAAAGCAAAAGTAGTTTCTTCATTCCAGCAATAGACAAGTGAACCTTGTATAGCAAAGGGGCGACCCAAAAAAAATGAAATAGAAAAAGGTCACTAACATTGTAAACAAAGTTCAATGGCACAAAATGACATTTGCAGGGAACAAGAAGGTTAACGATGTCATTTTGTTTGGACCACTAATACTGAATGTGAATAGGGAAGCAATATAAATGCAAATGACCTTCAAAGTCTAAATTGCAGTAGTACCACACACGAGTAAACAATTAAAAGATAAAACTCTAGACCACGCCTTATAAACATGTACTTTTTATAGACCCAAGTTACATGAAGAGAGGAAGGAGATAATGATGTGTATTTTTTTTGTTTTTTGGATGCAAGGAAACCCCCACCCTCGGATAACAAATTTCGTGAGCCTAGGTGAGCAAGTAAATTCCTGACTGTCCTAGGCTCTTACAAGGTATGCACGTCATGCCACGCCTCCTGGGACGATAATGATGTGTTTCCTGATAGGATACTGTAACAAACCACCGTTACTAAAGGGAGGTTATTTGAATTTTCATGGGGCACTGAAAGACCTTTAATCCCTTCAATATCCAGATAATAAAGCAAGTTCATACCGTTACTGATTCAGACATCATGTGAATTATGAAAGCTGTAATAGTAAGAAAAAGGGTAAGGGAAAGGGAAAAAAAAAAAGAAAAGAAGAACAAGCAACAACAGCACAGAGAAATCATAATCACCTATTACTAGGAACTTAAGTTAAAAGGATACCAGTTTTTTCACCTGGGTACGTTAGGTAGGAGGATAAGCACCATAAACAGCACCTTGAGCAACTGATGTAGGGACTTGAGGACACGTATAGCTGCCTCCATAACAACCATATGCGACCTAATTACATAAAAAAATATTAATAATTGGAATATCACTTTCATGAGGTAATCGATAATACTGCTTGCAAGACACTTGATGGCTGAAGAAGACAAGCATGCAGCGTCAATTCATTATCAAATTACTAGCGCCCTTGAGTCAAAAAGTTCAATAATAACATTGACAAAAGGTAATCTACCTGTTGGTTAAAGCCTGGAGTCCACTGTTGCGTCTGTACTTGCGTGGCTGGTGGCCAAGCTTGAGGCTGTAAATCATAACCAGCAGTCCATTGATTCTGTGCACTTGTATAAGCCCCCATCAGAGACTGTGGAGGTGAAGTGCCATCAGAGTAGGGTTTGGCTATTTTTGCCCTATCCGAAGAAAGGTAATCCTCTGCATCGCTCTTTTTCAACTCTGACTTGCTATTGTGGGGTAAGAAGAACTTGGCATGCCGATCAGCAGCCTTCTGTATAGATTGAGCATCTCCAAAGATACCTAATTACTGATGGGGGGGGGGGGGGGGGGGGAACCAACGAAAACACAAGAAATGTGATGAGAAAACTAGGCTCAGCCCATTCCAACACCAGAATCCTCAGCCAAGACACTCGACACCTCTTAAGGATAAACATTGCCAGGAACATGTCCAAAATCAATATCATATTAACAAGAGTATGCCCTGTAATACACTAACAAATCGAACAGTATTCCAGATTGTATAGCAGAAGGAAGCCTGTAATTTGTTAACATGTAAACCAAATTAGATTCTAGAGTCTACTTATGCCTCCTTGACACACACCACAAAACCACAAAGCAATTTTTAACACCCTCTTCAATGGAATAGCAAATCTTTTGAACTTCTAACATAGCAGTCCCGATATGAATGGAGAGAAAAAGAATTATGCATGCATGCCAGCATAATGTCATATAACTGTTAACAATAAGGTAACTGTAAGCCAAAATTTGATTAAACTATTGTATCAGAAGGTAGATTTCAAAATGGATAAAAGAAACATTGACCACCTCCAAGAAAATGCAAGATAGCTCTTCCCTCTCAGAAGCACTAGCAGTATTGACACTGTCTGAGCTGGTCAAAATGAAGTTATCAACCAACGAATCAAGATAATCAATTTGTTTTGGCTATGGCAGAAATGTCTCAGGATGTATCAGGGCCTGCATACAAATGTAACAACAGAATATTAGTAACAAGAGAGCATTGTAGGAATTATAGCTTAACAAAGATTGTGTTTTCATCCTCAAGTACAGAGAGATAGAGAAGAAAACTCAAGAAGCAGCTTTGAAAATTGGGCATTCTGAAGTGCTTCAACTAGAACCTTCCTGGCTTTCAGTAAGTTTTTTGATGTCTGCATTAAAAAGAAGTAACAAAATATCATTGCAGAGAATGAAAATGTCAAGAATACTGGCCCAATACATCAGGCATTTAGCATAAATGGTAAGAAGAAGAGAAAAAACAGTATACCAAGAAAAAGCCTTTAATTCTGACAGAGGTCGACTTGCAGCAAAAGCCTTAAATCTGAAGGCCAACAAATAAAACATATGTAAAACTACACTTCTCATTTTCTTTTTTTGTTAATGTTTGTGTCATGCATTTGCACTCAACAATCATATTTAAGCATAACATTTCTCATTGCCCTTTCTTTTTCCTTTGATAAGCACCGTGTCAAAAGGCAGAAAGGTGAAATCCATTTTAAAAAAAAAAGTAGATAATTTGAAGTGTGGAATCTAGATCCATGCTACAAGATCACCAATGTATATAAAAACAAGGTATTTGAAACTTAACAGAATCTACAAACACATAGCAACCATTGTGAAGGACAAGACCTTTGTTGAGCACCTGAGATACCAACAAAAAGCAAATCGAAGTAAAAGCTAATCAATCAGCAGACATTTTGGTAAGACACGGTCAAAAGATCCAGTAAAATACAATTTGACAACGATCTTATGTTTATTGCAGATGGCATTGTAGCCTGTCATGCTAAATACCTTTCAGATGGCGAGCCCCTGTAAAGGTGCAAAGAATGAAATAATAGATATGCCAAACATGGATTTCAAACCTGGAATTTACTAGAAGCATACATGCAAACATTTTTCTAGGACCTCAAAAACCAGTTAGTGAAGAAAATACTAACTTGGACATAGATCAATAAGGCATCTTAGGTGGATATGAAAAATATTACTAAGTATTTTCTTAGTTTGAAAATATTACCAAGTTACTCCAACAAAGGCATATTACTCAAACCTAGGAGTAGGATAACATCCACACCAGAAATGGGGATATATACATTTTTTCAAAGTTTCCCATATTTGAAGGATCAACCCAAGCATCCAAGTCCATATGATGCATCCATATATGTCTCATATGAATACATCAGGGTAAGTAGACGTCATTGCAATGCCCAAGAGTTGACAACCACCTCTGCTTTCACAGTAAAATACAGTGATAGTTTAAGGAAAACACCGATATGAATCTACTTTCAAGAGAAAGACCTTTTTGGTTGAAATGGGAAAGATCAAACACATGAGAAACTGCTTGCAATACTGAAGTAGGGACATCACTCAATTAAAAATGAAGTTCACAATGAGGGAGGAACAAGAATCATTAATTCAACAAAACCGTTAAGTGTTACAAAACTTAGTCTTCAGCCACAACCAACTTATTGCCACATTCAAAACATGGGACAACATTGAATCTAATGCACGCAAGCTTTAATAGCGTGCAGAGGAAAAAATAAAAGTAAGAACCTTATCCTAATCTAAAGACTATTCCTTGTGTTGTGCGATCATTATCAAAATATAGAGTAAATGGCACCTACACCAAAATTTATGCATAGCAAAACAAACAATTGTCTACTCAAACAAATACAAAATAACCAAATCCACTACAGACACATTTCAATATGTAAAAAACGATATTATGGAATTCAAAGATTTGATAATTATATAACACAAATAACTCAATAAATGAGATCAGCTATTAAAATGCAAATGCTAGAACATAATATTACCTATTGAAATAATCATCTAGCTTTCTGTTAGGAATCTCTAATATTCGTGCATAAATCATGGCAACAGAACCCCACTCTGCATGCAAGTCTTCATATTCAATGTACTTGTCCCAAAGCAGGTAAGACAGATAATTTGTTCCAACATAAACTAATCCTCGCTCAAAAAGCCTGATTCCCCCAAAAAGAGACATATGGTTAAGATATAAATATGGATACAGCACAATCAATGCATAAAATTCCATAAATTAGAGACCAAGAATAACACTGAAGGAGAAGGAACAATTCACTCTTAACAGCAGGGCACTTCTAAATGCTGCATTTACCTTCCTGATAAAAGCATTCTATGTCTGAAATGGAGCACTGAATGGGGCCATCTTAGCCTTTATTTGGTGAGATCTTCCCAGCAGCATTTTGCATATTGATGCACCTCAGAGTCTCAGTTTAAGACAGCCATGATTCATATTAACTACATTACTATGATGGCACCCTTGAAAGAAGGAAGGAGAGATGGAGTATAATGAGGCCAAAAAAAAAATAGAGTTGGCATACTATAAAAGAATCAAACAGCAACCCATACAGTAGCCTAAAATTAAAAGCTTTGCACAAGAGAGAATGTATTCCTAAAACATTCCCATCAAACCTTTCACCATTATGTGAGAAACCACTGTTGCAGGTGTACTGAAATAATGTTAGAGAGCAACAAAAATCACCAAATACTAGTGACACAGGAAACGAAATGATCATGATTCCAATGTGGGCTGATAAAAGAGAAGATGTGTGTACAGCTAATGTGGACAAAGTTGTGGAGGCAAATATGCAATAATGCAACCAAATGTCCACTGAGTACGTGACCCCAAAAACAGCCCGTTCATAGACCTCCACAACTTTGTCCATAAAACCAGGGCGTGCTTCATGATCTGCATACTTATTCCAATATCCATAACATAGAGGAAATTCAACCAAAAAAGCAGCATACACTTTTCGGATGCATAATGTACATGTGAACACGTTAGCTCCACTATAACAAGCACTCAGATTGCTGTTACATACATATAAAACAAAGTAAGTTCGGAAAGAATAAGAGTTAACTTCAATTGATAACTGGTATAGCATAGTAATTCGTTTTCCCCTATTATTTAATTATCAATTCCTAATATCCTAAATATTAATTGTCAGTTTAATCATTTAGGGACAGCTGGGACCAGCTAAAAAGATGTCTTGAAGGTAATCTGCTTTTCATCCAAGTCATGGAAGATCAAACAAAAACAAATTTATTCCATTTTCTGAAATTCAGGAAGTTCAAAATATCTTTAATTCTCACAAGAAAAAATATGATTGCCAGTAAAAATATGAGCACGGAAACCAGAAATTCATCACATGTATGATATTTCATACCCCAGCCACTTTCTCTGTCTCATCTAGCAAGGCAATCCATGCATCAAAATCCAAAGAATTAGCCTTCACAATGCTCCACAGCCGGTCTTCTTCAGCTGACATTTCTGGCACTAAAGAAAGGGAGAAAGCATTAGGTAACACCTAATAACCGCTGAACAGAATCATCTGCAAGCAGTTTCGGAGGAAAAAGAAGTAGAAATAGAGAGCGTCAATAACATGGAAACATTCATTTCACGAGGAAACAGACTCTCCAGTCGACCCTAAAGAAGCAAGTTATTATACGAGTTCAAGAAAATTATTCATCAGAGTTATTACTGGAACAAGGATTGAAGGACTCCTACATATTTGGCATAAACTTTTCCAGGATTGTATCTTATATCAACTTTTTAACCACAGTTGATCGAACAGCCTACTGTGCTCATCAACCATTTTACTGTTCCCATTTAGATTCAGATTGAAGAGTATGTGAAGCATTTGCAACAAAGTTCCACTATGTTCCATGCATAAGAACAAAACCGTCATGTAAACCACCTAAATGCCTTACCATTTTGTACAGCCTATATTCTTTAATGGGCTCTATTCAATCTTAACTAACACATATACATCTAACAAGCATGACAGAAAGACATACCAGAGCCATCCTCGAACTGTTGCACAGCATCAGCTCCACCCACAACCTCTCCAGCATTTCCATTCTCATCTGATAGGACAACTCCAGCTTCAGTACTGGTGTTTCCATCTACAGCTGAATCATACCCCGCAGCTTGAGGTGACACAAAAGATGCATTTTCTGTCACAGCTGCATTGTTAATAGTACTGTCCGTTCCAACGAGAGCCTCTGTCCCACATGGTGCCTCTACATGACCATCTGGCACAATATAGGTAGAATCTGTACCCTATGCATTTCCAGTATAAGCTGCCTGCGCTGCAACAAAAGAAGCAGTGAAATTCCCAGCACCCTCTGCAATGTAAACGCCGGGAACAGGAACAATATTTGAAATGGCATCAGAATAGCCATTAGAGGTATAGCCAGCCGCTGTACAATCCATAACTGCAGGTGGTTCAGTTACTACTGTCTCGCCGAAATGTAATGGAGATTATGGGATGGTTCGCCAAAATGTAATTGCAGAATTCTTTTTCTCTCCATATGAGTGGAGAGAAAAAGAATTCTGTATGCCAGCATAGTGTCATATAACTGTTAACAATAAGGTTAACTGTAAGCGGAAATTTGATTATACTCTTATATCAGAAGGTAGATTTAAAAATGGATAAAAGAAAAACATTGACCACCTCCAAGAAAATGCAAGATTGCTCTTCCCTCTCAGAAGCACTAGCAGGATTGACACTGTCTGACCTGGTCAAAATGAAGTTATCAACCAACGAATCAAGATAATCAATTTGTTTTGGCTGTGGCAGAAATGTCTCATGATGTATCAGGGCCTGCATCAAAAGTAACGACAGAATATTGGTAACAGGAGCTTAACAAAGATAGTGCTTTCATGCTCAAGTACAGAGAGAGAGAGAGAGAGAGAGAGAGAAGAAACCTCAAGAAGCGGCTTTGAAAATCGGGCATTCTCACTAGAACCTTCCTGGCTTTCAGTAAGTTTTTTGATGTCTGCATTAAAAAGGAGTAACAAAAAACCATTGCAGAGAAAGAAAATGTCAAGAATACTGGCCCAAGACATCAGGCATTTAGCATCAATGGTAACAAGAAGAGAAAAACAGTATACCAGGAAATCATATCTGAAGTTATACATACACAACCATTAGAAGCCAAAGATTAAAAAAAGAAAGCCTCGCAAATAGGAACACCACACATAGACCTACCAAATATATGAACCGGGCCTATTGTGCATACAATGCTGGCAACACTAGTGGATGCTCTCTTCCCTTTTCAATGGCTATGGCCTGTTCATATAAGGAGAAAGCATCTTCAAGATTCCCCTGGGTAATAGAAGAAATGATGAAGTCAAACCATGGGGCATCTCAATCATAATTGAGAAGTCCTAAGAACTTGCTAGCTGTAGGAAACGGAGAGGAGGAAGAGGATTGAGAGAGAGAATGGGGTTAGTGTTAGGTATGGAGAGGCTGAAGGGTGACGGGTAGAGAGAGAGAAGAGAAAAAACGAAAAGACAGATTGTGTAGAGGAGGATTGGAGATCCGGATCTTGAACATAACATTAGATTTGTCTGTTGTTTTCATTAGTTTTAGAATAACAAGAACAAGAATACTAATCTCTGCTCTATGTAACTGATTGATTCGCAAGTGCCAACGGCACTCACTAGATTTTACCGTTTTCTGTATTTCGAATCCTCGGCTCCAGGGAGGGAAAGTCTTCTCTTCTAGCGTTTGGTTTATATCTCTTGGAAAGAGAACGGAAATAGAAGAGAAGAAAAAAAAAGTTATATTTAAGTAGTGATGTCTAATAATTAGTAAAATAGTTTTATTTATTTTGGTTTATATTATGTATTAAAATTAATAATATTATAATATTATAACTGGCATGATATGTTGATCTAAGATTTGCTCTAACTATAAAAAACAAATTAAAAAATGATTGACTCAACCTAACCTTATCAAAAACCGAGGTTAACACATGATAAAATATTGTCAAAAAGCCTATTGATTTAAAAAAAACAAAAAATTTATCAAAACAAGGTTGTTTTGATTATTTTTTAAAAAAAATGGGTAAGTTGGGTTCACCATCTCGAACCGTGACCTGAACTTTTCCCTGTGTCAACTCTTGAGTAGGGTATTAAAGTTATTATAATAACTATTTTTATCCTAACATTGACTCGGTCAACTCTGAGTTTAGTTTTAAAACTATATTAATAACTATTTTTATCTTTACATTGACCCTCTTGATTTGTGACTTGTATTGTCCTTAATTGACTCCTAAATTAAGTTTTAAAATAATGATAATAATAATTTTTATTTTATATTGACTCCACTCAATATGGTTTTACCCTTTGACATGTGACCCATGTCTTCCTCCAAGTTGAACCTTGAGTTAGGTTTTACAACTTTGATAACTATTATTTTTGTCATTATATTGAATCGGGTCAACGGTCAACCCCAATGACAAATAAATATTTCTTTCCCTTAACCATTAACATTAGCAAAAAAATTTAACATCTTTGAAACCTATTAAGTTCAATTCAATTCAGTGGTTTAATTGAAATCTCATAATTAAATCCTTCTAAATGTTAAGAACTGAATTTCAAATGTAATTTAGTCTTTAACGGTCTTACAAAAGTAAATTAGAGATCAACATCTTTAATTTACAATTTTAAGGTAGAGAAATTTTTTTTTAAAACTAATTTTTTCAAAATACTCATCTTGCCGTTTTCAAAATAACTTTGAAGAAATGAAATGAAAGTAACAAGGTTAATATTGAAACACAAAATGAATTGAATTTTATATCTTCCAAGCATATGAATTCAACTTATTTGTAAATTGAACTAACTCATTTGCCCTATTGATGATTTCTTAAACTATTTAATGAGGGTAATAGGTCTTCTTAGTTTTTACAATACGTTAAAAGGCGTATTTTCAATTTGACCCTAAAAAATCAAAACATAGATCCGAGTTATTTTGGTCCTTTAAATATGATTTTTTTTAAAAACAAAATTTCAATGTCATGACGGGTAGTTTGGTCTTTCTACCTTGATTAATTAGATCTTATTTTCTAAAAAAAGTATTGGTGTATGGTGTACACCCGTCGATACAGGGTGACACCCCCTACATTAAAGTGTATGCAGAGCCTCTAGGTGTCCAAATCACCCTTTCCACTGCATTGTTGGAAGAATTGTTATGGCACATGCAATAGAAAAGTGGTTGGTTTGTTGTCAACAACAATTTGTTTTTCTTTTTCTTTTCTCTTTTCTTCGATAAAAAAAATGTACCTTTAACCACTTGGTGTTTTAGTTCTTAACAAGGTGATTTGCGCGCGCGCTGCACTGCGCTTTTTCTTATGTAAGAAACTAATTGTTTTTTTTTTTGTGTGTTGTAATTAGTTATTTTAATATTTAATTGTAAAATTGTAATTGATAGAATCTGTTAGAAACGAGTTTTTTTTTCCGCCTAAATGTGATTGAATGTTGCTACTGTTAAATTTTTTTTGATAATTATTTAATCGGTAGATTGTACAATTGGAATCGAAAAAATTATGTGATTGTTGGGTATGTTTTATTTGTTTCATGATTATTTTCATTAGCAAAAAGTAAAATTACAATCGTTGAATTGTAGCACAGATGGGTGATTTGTTTTATGCAGCAAACAATTTGATTGATGATTTTGTTTTAATTACTTTGGTAATAATTTAATTGGTAGATAGCAAAACTGCAATTGATCCAATTGACTAAAGATATATTATTTGTTGCTTGTAACATACTAATTGTTTGTTGGGCATGTTTTAACTATTTGTCGAATACTATATTCGACACATAGCAAAAATATAACTACTAAAATTTATCAAAGATGATTTTTTCAGATTTTTTCTTCATATTATTATATTAAAAAATTTAGAGCACTCAGATTAAATTAATTTGAGATTTTTATAGAAAAGTCAGTTCAAATTTTTATATATATTTTAAGACGTTAATATGATAACAATATCACAATATATAATTAGTCTCTCCTATTTCTTAAGGAAAAAGTCCAAAAAATAATATATATATAAATTTAGGACCATTAACAATTTTGTTACGTGTTAAAAAATTTGGTGGCAACTGTGGCGAAATGCAAGGCAATTTTTTTAATTTATTATTGAAGATAATTTGGCACAATTTTTCTACATTCTTGTCCACGTGTGGTTTCGTATTTTGTTTTCTCGTGATATGAGATCTTAAATATTATACATAAAAAAGACGCGAGAGTTATTTTTCATAAAAAGAACATTGACCAATGAATTTTTGTCACAATTATTATAGTTGTCATTATAAATATTATTATAAATAATTAATATTCTAGTTATTATTGGTCGTATTATCAATGATACAGTCATTGTTGTCGCACCCTCCGCGAGAGCACGGCGTCGTAGCGACCCTCCCCGTGAGCGGGGAATTCAATGTCGGGGTTTTATCTTTATTTTCGTGAAAAAGGGAGTCGCCACCTAGTATTATGGTTACTAGGAAACCTAAAAATAGCCTTTCAAAGATTCTAAGGCAAGGGACCAGCTGAGTAGAGGGAAGGTTTTAGCACTCCTAGTACGCCCTACCTAAGGTAAGCTACTTGGTGTTTTTGTTTGTCTTATGATTGCTATGATATTGATCTTTCAAAAATATATTGGTTAAATGATGATGACATATTATCCCTGTAAAAATATTTTGGATATTAACCCTTTTAGGATTTATTTATCCAAATACCAACAGTGAATAATAAACGAATTATCCCCACCAATATTTTGGATATTAACCCTTTTAGGATTTATTTATCCAAATATCAACAGTGAATAATACGAATCACCAAAAATAAGTTTTTTATATTTTTGGAATATTGGCCGATACCCTTTGGATTTTACAAACATGTGGTAAAATCCAAAAATGCAAGAAATGATTTTTTCACAAAATCCATGCTAAAACACGTTTTTTCTTCAAACTCCGAGATAATATATATTTTTGAAAGAAACAAGAATTTTCAAAAATAATATGCTAGTGTATTGGTCGTATGCACAAAAACAACACATTTTTATTTTCCTCAGAAAAATATATTTTTTATTTTTATTATTTTTGTATTTTATTATTTTTTTATTCATGGGTAGGCTGGCTGCCCAGTGGGCTGTCAGCACACTTGCTGGGCTGCCAGCCCGCCCACTCCCTATGTTGGACTGACAACCCACCTCCACATTGGGAAGGGCTCGCGACCAAAATTGTTTCCTACTAGGTTGGAGGCCCACTTAATCTTGGACTTGGCTTTCATCCCATTTATTGTCGGGTCGGGCTCTCGGCCCACTAGTCTCGGGCTGGAAGCTCGTCCTCTTCGATGGTCAGACAAGGCACAAAGCCCGGCCCAACTGACCCTGCGGGGAGTGAATTAATTAACTCCCCGTGCATGCAAAAAAAATGGGGAAGATGAACAGTAATACGGGGCTGGAGGCCCACTTAATCTTGCACTTGGCTTTCGGCCCATTTATTGTTGGGTAGGGCTCTCGGCCCACTAGTCTCGGACTGGAAGCCCGTCCTCTTCGATGGTCAGGCCGGGCACAAAGCTCGACGCAACTGACCCTGCGGGGAGTGAATTAATTCACTCCCCACACATGGAAAAAAAAAGGGAAGATGAACATTAATATGACAATTTTTGGAGTGTAACGAACGACGCACCTGTTAACACCGTTGGGTAGGGGAGGTCGAGGTGGTTCTCCTGGTCGTGGTGGCGTCGAAAATGGTGGCCTGCGGTGCCGGAGTAGGCGTCAGAAAATGCACGGGTCACGTCGCTGCAATGGGTGCTGCTACTGCCGCCTTCGCCTGAGACCACGGCTGGGCTTCTAGCGTGGAGGGGGAGCTTCTGGCGATGACAGGGTGATACACGGTGGTCGGAGACGGTGGTTGGAGTTGCTGACTGAGAGGGAGAGAGAGAGAGAGAGAGAGAGATTGACTGGTTTTAGAGGGAGAGAGGGATTGCAAACCACGAGAGAGAGGGAACTGGTTGCCGAGGCTGGTGAAGAAGATTGCTTGTTTTTTTTACGTAAATTTTCTTCAATAATCTCTACTTTTTGGTGTGTTCTTATGGGATTTTTGTCTCTGTTTTTTTCTTTCATCCTGTTCATTAGTTTTATATATGGAGTGCAGGAGTTACCGTTGCAAGCAAATGGTGGCCTATCTCCTGCGACAGTAGGTCGGCCGGCGGCGACGTGCAGTGGTCTGTCGACAGCGGGTGCAAGTGGCTTGTCGGCGACGGGTGCAACGACTTGTCAGTGGTGCAGGCATGCGTGGTCTAATACTTTGGGGTGTAAATGCAATCAGATCCCTCGATTTATAATTGCTCTAATTGGACCCCCAATTGAATTTAATCTAATGATTTTGTGCAATTATACCCCCCGTCATACTTTCAACACCAACCTTGACTTCGCGCGCCTCTTATATTTTTGTCCTTGATATTTGATTCTTTCCTTCCCCAGATTTAGCAATCATGTCATCCACGTATACTTCAATCTCCTTGTGCATCATGTCATGAAATAAAGTCACCATAGCCATTTGGTAAGTGGCCCCAACATTTTTTAACCCAAATGGCATGACTTTGTAGCAGAAGGTTCCCCATGGTGTCACGAAGGTTGTCTTCTCGTTATCTTCTTGTGCCATTTTTATCTGATTGTAGCCTGAAAACTCATCCATAAAGGAATATGTGGAGCTACGAGCTGCATTGTCAACTAACATGTCTATATGTGGCAGAGGGAAATTATCTTTAGGGCTAGCACGATTTAAGTTCCTAAAATCCACACAAACTCTAATTTTACCCTCCTTTTTGGGTACTACCACTATGTTTGACACCCATTGTGGATATTTGACTACTTCTAAAAACCCAGCGTTCCATTGTTTTTCAATTTCTGCTTTTACTCTGATCAAAACTTCTGGATGAGTTCTTAGCTTTTGCTTGATCGGCCTGCATCCTTCTTCCAGTGGTACCTTGTGTACCACGATATTCGTATCCAATCCCGACATATCCTCGTAAGACCAAGCAAAAACATCTACGTATTCTCGAAGCAGTGTAATCAAGTCTTCTCTTTCCATCTGCGTGATCAGAGTTCCTATCCTGAGCTCTCTCTATCTTTCTTCATTACCCACATTTATGGTTTAAAGTTCTTCTTTAGCGGGTTTCCAAACCTGTTCATGTTGTTCTATGAATTTTGTGAATTCCCTAATGTTATTTTCATCCTTTTCTTCCTCTTCTACAGCTATTATAAATTCTTTAAATTTGACCATTCATTCTCAGTGTAAAGTGAAGGTGCTGTTGTAGAAGTTCTGCTTTCAGGGTTCTTGAAAGCGGAAAGTGAGTGTAAATGCACAAATAAAAATAAAAACAAGATGAGCTAAAAATGCATGATCTCATTAAAAGAAACATTCGATTCAAACAAAACAAGGATAAAATTTGATCGACTCGTTGAGCCTCGAATGTCAAAAACTAAAACAAAATGAAATTATAAGAGAAAACATTTTAATCCAACAAGCATTGTTTATTACATTCTGAAAACAATGGAGCTTCTTGGGTCACCCAATTCTGGAACTTCTCTCCCTCGGCTAGCTTCCGAATACATGTATGGGCAGTGACTTCCTCCAGAGCATAGATGGTTAATTGCGGCAGTTCTTCATCCCTTCTTCTGGACTGAGTCTTCCTAGCAATGTCTTCTTCCTCTTCCACATTGTTTATGCTCATAATGAGAGCTTCTGAAGGGATTTTTCATGTCCCTGGTCAGGTTGCATCACATATGCAGCCTTTGGGAATGAAACCCTAATCGAAGGAATGACTAAATTTTCTTCTTCAGGCTTTCTTTCTTCAATCCTCGCCATTCTCTTTTCTCTTCTTGCACCAGTAGCCTGCTTGTAATCCTCTTTTCTAGGCTTATATCCCAGCCCAAACCTTTGTTCTGCAGCTTTCAACTTTGTTACACCAATCCATTCGACTTTCTTTTTTCCCGCGTCAAATTGGGCAGGAATCTCATTCTTTAACAGTTTTTTAGCGGCCATTTTGGTGGCCTCTGAGATCCCTGGTTTTCTTATTATAGTGTTCTCAGGTACCCATTCAGTATTTACAACCTCGAATGCATGCAGGTTTCCGTCCATACAATCTCCAACTTCAATGAAAGGTACCGCCACATTTTTCATCATCGATATAGTCTCTTTGGCCTTAACGGTAACCAGGACACCATTGGAAATGTACTTCAAACATTGATGCAGCGAGGAGGTGACCGCTCCTGCAGAATGTATCCATGGTCTTCCTAACAACATGCTATAGAAAGGATGAATGTCCATCACTTGAAGGGTTACCAGAAAAACTTGCGGACCCACAACTAGTTCAACTTTGATCGATCCTAACACTTGCCTTGGTGAACCATCATGTGCTCTAGCCGTCATCACACTTGGCTGCATATGGGAGGGATCCACTGGCATCTCATTCAGCATATGCCTTGGCAACACATTAAGGGCTGATCCATTATCAATGAGAACTTTACCGATGAGACAATCTTTGCATCGGATCGTGATATACAAAGGCTTGTTATGTCTAGTTCCTTCATCGTCAAGTTCATCTTCCATGAAATACAAGTAATCTCCCTACTAGATGCTCCATAGTCTTTTGTTCAATATCTTGAGGTACGTATGCCTCATTCAGTACTTTTTTCAAAGCATTACGATGTGGCTCAGAACTGAGGATTAATGACATGATGGAGATCTTGGTAGGGGTCTTTTTCAACTGGTCCACTACACAGTACTCACTATGCTTCATCAACTTCAGAAACTCATTTGTTACTTCCTCTATCACTAGTTTATTCACCTCTAGCTCTTTCTCAAAGTCGATTGCCTCTTTGCCCTTAGCCTTTCTTTGTTTTTCTAACTCCTCGGGCGTGAAACAATGGCCGCTTCGGGTCAAGCCACTTATCTTGGTTTGGAAAAAAGGAGCTTCGACATTTGAGGTAGAAACATAATTGCCTGGCATCGCCTTATAGTCTGCCTCTTTTGCATATGAGGGCTTAGTTAATACCAATCTCGAGAATCCATTAGCTGTTGATTGGATCCTACACTCTCTATCATTGTTATTCCTCCATTGTCTTTCATAGCCTCAATCCTTAACTCCCCTAAAGTCAGCATTCTTGCAACCTTTCGATGAAACTCAATGCATTCATCAATGTGATGCCCTTTCTTATTGTGGAATGGGCAAAAGTCATTTTTGCCCATGCTGTATTCAGTCGATTTCTCTAAATGTCTAGACTATACCAACATATCATATAGCTTAGCCATGGTCACTTTTAGAGCCCTTTTTTTGTTATCAACTTCCACCGCATTCACCCCACTACTTCCTGTAGCATGCTTGGGCAAGGGGTTCGAATTCACATTGGGTGGATCCTCAAAAGTGACCAGTCCAATCTTGATCAGCTACAATACTCTCTTCTTAAAAGCAATACAGGTCTCAATGCTATGACCCACATTAACAGCATGATATTCACAAGTCAACTCAGGGTTGTGCCAGGTAGGGAAAGGTGGGCGTGGAGGTGGTACTGGTAGGGGAGCAATATGCCCAATACTTAGTAACTGGGCATATAACTCCTTTAGTGTTATGGGCAAAGGTGGTAGTTCTTCTGGTTGTTGATAGTCTCTTCTTTGGTAATTATTTTGGTTGTTTGTGGGGAACTTCGTGTGAAGAGGCTGGTTTGGGACGGAGGGTTTGGAAAAGTTGATACTGGTGGTTTGGGGGGTAGGTGTTTGGTAGCTTTGGTAACTTCTAGCTTTCCCTCTGTGTCAATCTTCTAGGCTATTTACCTCAACTTCCCTCTTCTTCCCAACAAAACCCCTCTTCTCTACGGGTTCCATAATTCTCCCGCTCTGGATTCCTTGCTCAATCCTCTCAGCGATTCGTACTGCATCATAAAAATGCTGGGCGGAGCTACCCATCAGATGCTCATAGTATGGGGCCCTAAAGGTATTAGAAAACAGGGTCACCATTTCTGTCTCTATTAATGGTGGTTGTACTTTGATAGCCTAGTCCCGCCACCTTTGAGCATAAGCCTTTACAGACTCCTGAGCTCCTTTCTCCATGGTAATCAAACTGGTCCTATCTAGAGAAATCTCAAGATTAAACTTGTATTGCTTTAAAAAAGCATCTGCCAAGTCTGTCCACTTTCTAATCCTCATGTTATCCAACCTCAAATACCAGCTGAGGCCCGACCCTGTTATGCTATCCTGGAAGAAATATATTAACATTTTATCATCGTTGATAACCTCCGCCATCTTGTTATAGTAGGAACGAAGATGAGTCTTTGGGCATTCTATCCCGGTATACTTGATAAATTCTGTCACCCTGCACTTACGCGGTTTCACGATGTTAGGCACCAACCACGCTTCAGCTGCCCTAACTGGGTGAGATAGGTCATTCTATTCAACTGCTCTTATCCTCTCTTCCAGCACAGTCCACTTATCATATCCTACAGGGTCAGTGAATCTGGCGTCTTGTGGGTCCTCATCTGTTAAATCCAATATAATAGGAATTTGGATGGGTCGAGTGGGTTCAGGATGCTTCTTTGGTGAACTTGTCCCGATAATCTGGGGTGCCACAGGGCTTTGGGCTGCCAGTGGCGCATCATCAGTTTGAGTTGATGTTCCTTCTCCATCTCTTGTTCTTAATGCCTTCTCGAGCAAACTGGCTAACACACACCACGTCACTTCAGATAGCTTCGAGCTCTTTTTGGTATTGGGATTCTGGCTCTGTCCTTCCTTCATTTTCCATCCTTTTTCTTAGCCGAGTGTTGTGGATTTTAGCAGGGGGACCTATGTTTCATAGTCGAACTGTATGCACAAATGTATAAGAAAATGTATGGTATAATGCATGTTTGTGATAAAATGCTTTGCATAATGTTATGGATGCATTTCCCTTGTGAACGATTAATAGCCAACACTTCATAAACATGGGTTTTCTTGCCACATTACTTTGCTAGGAGTACTGCTTTTCGAGTCGTTGCTTGAGTCATATTCACCAAGAGACAGATTTTGAATAAGAGATGGGTCAACGCCCTTTCCATTAATGTTGGATAAGCTTACTATATTTTTGGAAACATAGAGAGGAAAAGAAAATTAATCTACTTCTTCTACCACATCTTTGGCCAAGGGTGGTTCTCGATTTTCTCCAAGAAGGCGTCGGTCTCAGCTAGACTTCGGCGGTAGCGGATGATATCTCTTCCTACATTTCGTGCATTGATTCTAATGATCCGAGCGTGCCTAGCAGCTTCATCCATTTGTTCATCCATCTTGGTCATCTTTTCTATGAGCAACATATTGGTTTTGTTCAATGAAGTATTGTCGGCATCGATTTGATCCTTGTGTTTTTCCATTACTGCTAGTTTCTCGTCCAGATACTTCACCTTTTCTCTCTCTTTGCTGAGCTTTGTCCTCAGAATTTTTATCTCCTCTTCCTTAACTACCAACTCTACTTCAACAGCTTCCTCTTTTATAGACCTTATCGAACAACTATTTAACATTACATACTGCTTACATAGATCTTCATACTTCACAATTCTATCCATCAATTCACACTGAACTTCTGCAAATTTCTCTTGGTAATAATCTATGTTCTCTTGGCATTTGTTATGTTTGGTCTTTAATGCACCGAGTTCAAAGCAACTTTGCATCCACTTCATATTTATCTCTGTTAATTCTTTCTAAATTCCCAACCTAACATTCTTCTCTTCATCCAACTTTAACTCAAGCTTGGCTATCCTTGCATCTTTAAACTGTATTTGCTCATCTAAAAATGCTCTCCTCTTGTCGCCTTCCAACACCATTTCTTCCATTATTACCTTGTCTTTTTTGCTTTTGCTCAATTCTATCTAAAGCTTTTCGATCTGTCTTCTCAATTCCTCTTCATTGTCAACCCTTTTCCTCTTAACAAGCTTTTCTTTAGTTTGGGGAGACTTGCCTTCTTCATTAATCGTGGTTAAAGCAACTAAGTCTCTCCATCTTACATACCCTTCACTCGTACTGGGATCTTCCAAACCTTTTATTTCCACCAAAACTAGATACTTCCAATCTTGTCTGATAACTTCCAAAGCTTCTTGTGCAATGGGATCCTTGAACAAACCAAAGAACTGCACAATTCCCATGGTCCTTGGAATAAATTGCATGCCCCCATGTTGCCTTACCACAAGAGAAGGAGAATATCTCACATAGCCGGTAATCCCTACCAATGGAACCCAGCGCTTTTGCCCGCAACTCATTAAGACATTCACTGCTTTGACCCAAGAGGCTCTCCATTTGAAACCACTACTAGGTAAAACTTTGAGCTTCTCTACCTAACCTTGGTTGTCTAGATCTCCCCATTCTTCTTCCTCCACTATCCTCAATGGTTTTTGGTTGAACCACCAAAAAATATTAAAGACAAACCTTTTTGTTTCATTATGGCTAATCATCCAGTTATACAACAGCTGCGTGCAACATCTCATTACTCCTTTTCCGGCTCTTCTACAATGATTAAGTGTTATGATGGTTTCAGCTAAAATAGAGGCCACTGGATTAATTTGTGTATTCTCATATTCTACGTAAGCAGCAGCAGCTTCCAAGCTTATTATACCTATTTGACTTGGGAACAAAACGAGGCCAAATATGCCTAAGGCAATCAATCTCTCTTTTTCTGATCCAGACTTCTTTTCTAGTTCAAATTCTAGCATTTTCCATTTCAAACTAGCAGCATTCTTCTCTGAAAACCTTTTCATGTTGGGGATTCTAAGCAGCTTCGTCAGTTCGGGGATGATTTTGCTAGCTCTCAAAGGAAAATAAATTATGTACAATTAGTTCAGAAACTCAGTCAACATCGCATATTCCTCAACAGTAGGACATAAGTCTATGCTCTCAAAAGAAAAACAACGGTAGTTTGGATCCCAAAAATGAACTAGAGCTAGCACTGCTGGGCTTAAAACTTGGAAAGTTAATCCAGTCTATAAATTTTGCCTATATCGACGTCACCCGCCGATATCATTAACTATTCTGAAACCAAATAGTTAATCGAGTTTATAAATTTTGCTGATATCGACGTCACCACCAATATCATTAACTATTTCGAAATCGAATAGTTATTCAAGTTTATAAATTTTCCCGATATCGACGTCACCCGCTGATATCACTAACTATTCTGAAACCGAATAGTTAATCAAGTTTATAAATTTTACCGATATCGACGTCACCCCGCCGAAATCATTAACTATTCTGAAACCAAATAGTTAATCAAGGTTTATATTTCTCCTCCCACGTACCGGTAATGCCGATGTCAACTAGCTTGTTTCTTTCTTTCTATATATATATATATATATATATATATATATATATATATTTCCATCACTTAACCTTTCCTTTACCCTTTTCTTTTTCCTCATCAATAAGCACCAAATTGTTTCTTATAGTTCAATAGTTAGTTAAAATAATTATTGACTAGAGGAGATATAGGTACCAAGTACCTACCTGTAGTAAACGCTTGACTTGTGTTCCCCTGTTGTTGATGTACTCATCCCATGGTTCCTCCTGAAACCACAAACACCCATCATTATTCCATATTAATCCACATCACACACAACAACAACAACAACCACAAACACCCATCATTATTCCATTTAATCTCATTCATTTCTGCATTTTCCCAACATTTTTTGTTAAAAAAAACCCTAATTCCCAATTCAAGAAGAATCATGAACTTCTAATCAAATTGAAGTTAATTTCATAGAAATTGGAATTAGAACTCCTTACTTGGATGGAATCTAACTTTACTTCACAAATTTTGGAAGAATCTTAGCCTTCTTCTCCTTGTATATTCTTCCCCAATTCTTCACTTTTCTTCTTGTTAATTCTCCACTCGATTGTGTTCTTCTACTTTAGAATTTCAAGGCTTATATGGGTTTACTAATTTTGAGTGTTTACTCCTAGTTCATGAAGAAAAAATCTAAAATTCTCCCCCCCCCACTCCTTCTTCTAGTTACCAGTCGGCCATGGGTGAGAGAAGGGATGGGTATTTATAGTCCCATCTCTTCTTAATTCCATTTTGGCCCTGTTTCTTTTTTTTTGCATAAATTTGGTATTATAACAACAATTTGAATTATTATAAACCTCCTCCCTCTTTGTATACTTTATTCTCGGGTTTCATAAAATCCACTCGCACTTTTCACATGTTACATGAACAATAAAATGGAGGGTGACCGATAGTGACGAGAGGCTGTGCCATTTCGGCCTTAAAAAAAAAACTAACAAATCAAAGGCTTAACATAACACACACATACCCCCGACACCCCCAATTCATTTCCCCTCAATTCAAAATCTCAAGTCCCTAACTTGTTCTTCCCACGATGGCACCACCCTTATCGGTTCTTCACTTCTTCTTCCCCAATTTTCTTCTCACGGTGTCACCCCCATCATTTTCTTCTTCCCTAAATTTCATCCCACGTTGGCACCCCTATTGTTCCGTCTTCCCTTAATTCTTACCACAACAACACCCCCATCATTTCTTCTTCCACGACAGTGACTGGCGGCACCCCCTTTAAAAGGTACACATCTTTGGGTTTTTTTTATAGTTTAAG
Source organism: Salix purpurea (assembly GCA_027405865.1). Taxonomy (NCBI): domain Eukaryota; kingdom Viridiplantae; phylum Streptophyta; class Magnoliopsida; order Malpighiales; family Salicaceae; genus Salix; species Salix purpurea. Next base: position 391,095 of record CM050334.1, read on the forward strand.
ACTCAGCCAAGATCTTGGGTTACTTGGAACCCAGGTCAAAATTGTTTGTGATTTATCTTAAGAATTAAATTGTTTGTGATAATTGATAATAGTTAAGAAAATTATGGATTACAATGAGAACCCACCGAATAATTTAGATTTATAAATATATTAATGATTTATGTATTTATGCTATAATTTTTATGTTTGACTAGGGTTTTATGTTTGGTAAGTAATTTCAGGTGTTCCTTTTGTTAGTTTGTTCCTTTCAAGCTTGTAATTTTCTGTTGTATTTCACTTTATACTTGTTGTTTTCCAGTGTCCTGTTCATTTGTTTTAAAATTAGTACCTGTTTGGCGTTGTGGTGCGATCTGCGATTGCCAGATCGCACCACAACATTGGTGTTTGGTAAAAACCAAACACCGGTTTGAGAGGTGGGTCCCACGCCCACTTTTTATCTGAAACGGCGTTCCGCAAAAAGCAGGAATGTGATACTTATTTTATGCCGATTCGGGGAGTCACGATCTGCGATTTATATGTGCGATTAAAAATATATCCGTTGTACCCTTATCTTCACGATCTGAAATTTGCTGAAAATCCTTATCTTCTTTCTCATCCGAGCCTATAAGGCTCCCTTCTCTTCCTTCTCTTCTTCTCCACACTTCTCTTCCTTCTCGTCTGCACCAAGCAACGTCCACACCCTTCTCCTTCTGCCTTCTCCTCTTCTCCCCACCCTTCGGCTGCCTTCTCTCTTCTTCTCGTCTGAAAAAAACCACGCCCTTCTCCTCTGCAACCCTCACAGCAACCCTCTCTAGAAACCCACTCTCCTTCTCTGTCAGTTCAAGACGATCCGGACTCACCACCAGCGCACTCTCCTTCTCTTCCAGTTCAAGACGACCTGTCGGTCATCAATGATTCTATCGACCGTCATCGCCACCACCTTCATCGCCGTCCAATACCTAAGCAGCCAAACCACAACCGTCCAATTCTTCTTCTCAACCGTCTGATTCGCAACGATCTCGCTGAAATCGGTGAGTTTGAAAGTTGGTCTCTCTAAATTCACTTCCAATTTCTTGCAATTTAAAAATCGCCCTGTTCTCTCCTCTGCCCACAGATCCCATCTTCTCCACGCAACACCCTCACTGCACCAGCACAGCGATAACTTGTAAGCTCTTGTTTCTGTCAAATTGTTGAATTAATATGTGTATCTGTTGATGAAATTGCACTATATATTTTATGTTGAAATTGTTGAAATTGCCGTGATTTTTTTGATGAACTTGCTGTGAGTTTTATCTGTTAAATATCTGTGAAATTGTTGAAATTGCTGTGGGTTTTTTCTATGAAATATGTGTGAAATTGTTGAAATTCCTGTTAATTTTTTCTGTGAATTTTCTGTGAAAATGTTGAAATTGCCGTGAGTGTTTTCTGTGAAATTTCTGTGAAATTGTTGAAATTGCTGTGATTTTTTTCTGATAATTTTCTATGAAATTGTTGAAATTGCCGTTAGTGTTTTCTGTGAAATTTCTGTGAAATTGTTGAATTTGCTGTCATTTTTTTCTGTGAATTTTCTGTGAAATTGTTGAATTTTCTGTGAAATTGTTGAAATTGGCCTTCTGTTGAAATTGTTTCTTTTCTTTTATTCTAAGCCTAGAGATGTTGGTTTTTATCGATGTTAGTTTGCTTTTCTTGTTTCATCATTGATATTGTTAAAAAAATTAATTATTGTTCTTTGTTTGATCTTTGTATTATTGTGATTGATCAGGTCTGCTTTCTCATCTGAAAGTTTATTGGTTGATTAGCGTGCAACAATTGCATTTCCTTAAATTACGAAGTTTCTTAATGCTCTATGATTGCACGTTTTTACGAATTCCAGCTCTTAAATGCGGTGTTGTGTTCTGTAGCACAAAGTTACATAGGATTTTACGGAGACTTTGAAGATTGTGGGATATTATTATGAACGTGAAAGCGAAATTATTTGTGCATTGAATTGTGAATTTTTTTTCAATACATTATCCTTTTCCGATTTAGAATAATATTGATGTGCAAGAATAAAAAATAAAAATAATACAATAATGAAGGACTATAAAATAATTAATAAACGAAATATAATTCTAGTCCTCGAATAATCAAGTAGAGACGTGATTGGCTATTCCTAAAAGTATCTTTAAATAATATATGTATATTATTTAAGGGTCAAATACATATCTTCCTATTTATATGATTTTTTTTACTTTTCATAAAACTTGTTTTTCAACTTGTTTTTTAATTTTCATAAATAAATTCTCTTATTTATCTTCTACATAATTGACCCTAGCCATTGTGAAATTTATATATAGTTGTTTTGTTTAAAAAACTATATATAAAAAGAACCTTTCAATATACAAACTTGTAAGAAAACCTTTCTTATTTTTTAATGAAATTTCTTAATTATTTCTTAACTATTGGTTTGGACCCAATAGTTTTTTTTTTTTTCAATTTCATCTTTGAAAGACAGTTTTGGAACTGTCGAAAGATTGGAAAAATTAACTAAAGAAATTTAGACAGAAAGTGATATGGCCTAAGGGTCCAAAGGATATGCATTTAGTTTTTATTTTATTTGATTGATTTTATTTGATTGTTTGATTACAAGTGCATTGCAAGTATTTGCAATTTCAGTATTTACGGTGTTCTTGTTGTACTACACATTGTGTGTTTTAGTAATCGTTCGTTCATAGTATGTAGTGCCGGTTTGTAATGTTTATTTGTTGTTCTTTGCAAAGCTTCACGACATAGTATGGAAAATTCTAAGTCAGGTGGGAAAGCTAAATGGAGTAAAGAAACCTTGCATATATTTTGTGATATATGTATTAGGGCAATTGATATGGGTATGCGACCGGGTTCGCATTTTGAAAAAGGTGGATGGAAATATATTGTAAAATCATTTGGAGAAAAAACGGGTAAACCGTTGCAGAAAGAGCAACTGAAAAATAAATGGGATGTTTGTAAGAAAGACTGGTGGTTGTGGAATAAATTGATTGGTGAAACTAGTGTTGGATGGAGTAATGAATTAGGAACAATTGCTGCCAGCGATGAGTGGTGGCAATCACGAATTCAGGTGATATTTTGTCATGCCATCTTTTTCAACAATGTTATTATGTTGTGTGAAGATAATGACAAGAGCATTAATTTGTTTATGTAGGAAAATAGAGGAGTGAACAAATTTAGACAGACCAGAATCGAGCCTTCATTGAAGTTTAAATTTGATAGAATGTTCTCTGGAATCGCGGCTACCGGACAACATGCATGGGCACCATCGTCGGGCATATTACCTGGCAGTGACGACGATTTGGAGACATTAAATGTCGGTCTACAAGGTGCTGATTTGGAGGAAGGAAGCGGGGACTCGGATGAGAATGTGGATACAGATTTTGAAAATTATCATTCTCGAGGCGTTGGGGGGGAGCATATATCTAGTAGTAGCAACACCAAGAGCAGTGGTAAACGAAAAGAAAGAGAGCAGCCGAAGCCAAGAGCTAGAAAGAAAAAGTCATCTTCCATTGGTGCTCAACTAGTATCAATACAGCAACAGCTTCTCGACAGCATGTCTAGTAGGAGTGATTCAACTTCTGCAAATAAAGACTTGCCAGGCTGTAGTATTCCTGAAGTTATGGCTGAGCTCCAATCAATACCTGGTTCGACAGATGACAAACAATTTTTGTTTCGTGCCACGAAGTTTCTACAAGCGCGAAAAATATAGAGAAATGTGGGCTAGCATCATAGGTGTTCAAAAAAAATACCGTTGGCTTCAACTAAACATCGCGCCTTGAGAAAATTATTAACTGCAATGCTCGTACTTTGTTTGACTATATGGTTTTCATATTTTTCTTAGTTTTGGATTGTAACGTCACAAACAAGTAATTTGTTGTGCAAATGTTTTTCTAGTACGACTGTGAAATTGTTGTGCTCATTCTTATGAATGTTTGTTTGGACTAGTTTTAAAACATATCGTGATGAATATTCTGAACATCATATTGTTTTCTAGAATGTATATCGTGACTCAAATTTTTTAATGTCGGCAGGTTTGCGCTTGTTCTCTAGATATGGATGATGCACATTTTAATGCTCTACTTAATGGGGATTTTGAAGGTGACTATGACAATGTTATGGATCTTGTTATTGAGCACATTAACTATGGTGCTGATGAAGGAAACAATAGCGCATACGTTGATGGTGGAAACAATAGCGACAATGATGACGATGACGACAGTAGCGACGACGACGACGATGACGATGACAATGAAGATGAGGCAAATTTTATACGGAGAAAATATGATGATGACACACTAATTTTAAGCATGGCTGGAGCATTAAACCTTTATTATAATACTTATATCCATAAAGAACCATGTATGGTTTCATACAATACAGGGATGCGTTGGTTGAATGACATTTTAAGAGGTCATTGGAAACGCTCTGTTAACATGTTTAGGATGGACAAAGACACTTTGTTGGGTCTGTGTAATGATTTGGAAACGCGCTATGGTTTAAAACCTTCGCGGAGGATGTGCGTACTCGAGAAGGTAGGAATGTTTCTATTTACTCTTGCAGTTGGGGCATCAAATTGACATGTGCAAGAAAGATTTCAGCATTCAGGCGAAACTGTAAGTAGATGCATGAAAGAAGTCCTTAAAGCATTAAGTCTGTTTGCTATAGATATCATCAAACCAACTGATCTAGACTTTACCAACACACCGCTACAAATTGCGATGAATCCAAGATTTATGCCACATTTCAAGGTAATTTTTTAAGTTTACATTAAATGTAGTTTGCACTAAAATTGTGTATTTTGTTTGAATACTTTTATCCTAATTAAATTTTTTTGTATCTGTGAACTGTATTGGTGCAATTGATGGGACACATGTTCGTGCCACGATTTCATCCGAATATCAAATTCCTTTTATAGGTAGGAAAGGTGTCCCAACACAAAACATCATGGCGGCCTGTAGTTTTGACATGCAATTCACATTTGTATGGGCAGGATGGGAAGGTAGTGCGCACGATACACGTATTTTTCTCGAGGCTATAGACAGTAGGAGTATCAAATTTCCTAAACCGCCTGAAGGTTGTCATTTATTATTTCTTACAGATATGATAATTTCAATAAATTACTATTCATCTTTTTATATTGAATTAATATACAAGTTGAATTTTGTTTCTATTTTCAGGAAAATACTATTTGGTTGATGCCGGTTATCTGAATGAGTATGGATATTTAGGTCCATATAGAGGGGAGCGATATTATTTCCAAGATTTTCGACGTCGGGGTGAACCAAGTGGACGACGCGAAGTATTTAATCGTGCACATTCATCACTACGCAATGTGATAGAACGAACATTTGGAGTATGGAAGCAAAGGTGGAGAATTTTGCAATGCATGCCAGCTTATCCTTACAAAACACAGGTTGCGATTGTTGTTGCATCGCTGGCACTACATAACTATATTAGAAGGAGATCGCAAGATGATGCTGTTTTTGTTGAATATGATCGTAATCCCGATTATATCCCAGATGAGTTATTACCAGATGTTGTTGCGTGTGAAACCAGTCAGAGTTCGCGCAGAAATTCACGTATGGATATTGTTCGCGAGGGCATTGCAAATAGTTTGATGGGAGAATGAAATGACGTTTCCATGTTACTTAAAGTATTCACATTAATAGAAATTGTTTTTTTATTTTTAAATGCGTTTTTAGAAGTTATATATATATATATATATATATATATATATGACAAAATTACATAAAAAAATTAATATACAAAATTATAATTACATAATTATAATTTTGTATAATAATTATCTATTAATTTTGTATAAAATTAATCTATTAGTCAGTTTAAAATAATAATAATACATTTTATTGTTATGATTATTAATCTACAAAATTTCAAAAATAATTTATATATGTATGTGTCTCATTTAAAGTAATTTCACAAGTTTGTCTAATCTATATATTATTTAAAAAATAAAAATATATGTATGTGTCTCCTTCTCTTCCTGCTTGTCTTCGGATTATTTGTGCTCCAGGTGGTTGGGTTCTTGTAAGAGCGTGGTCTGTAGTCTAATCTATAAATTATTTATATATATAATATTTATATATATATATGAAACTAGAAAAGTAGAACAGGTGCACGCAACTGAATTTACCTCAAAAGAAAATAAACTACAGCAGATAGCACAAAATGCATTAAGCCAAGCCTAAAAAAAGGCGAGCAAAGGCAACTCAAAAGAAATGAAATGAAAATTTGTCAGTCTCTAAATGTGAATGAATAAAAACCAATCAAGCAACAAGAGAATAAATGGAGGTACCTGACACTAAGATGGTGAGGCAAGATCTTTCTCCATACTAGAAATTGGAAAACACAATCGCTAATAGTTTTAATAAAAAAGATAAGAGAAGCAAAAATAAAAAACTGAACTAAAAAAGCAAGAACGAGGAAAATGAAAGGGTTGACTTGCCAGCGAGTCCGAGCTTTAAAAGAATGGCATACAACACTTGTCAGAATTTGAACATGCAAGCTAAATCCTACCTAGTCGCCACGGACAACCTGGGAAATCATGATTTTATGACCTTAGAAATTAAGTTACTTTTAAGAAACAAAAATCGAAATAGTCATTTAGTAAACATAAATCTAAACTCAAAAATCACGCAGCAGACAAAAGTGCAATAGAGGTTATAAACACAAGTGTTAGGAGTGGATTCGGCAAAGAGATAGGCATAATGGAAATGAAAGATACTCATAGGAAAATTCTAGCTACTGCACTGGAGTCAACGCTGCCGCTACCGCTGGTTGTGCGTAACTTTGTTGTGGGTAAGCCTGCTCAAATCATATAAACACCATTAGTAATAGGAAGTAAGATTTCAAAAAAAGCAAAAGTAGTTTCTTCATTCCAGCAATAGACAAGTGAACCTTGTATAGCAAAGGGGCGACCCAAAAAAAAATGAAATAGAAAAAGGTCACTAACATTGTAAACAAAGTTCAATGGCACAAAATGATATTTGCAGGGAACAAGAAGGTTAACGATGTCATTTTGTTTGGACCACTAATACTAAATGTGAATAGGGAAGCAATATAAATGCAAATGACCTTCAAAGTCCAAATTGCAGTAGTACCACACACAAGAGTAAACAATTAAAAGATAAACTCTAGACCACGCCTTATAAACATGTACTTTTTATAGACCAAGTTACATGAAGAGAGGAAGGAGATAATGATGTGTATCTTTTTTTTTTTTGTGATGCAAGGAAACCCCCACCCCCGGAAAGCGCACTTCGTGGGCCCAGGTGAGCAAGTAAATTCCTAGCTGTGCCAGGATCTTACAAAGGATACACGTCGTGACTCAAACTTGAGACCTGCTGCGCAGATCGCAAGCCCTTTGCTATCACGTCACGCCTCCTAGGACGATAATGATGTGTTTCCTGATAGGATACTGTAACAAACCACCGTTATTAAAGGGAGGTTATTTGAATTTTCATGGGGCACTGAAAGACCTTAATCCCTTCAATATCCAGATAATAAAGCAAGTTCATACCGTTACTGATTCAGACATCATGTGAATTATGAAAGCTGTAATAGTAAGAAAAAGGGCAAGGGAAAGGGAAAAAAAAGAAAAGAAGAAGAAGCAACAACAGCACAGAGAAATCATAATCACCTATGACTAGGAAATTAAGTTAAAAGGATACCAGGTTTTTTACCTGGGTAGGATAGGTAGGAGGATAAGCACCATAAACAGCACCTTGAGCAACTGATGTAGGGACTTGAGGACACGTATAGCTGCCTCCATAACCACCATATGCGACCTAATTACACAAAAAAATATTAATAATTGGAATATCACTTTCATGAGGTAATCGATAATACTGCTTGCAAGATACTTGATGGCTGAAGAAGACAAGCATGCAGCGTCAATTCATTATCAAATTACTAGCGCCCTCGAGTAAAAAGTTCAATAATAACATTGAGAAAAGGTAATCTACTTGTTGGTTAAAGCCTGGAGTCCACTGTTGCGTCTGTACTTGCATGACTGGTGGCCAAGCTTGAGGCTGTAAACCATAACCAGCAGTCCATTGATTCTGTGCCTTGTATAAGCCCCCATCAGAGACTGTGGAGGTGAAGTGCCATCAGAGTAGGGTTTGGCTATTTTTTCCCTATCCGAAGAAAGGTAATCCTCTGCATCGTTCTTTTTCAACTCTAACTTGCTACTGTGGGGTAAGAAGAACTTGGCATGCCGATCAACAACCTTCTTTATAGATTGAGCATCTCCAAAGATACCTAAGAACTGATGGGGGAAAACCAACGAAAACACAAGAAATGTGATGAGAAAACTAGGCTCAGCCCATTCCAACACCAGAATCCTCAGCCAAGACACTCGGCACCTCTTAAGGATAACCATTGCCAGCAACATGTCCAAAATCAATATCATATTAACATATATTCATTGTACAGTGACTAAACAAGAGTATGCCCTGTAATACACTAACAAATCGAACAGTATGCCAGATTGTATAACAGAAGGAAGCCTGTAATTTGTTAAAATGTAAACCAAATTAGATTTCAGAGTCTACTTATGCCTCCTTGACACACACCTCAAAACCACAAAGCAATTTTTAACACCCTCTTCAATGGAATAGCAAATCTTTTGAACTTCTAACATAGTAGTCCCGATATGAATGGAGAGAAAAAGAATTCTGCATGCATGCCAGCATAATGTCATATAACTGTTAACAATAAGGTAACTGTAAGCCAAAATTTGATTAAACTATTGTATCAGAAGGTAGATTTCAAAATGGATAAAATAAACATTGACCACCTCCAAAACGATGCAAGATAGCTCTTCCCTCTTAACAGCACTAGCAGTATTGACACTGTCTGAGGTGGTCAAAATGAAGTAATCAACCAACGAATCAAGATAATCAATTTGTTTTGGCTGTGGCAATAATGTCTCAAGATGTATCAGGGCTTGCATACAAATGTAACAACAGAATATTAGTATCAGGAGAGCATTGTAGGAATTATAGCTTAACAAAGATAGTGTTTTCATCCTCAAGTACAGAGAGATAGAGAAGAAAACTCAAGAAGCGGCTTTGAAAATTGGGCATTCTGAAGTGCTTCAACTAGAACCTTCCTGGCTTTCAGTAAGTTTTTTGATGTCTGCATTAAAAAGAAGTAACAAAATATCATTGCAGAGAATGAAAATGTCAAGAATATTGGCCCAATACATCAGGCATTTAGCATAAATGGTAACAAGAAGAGAAAAAACAGTATACCAGGAAATCATATATGAAGTTATACATACACAACCATTAGAAGCCAAAGATTAAAAAAAAAAGCCTCACAAATAGGCACACCACACAGACCTACCAAATATATGAACTGAGCATATTGTGCATAGAATGCTGGCAACACTAGTGGAAGCTCTTTTCCCTTTTCAATGGCTATGGCCTGTTCATATAAGGAGAAAGCATCTTCAAGATTCCCCTGGGTAATAGAAGAAATGATGAAGTCAAACCATGGGGGGCATCTCAATCACAATTGAGAAGTCATAAAAACTTGCTAAGGCTATCTTACCAACTGACGCTCCATGTTTGCATGCTTAGTGATTGCTTCAAGAAGACCAGGGGCAATTTAAGCATGTACAACTCGGTATGCAGCTCGAGCACCAGGTATATCCCCATTTTGGTCTTTAAAACGCGCCGCAAAGAGGTGAATATCTGGTTGTCTCTGTTAAATATTCAGTTCATACAGTCCAGGCATGATGATGAAAGTAGGTAAAGAAAGAGACTAGGCAAACAACACTGCTAACATGCAGCCATGCAGCTTCATTTTGATCAATGCATTAGACAACTAACACGTTGCAACATTTTGGTTTGTATAGAAAACATAAGAGCAGAATTAAATCCATGGAAATTACCAAAAGTTTACCATGACATGCAATAACTAAAATCAAAAGATAATACAGAGTCGTACAACAAGCCTCGGAAACTCCATAACTTGACAAATACTTAAGTTGCACGAGCGAGGGCATTATTTTCATGATCCATATTCCCATAGGCTTCCATGCATAAGACATAGCGTATCCAATACCACCTGACTCAAGAAAACATGTCATCACAGTCTCGAAGGTACAATTGAATCCATCACCATATTAACGAAAGGAAAGACACAAGCATGAAAGAGATATGCATAAGAAATACTCCATGGGGGAGCAGAAAGGCCCCACTATGCATGCAACTCTTCATATTCAATGTACTTGTCCCAAAGGGGGTAAGACAGATAATCTGTTCCGACATAAACTAATCCTCGCTCAAAAAGCCTAATTCCCCCAAAAAGAGACATATAGTTAAGATATAAATATGCATACAGCACAATCAATGCATAAAATTCCATAAATTAGAGACCGGGAATAACACTGAAGGAGAAGGAACAATTCACTCTTAACAGCAGGACACTTCTAAATGCTGCATTTACCTTCCTGATGAAAGCATTCTATGTCTGAAACGGAGCACTGAATGAGCCAGCAGCATTTTGCATATTGATGCACCTCAGAGTCTCAGTTTAAGACAACCATGATTCATATTAACTACATTACTATGATGGCACCCTTGAAAGAAGGAAGGAGAGATGGGGTATAATGAGGCCGAAAAAAAAAGTAGAGTTGGCATACTAAAAAAGAATCAAGCAGCAACCCATACAGTAGCCTAAAATTAAAAGCTTTGCACAAGAGAAAATGTATTCCTAAAACATTCCCATCAAACCTTTCACCATTATGTGAGAAACCACTGTTGCAGGTGTACTGAAATAGTGTTAGAGAGCAACAAAAATCACCAAATACTAGTGACACAGGAAACCAAATGATCATGATTCCAATGTGGGCTGATAAAAGAGCAGATGTATGTACAGCTATTACCTTATAATGGTCTCTGGATCCTCATACATGGATATGGCAAATATACAATAATGCAACCAAATGTCCACTGAGTACGTGACCCCAAGAACAGCCCGTTCATAGACCTCCACAACTTTGTCCATAAAACCAAGGCGTGCTTCATGATCTGCATACTTATTCCAATATCCATAACACAAAGGAAATTCAACCAAAAAAGCAGCATACACTTTTCGGATGCATAATGTACATGTGAACACGTTAGCTCCACTATAACAAGCACTCAGATTACTGTTACATACATATAAAACAAAGTAAGTTCGGAAAGAATAAGAGTTAACTTCAATTGATAACTGGTATAGCATAGTAATTTGTTTTCTCCTATTATTTAATTATCAATTCCTAATATCCTAAATATTATGTGTCAGTTTAATCATTTGAGGACAGCTGGGACCAGCTAAAAAGATGTCTTGAAGGTAATCTGCTTTTCATCCAACTTATGGAAGATCAAACAAAAACAAATTTATTCCATTTTCTGAAATTCAGGAAGTTCAAAATATCTTTAATTCTCACAAGAAAAAATATGATTGCCAGTAAAAATATGAGCACGGAAACCAGAAATTCATCACATGTATGATATTTCATACCCCAGCCACTTTCTCTGTCTCATCTAGCAAGGCAATCCATGCATCAAAATCCAAAGAATTAGCCTTCACAATGCTCCACAGCCGGTCTTCTTCAGCTGACATTTCTGGCACTAAAGAAAGGGAGAAAGCATTAGGTAACACCTAATAACCGCTGAACAGAATCATCTGCAAGCAGTTTCGGAGGAAAAAGTAGAAATAGAGAGCGTCAATAACATGGAAACATTCATTTCACGAGGAAACAGACTCTCCAATCGACCCTAAAGAAGCAAGTTATTATATGAGTTCAAGAAAATTATTCATCAGAGTTATTACTGGAACAAGGATTGAAGGACTCCTACATATTTGGCATAAACTTTTCCAGGATTGTATCTTATATAAACTTTTTAACCACAGGTGATCGAACAGCCTACTGTGCTCATCAACCATTTTACTGTTCCCATTTAGATTCAGATTGAAGAGTATGTGAAGCATTTGCAACAAAGTTCCACTATGTTGCATGCATAAGAACAAAATCGTCATGTAAACCACCTAAATGCCTTACCATTTTGTACAACCTATATTCTTTAATGGGCTCTATTACAATCTTAACTAACACATATACATCTAACAAGCATGACAGAAAGACATACCAGAGCCATCCTCGAACTGTTGCACAGCATCAGCTCCACCCACAACCTCTCCAGCATTTCCATTCTCATCTGATAGGACAACTCCAGCTTCAGTACTGGTGTTTCCATCTACAGCTGAATCATACCCCGCAGCTTGAGGTGACACAAAAGATGCATTTTCTGTCACAGCTGCATTGTTAATAGTACTGTCCGTTCCAACGAGAGCCTCTGTCCCACATGCTGCGTCTACATGACCATCTGGCACAATATAGGTAGAATCTGTACCATATGCATTTCCAGTATAAGCTGCCTGCGCTGCAACAAAAGAAGCAGTGAAATTCCCAGCACCCTCTGCAATGTAAACGCCGGGAACAGGAACAATATTTGAAATGGCATCAGAATAGCCATTAGAGGTATAGCCAGCCGCTGTACAATCCATAACTGCAGGTGGTTCAGTTACTACTGTCTCGCCAAAATGTAATGGAGATTATGGGATGGTTCGCCAAAATGTAATTGCAGTATTCTTTTTCTCTCCTTATGAATGGAGAGAAAAAGAATTCTGCATGCCTGCATAGTGTCATATAACTGTTAACAATAAGGTTAACTGTAAGCCGAAATTTGATTAAACTCTTATATCAGAAGGTAGATTTAAAAATGGATAAAAGAAAAACATTGACCACCTCCAAGAAAATGCAAGATAGCTCTTCCCTCTCAGAAGCACTAGCAGGATTGACACTGTCTGACCTGGTCAAAATTAAGTTATCAACCAACGAATCAAGATAATCAATTTGTTTTGGCTATGGCAGAAATGTCACAAGATGTATCAAGGCCTGCATCAAAAGTAACGACAGATTATTGGTAACAGGAGCTTAACAAAGATAGTGTTTTCATGCTCAAGTACAGAGAGAGAGAGAGAGAGAAGAAACCTCAAGAAGCGGCTTTGAAAACCGGGCATTCTCACTAGAACCTTCCTGGCTTTCAGTAAGTTTTGATGTCTGCAATAAAAAGGAGTAAGAAAAAACCATTTAGGAGCACCACACAGAGAAAGAAAATATCAAGAATACTGGCCCAAGACATCAGGCATTTAGCATCAATGGTAACAAGAAGAGAAAAATAGTATAGCAGGAAATCATAACTGAAGTTATACATACACAACCATTAGAAGCCAAAGATTAAAAAAAAAGCCTCGCAAATAGGAGCACCACACATAGACCTACCAAATATATGAACCGGGCCTATTGTGCATACAATGCTGGCAACACTAGTGGATGCTCTCTTCCCTTTTCAATGGCTATGGCCTGTTCATATAAGGAGAAAGCATCTTCAAGATTCCCCTGGGTAATAGAAGAAATGATGAAGTCAAACCATGGGGCATCTCAATCACAATTGAGAAGTCCTAAAAACTTGCTAAGGCTATCTTACCAGCCGACGCTCCATGTTTGCATGCTTAGTGATTGCTTCAAGAAGACCAGGGGCAATTTCAACAACTCGGTATGCAGCTCGAGCACCAGGTATATATCTTTAGCAACCGAACTCCAAAGCTAGCACCATTTTGCTCTTTGAAACGCGCCGTAAAAAGGTGAATATCTGGTTGTCTGTGATAAAAGTCCAGGCAAGATGATGAAAGTAGGTAAAGAGAGAGACTAGGCAAACAACACTGCTAACAATGCAGCTTCATTTTCATCAATGCATTAGACAACTCGCACGTTGCAACATTTTTGTTTGTATAGAAATATAAGAACAGAATTAAATCCACGGCAATTACCAAAAGTTTACCATGACATGCAATAACTAAAATCAAAAGATAATACAGAGCCGTAAAACAAGCCTCAAAACACCATACCTTGACAAATACTTGAGTTGCACGAGCGAGAGCATTATTTGCAAGATCCATATTCCCATAGGCTTCCATGCACAAGACATAGCGTACCCAATACTCAGTATAATTGGCACATGCTATAATGCATCTTTCATATAGGTTGATCACCTGACTCAAGAAAACATGTCATCACAGTCTAGAAGGTACAATTGAATCCATCACCATATTAACAAAAGGAAAGACACAAAGCATGAAGGAGATATGCATAAGAAATACTACATTGAGGAGCAGAAAGCCCCACAAACATGAAAGGAGGGACCCTCCTTGCCAGACAGAAGATGGTTAGGAAGGCAAGAAGATACCTGCATGCAAAACATATGAATTTTAAGAAGAATAAATTTTAACACATACAGGACCTAGTCCACTGACAAACGAGGGTTTGAAATACTTAGCCTCATAGAAACCAAATCGAAGGCCCATGCTTTAGTCTTAGTTCAATTTCCCGTAAAAATGTTGCTTCATCCAATGGTTTAGCCAATAAAGCATATGATGCAGCAGATATTACTTAACTGTAAGCCATTGTCTAGCAAGGTACAGCTAAAAGCTAAAAACCAAAAAGATCACTGAAGAACTTGAACAAACCCAAATACCTTATTGAAGTCATCCTCTCTTTCTATCATATCCGAATAGTTATGCCAATTTTCAAGCTCTGCGACATTAAGGGGCCGCACATGAAAGAAGGGCCTCCTAATAGCATTTTCAAAGTCAGAGATCTTAGAATCAAACTCTTTAGCTTTCTTATATATCTCTTCTCTGACGATGATATACTTCTCCACCTCCTCTGCTTCTCCTAAGCCAGCACTTACAGGTTTAGGAGGCAGTTCAGCTCCATCAGGATGGACCTCTCCTTTTTCTGCCTGGCCACCATCCTCCAGAAGTGTACATGCTCCAGCAGCAGCAGCATAAGCAGAAGCTTCCACAGCAATCTTTAATTCTGACAAAGGTCGACTTGCAGCAAAAGCCTTAAATCTAATGGCCACCAAAAAGAACATGTGTAAAACTACACTTCTCATTTGCTTTTTTTGTTAATGCTTGTGTCATGCATCTGCACTCAACAATCATATTTAAGCATAGTAGTTTTCATTGCCCTTTTTTTTCCTTTGATAAGCACCTTGTCAAAGAACAGAAAGGTGAAATCCATGTAAGAAAACAAAGTAGAGAATTTGCAGTGTGGAATCTAGATCCGTATTTGAAGGATCAACCCAAGCATCCAAGTCCATATGATGCATCCATATATGTCTCATATGAATACATCAGGGTAAGTACAAGTCATGGCAATGCCCAAGAGTTGACAACCACCTCTGCTTTCACAGTAAAATACAGTGATAGTTTAAGGAAAACACCGATATGAATCTACTTTCAAGAGAGAGACCTTTTTGGTTGAAATGGGAAAGATCAAGCACATGAGAAACTGCTTGCAATACTGAAGCAGGGACATCACTCAATTAAAAATGAAGTTCACAATGAGGGAGGAACAAGAATCATTAATTCAACAAAACCGTCAAGTGTTACAAAACCTAGTCTTCAGCCAAAACCAACTAATTGCCATATTCAAAACATGGGACAACATTGAATCTAATGCACGCAAGCTTTAATATTGAGAAGATGAAAAAATAAAAGTAAGAACCATAACTAGTTGATCCTAGTCTGAAGACTATTCCTTGTCTTATGCAATCATTATCACAAAATATAGAGTAAACATGGCAGCTACACCAAAATTTATGCATAACAAAACAAAGAATTGTCTGCTCAAACAAATACAAAATAACCAAATATGCAAATGCTAGAACAGAATTCAAAGATTTGATAATTATATAAAAAACCAGGAGAGCAGTGTAGGAATTATAGCTTTACAAAGATAGTGCTTTTTGATGCCCAAGTACAGAGAGAGAAGAAACCTCAAGAAGCGGCTTTGAAAATCGGGCATTCTCACTAGAACCTTCTTGGCTTTCAGTAAGTTTTTTGATGTCTGCATTAAAAAGAAGTAACAAAATATCATTGCAGAGAATGAAAATGTCAAGAATACTGGCCCAATACATCAGGCATTTAGCATAAATGGTAACAAGAAGAGAAAAAACAGTATACCAGGAAATCATATCTGAAGTTATACATACACAACCATTAGAAGTCAAAGATTAAAAAAAAAGCCTCACAAATAGGCACACCACACAGACCTACCAAATATATGAACTGAGCATATTGTGCATACAATGCTGGCAACACTAGTGGAAGCTCTTTTCCCTTTTCAATGGCTATGGCATGTTCATATAAGGAGAAAGCATCTTCAAGATTCCCCTGGGTAATAGAAGAAATGATGAAGTCAAACCATGGGGGGCATCTCAATCACAATTGAGAAGTCATAAAAACTTGCTAAGAGTATCTTACCAACCGACGCTCCAAGTTTGCATGCTTAGTGATTGCTTCAAGAAGACCAGGGGCAATTTCAGCATGTACAACTCGGTATGCAGCTCGAGCACCAGGTATATCCCCATTTTACTCCTTAAAACACGCCGCAAAGAGGTGAATATCTTTGTCTCTGTTAAATATTCATTTCATAAAGTCCAGGCATGATGATGAAAGTAGGTAAAGAAAGAGACTAGGCAAACAACACTGCTAACATGCAGCCAGGCACCTTCATTTTGATCAATGCATTAGACAACTAACACGTTGCAACATTTTGGTTTGTATAGAAAACATAAGAGCAGAATTAAATCCACGGCAATTACCAAAAGTTTACCATGACATGCAATAACTAAAATCAAAAGATAATACAGAGCCGTAAAACAAGCCTCAAAACACCATACCTTGACAAATACTTGAGTTGCACGAGCGAGAGCATTATTTGCAAGATCCATATTCCCATAGGCTTCCATGCACAAGACATAGCGTATCCAATACTCAGTATAATTGGCACATGCTATTACGCATCTTTCATATAGGTTGACCACCTGACTCAAGACAACATGTCATCACAGTCTCGAAGGGTACAATTGAATCCATCACCATATTAACGAAAGGAAGACACAAGCATGGAGGAGATATGCATAAGAAATACTCCATGAGGGAGCAGAAAGGCCCCACAAACACGAAAGGAGGGACCCTCCTTGCCAGACAGAAGATGGTTAGGAAGGCAAGAAGATACCTGCATGCATAACATATGAATTTTAAGAAGAATAAAATTTTAACATATACAGGAACCTAGTCCACTGACAAACTAGGGTTTGAAATACTTAGCCTCATAGAAACCAAATCGAAGGCCCATGCTTTAGTCTTAGTTCAATTTCCTGTAAAAAATGTTGCTTCATCCAATGGTTTAGCCAATAGAGCATATGATGTAGCAGATATTACTTAACTGTAAGCCAATGTATAGAAAGGTACAGCTAAAAGCTAAAAAACAAAAAGATCACTGAAGAACTTAAACAAACCCAAATACCTTATTGAAGTCATCCTCTCTTTCTATCATATCCAAATAGTTATGCCAATTTTCAAGCTCTGTGACATTAAGGGGGCACACATGAAAGTAGGGCCTCCTAATAGCATTTTCAAAGTCATAGATCTTAGAATCGAACTCTTTAGCTTTTTTATATATCTCTTCTCTAACGACGATATACTTCTCCACCTCCTCTGCTTCTCCTAAGCCAGCACTTACAGGTTTAGAAGGCCGTTCAGCTGCATCAGGATGGACCTCTCCCTTTTTTGCCTGGCCACCATCCTCCAGAAGTGTACATGCTCCAGCAGCAGCAGCAGCAGCAGCAGAAGCTTCCACGGCAGTCTTTAATTCTGACAGAGGTCGACTTGCAGCAAAATCCTTAAATTTGAAGGCCAACAAATAAAACATATGTAAAACTACACTACTCATTTGCTTTTTTTGTTAATGTTTGTGTCATGCATTTGCACTCAACAATCATATTTAAGCATAACATTTCTCATTGCCCTTTCTTTTTCCTTTGATAAGCACCTTGTCAAAAAGCAGAAAGGTGAAATCCATTTAAAAAAAAAGTAGATAATTTGAAGTGTGGAATCTAGATCCATGCTAGAAGATCACCAATATATATAAAAACAAGGTATTTGAAACTTAACAGCATCTAGAAACACATAGCAACCATTGTGAAGGATAAGAACTTTGTTGAGCACCTGAGATACCAACAAAAACCACATCGAAGTAAAAGCTAATCAATCAGCAGACATTTTGGTAAGACACGGTCGAAAGATCCAGTAAAATACAATTTGGCAACGATCTTATGTTTATTGCAGATGGCATTGTAGCCTGTCATGCTAGATACCTTTCAGATGGCCAGCACCTGTAAAGATGCAATGAATTAAATAATAGATATGCCAAACATGGATTTCAAACCTGGAATTTACTAGAAGCATACATGCAAACATTTTTCTAGGACCTCAAAAACCAGTTAGTGAAGAAAATACTAACTTGGACATAGATCAATAAGGCATCTTAGGTGGATATGAAAAATATTACTAAGGTAGTATTTTCTTAGTTTGAAAATATTACCAAGTTACTCCAACAAAGGCATATTACTCAAACCTAGGAGTAGGATAACATCCACACCAGAAATGGGGATATATACATTTTTTCAAAGTTTCCCATATTTGAAGGATCAACCCAAGCATCCAAGTCCATATGATGCATCCATATATGTCTCATATGAATACATCAGGATAAGTAGAAGTCATGGCAATGCCCAAGAGTTGACAACCACCTCTGCTTTCACAGTAAAATACAGTGATAGTTTAAGGAAAACACCGATATGAATCTACTTTCAAGAGAAAGACCTTTTTGGTTGAAATGGGAAAGATCAAACACATGAGAAACTGCTTGCAATACTGAAGTAGGGACATCACTCAATTAAAAATGAAGTTCACAATGAGGGAGGCAAGAATCATTAATTCAACAAAACCGTCAAGTGTTACAAAACTTAGTCTTCAGCCACAACCAACTTATTGCCACATTCAAAACATGGGACAACATTGAATCTAATGCACGCAAGCTTTAATAGCGTGCAGAGGAAAAAATAAAAGTAAGAACCTTATCCTAATCTAAAGACTATTCCTTGTGTTGTGCGATCATTATCAAAATATAGAGTAAATGGCACCTACACCAAAATTTATGCATAGCAAAACAAATACAAAATAACCAAATCCACTACAGACACATTTCAACATGTAAAAAACGATATTATGGAATTCAAAGATTTGATAATTATATAACACAAATAACTCAATAAATGAGATCAACTATTAAAATGCAAATGCTAGAACAGAATATTACCTATTGAAATAATCATCCAGCTTTCTGTTAGGAATCTCTAATATTCATGCATAAATCATGGCAACAGAGCCCCACTCTGCATGCAACTCTTCATATTCAATGTACTTGTCCCAAAGGGGGTAAAACAGATAATTTGTTCCAACATAAACTAATCCTCGCTCAAAAAGCCTGATTCCCCCAAAAAGAGACATATGGTTAAGATATAAATATGGATACAGCACAATCAATGCATAAAATTCCATAAATTAGAGACCAAGAATAACACTGAAGGAGAAGGAACAATTCACTCTTAACAGCAGGGCACTTCTAAATGCTGCATTTACCTTCCTGATAAAAGCATTCTATGTCTGAAATGGAGCACTGAATGGGGCCATCTTAGCCTTTATTTGGTGAGATCTTCCCAACAGCATTTTGCATATTGATGCACCTCAGAGTCTCAGTTTAAGACAGCCATGATTCATATTAACTACATTACTATGATGGCACCCTTGAAAGAAGGAAGGAGAGATGGGGTATAATGAGGCCGAAAAAAAAATAGAGTTGGCATACTATAAAAGAATCAAACAGCAACCCATACAGTAGCCTAAAATTAAAAGCTTTGCACAAGAGAAAATGTATTCCTAAAACATTCCCATCAAACCTTTCACCATTATGTGAGAAACCACTGTTGCAGGTGTACTGAAATAATGTTAGAGAGCAACAAAAATCACCAAATACTAGTGACACAGGAAACGAAATGATCATGATTCCAATGTGGGCTGATAAAAGAGCAGATGTATGTACATCTATTACCTTATAATGTTCTCTGGATCCTCATACATGGATATGGCAAATATGCAATAATGCAACCAAATGTCCACTGAGTACGTGACCCCAAGAACAGCCCGTTCATAGACCTCCACAACTTTGTCCATAAAACCAAGGCGTGCTTCATGATCTGCATACTTATTCCAATATCCATAACACAAAGGAAATTCAACCAAAAAAGCAGCATACACTTTTCGGATGCATAATGTACATGTGAACACGTTAGCTCCACTATAACAAGCACTCAGATTGCTGTTACATATATAAAACAAAGTAAGTTCGGAAAGAATAAGAGTTAACTTCAATTGATAACTGGTATAGCATAGTAGTTCGTTTTCCCCTATTATTTAATTATCAATTCCTAATATCCTACATATTAAATGTCAGTTTAATCATTTGAGGACAGCTGGGACCAGCTAAAAAGATGTCTTGAAGGTAATCTGCTTTTCATCCAACTTATGGAAGATCAAACAAAAACAAATTTATTCCATTTTCTGAAATTCAGGAAGTTCAAAATATCTTTAATTCTCACAAGAAAAAATATGATTGCCAGTAAAAATATGAGCACGGAAACCAGAAATTCATCACATGTATGATATTTCATACCCCAGCCACTTTCTCTGTCTCATCTAGCAAGGCAATCCATGCATCAAAATCCAAAGAATTAGCCTTCACAATGCTCCACAGCCGGTCTTCTTCAGCTGACATTTCTGGCACTAAAGAAAGGGAGAAAGCATTAGGTAACACCTAATAACCGCTGAACAGAATCATCTGCAAGCAGTTTCGGAGGAAAAAGAAGTAGAAATAGAGAACGTCAATAACATGGAAACATTCATTTCACGAGGAAACAGACTCTCCAGTCGACCCTAAAGAAGCAAGTCAATAATATGAGTTCAAGAAAATTATTCATCAGAGTTATTACTGGAACAAGGATTGAAGGACTCCTACATATTTGGCATAAACTTTTCCAGGATTGTATCTTATATAAACTTTTTAACCACAGGTGATCGAACAGCCTACTGTGCTCATCAACCATTTTACTGTTCCCATTTAGATTCAGATTGAAGAGTATGTGAAGCATTTGCAACAAAGTTCCACTATGTTGCATGCATAAGAACAAAACCGTCATGTAAACCACCTAAATGCCTTACCATTTTGTACAACCTATATTCTTTAATGGGCTCTATTCAATCTTAACTAACACATATACATCTAACAAGCATGACAGAAAGACATACCAGAGCCATCCTCGAACTGTTGCACAGCATCAGCTCCACCCACAACCTCTCCAGCATTTCCATTCTCATCTGATAGGACAACTCCAGCTTTAGTACTGGTGTTTCCATCTACAGCTGAATCATACCCCGCAGCTTGAGGTGACACAAAAGATGCATTTTCTGTCACAGCTGCATTGTTAATAGTACTGTCTGTTCCAACGAGAGCCTCTGTCCCACATGCTGCCTCTACATGACCATCTGGCACAATATAGGTAGAATCTGTACCATATGCATTTCCAGTATAAGCTGCCTGCGCTGCAACAAAAGAAGCAGTGAAATTCCCAGCACCCTCTGCAATGTAAACGCCGGGAACAGGAACAATATTTGAAATGGCATCAGAATAGCCATTAGAGGTATAGCCAGCCGCTGTACAATCCATAACTGCAGGTGGTTCAGTTACTACTGTCTCGCCGAAATGTAATGGAGATTATGGGATGGTTCGCCAAAATGTAATTGCAGAATTCTTTTTCTCTCCATATGAGTGGAGAGAAAAAGAATTCTGCATGCCAGCATAGTGTCATATAACTGTTAACAATAAGGTTAACTGTAAGCCGAAATTTGATTATACTCTTATATCAGAAGGTAGATTTAAAAATGGATAAAAGAAAAACATTGACCACCTCCAAGAAAATGCAAGATTGCTCTTCCCTCTCAGAAGCACTAGCAGGATTGACACAGTCTGACCTGGTCAAAATGAAGTTATCAACCAACGAATCAAGATAATCAATTTGTTTTGGCTGTAGCAGAAATGTCTCATGATGTATCAGGGCCTGCATCAAAAGTAACGACAGAATATTGGTAACAGGAGCTTAACAAAGATAGTGCTTTCATGCTCAAGTACAGAGAGAGAGAGAGAGAGAGAGAGAGAGAAGAAACCTCAAGAAGCGGCTTTGAAAATCGGGCATTCTCACTAGAACCTTCCTGGCTTTCAGTAAGTTTTTTGATGTCTGCATTAAAAAGGAGTAACAAAAAACCATTGCAGAGAAAGAAAATGTCAAGAATACTGGCCCAAGACATCAGGCATTTAGCATCAATGGTAACAAGAAGAGAAAAACAGTATACCAGGAAATCATATCTGAAGTTATACATACACAACCATTAGAAGCCAAAGATTAAAAAAAGAAAGCCTCGCAAATAGGAACACCACACATAGACCTACCAAATATATGAACCAGGCCTATTGTGCATACAATGCTGGCAACACTAGTGGATGCTCTCTTCCCTTTTCAATGGCTATGGCCTGTTCATATAAGGAGAAAGCATCTTCAAGATTCCCCTGGGTAATAGAAGAAATGATGAAGTCAAACCATGGGGCATCTCAATCACAATTGAGAAGTCCTAAGAACTTGCTAGCTGTAGGAAACGGAGAGGAGGAAGAGGATTGAGAGAGAGAATGGGGTTAGTGTTAGGTATGGAGAGGCTGAAGGGTGACGGGTAGAGAGAGAGAAGAGAAAAAACGAAAAGACAGATTGTGTAGAGAAGGATTGGAGATCTGGATCTTGAACATAACATTAGAGTTGTCTGTTGTTTTCATTAGTTTTAGAATAACAAGAACAAGAATACTAATCTCTGCTCTATGTAACTGATTGATTCGCAAGTGCCAACGGCACTCACTAGATTTTACCGTTTTCTGTATTTCGAATCCTCGGCTCCAGGGAGGGAAAGTCTTCTCTTCTAGCGTTTGGTTTATATCTCTTGGAAAGAGAACGGAAATAGAAGAGAAGAAAAAAAAAGTTATATTTAAGTAGTGATGTCTAATAATTAGTAAAATAGTTTTATTTATTTTGGTTTATATTATGTATTAAAATTAATAATATTATAATATTATAACTGGCATGATATGTTGATCTAAGATTTGCTCTAACTATAAAAAACAAATTAAAAAATGATTGACTCAACCTAACCTTATCAAAAACCGAGGTTAACACATGATAAAATATTGTCAAAAAGCCTATTGATTTAAAAAAAACAAAAAATTTATCAAAACAAGGTTGTTTTGATTATTTTTTAAAAAAAATGGGTAAGTTGGGTTCACCATCTCGAACCGTGACCTGAACTTTTCCCTGTGTCAACTCTTGAGTAGGGTATTAAAGTTATTATAATAACTATTTTTATCCTAACATTGACTCGGTCAACTCTGAGTTTAGTTTTAAAACTATATTAATAACTATTTTTATCTTTACATTGACCCTCTTGATTTGTGACTTGTATTGTCCTTAATTGACTCATAAATTAAGCTTTAAAATAATGATAATAATAATTTTTATTTTATATTGACTCCACTCAATATGGTTTTACCCTTTGACATGTGACCCATGTCTTCCTCCAAGTTGAACCTTGAGTTAGGTTTTACAACTTTGATAACTATTATTTTTGTCATTATATTGAATCGGGTCAACGGTCAACCCCCATGACAAAGTAAATATTTTTTTCCCTTAACCATTAACATTAGCAAAAAATTTTAACATCTTTGAAACCTATTAAATTCAATTCAATTCAGTGGTTTAATTGAAATCTCATAATTAAATCCTTCTAAATGTTAAGAACTGAATTTCAAATGTAATTTAGTCTTTAACGGTCTTACAAAAGTAAATTAGAGATCAACATCTTTAATTTACAATTTTAAGGTAGAGAATTTTTTTTTTAAAACTAATTTTTTCAAAATACTCATCTTGCCTTTTTCAAAAGAACTTTGAAGAAATGAAATGAAAGTAACAAGGGTAATATTGAAACACAAAATGAATTGAATTTTATATCTTCCAAGCATATGAATTCAACTTATTTGTAAATTGAACTAACTCATTTGCCCTATTGATGATTTCTTAAAACTATTTAATGAGGGTAATTAGGTCTTCTTAGTTTTTACAATATGTTAAAAGGCATATTTTCAATTTGACCCTAAAAAATCAAAACATAGATCCGAGTTATTTTGGTCCTTTAAATATGATTTTTTTAAAAAACAAAATTTCAATGTCATATGGGTAGTTTGGTCTTTCTACCTTGATTAATTAGATCTTATTTTCTAAAAAAGGTATTGGTGTATGGTGTACACCCGTCGATACAGGGTGACACCCCCTACATTAAAGTGTATGTAGAGCCTCTAGGTGTCCAAATAACCCTTTCCACTGCATTGTTAGAAGAATTGTTGTGGAACATGACATAGAAAAGTGGTTGGTTTGTTGCCGACAACAATTTGTTTTTCTTTTTGTTTTCTCTTTTCTTCAATAAAAAAAATGTACCTTTAACCACTTGGTGTTTTAGTTCTTAACGAGGTGATTTGCGCGCGCGCTGCACTGAGCTTTTTTTTATGTAAAAAACTAATTTATTTTTTTGTGTGTTGTAATTAGTTATTTTAATATTTAATTGAAAAATTGTAATTGATAGAATCTGTTAGAAACGAGTTTTTTTTTTCCGCCTAAATGTGATTGAATGTTGCTACTGTTAAATTTTTTTTGATAATTATTTAATCGGTAGATTGTACAATTGGAATCGATAAACTTATGTGATTGTTGGGTATGTTTTATTTGTTTCATGATTTTTTTCATTAGCAAAAAGTAAAATTACAATCGTTGAATTGTAGCACAGATGAGTGATTTGTTTTATGCAGCAAATAATTTGATTTATGATTTTGTTTTAATTACTTTGCTAATAATTTAATTGGTAGATAGCAAAACTGCAATTGATCCAATTGACTAAAGATATATTATTTGTTGCTTGCAACATACTAATTGTTTGTTGGACATGTTTTAACTATTTGTTGAATACTATATTCGACACATAGCAAAAATATAACTACTAAAATTTATCAAAGATGATTTTTTCAGATTTTTTCTTCATATTATTATATTAAAAAATTTAGAGCACTCAGATTAAATTAATTTGAGATTTTTATAGAAAAGTCAGTTCAAATTTTTATATATATTTTAAGACGTTAATATGATAACAATATCACAATATATAATTAGTCTCTCCTATTTCTTAAGGAAAAAGTCCAAAAAATAATATATATATATATATATATATATATATATATATATATATATATATATATATATATATATATATATATATATATATATAAATTTAGGACCATTAACAATTTTGTTACGTGTTAAAAAATTTGGTGTCAACTGTGGCGAAATGCAGGGCAATTTTTTTAATTTATTATTGAAGATAATTTGGCACAATTTTTCTACATTCTTGTCCACGTGTGGTTTCGTATTTTTTTTTCTCGTGATATGAGATCTTAAATATTATACATAAAAAAGACGCGAGAGTTATTTTTCATAAAAAGAACATTGACCAATGAATTTTTGTCACAATTGTTATAGTTGTCATTATAAATATTATTATAAATAATTAATATTCTAGTTATTATTGGTCGTATTATCAATGATACAGTCATTGTTGTCGCACCCTCCACGAGAGCACGGCGTCGTAGCGACCCTCCTCGTGAGCGGGGAATTCAATGTCGGGGTTTTATCTTTATTTTCGTGAAAAAAGGAGTCGCCACCTAGTATTATGGTTACTAGGAAACCTAAAAATAGCCTTTCAAAGATTCTAAGGCAAGGGACCAGCTGAGTAGAGGGAAGGTTTTAGCACTCCTAGTACGCCCTACCTAAGGTAAGCTACTTGGTGTTTTTGTTTGTCTTATGATTGCTATGATATTGATCTTTCAAAAATATATTGGTTAAATGATGATGACATATTATCCCTGTAAAAATATTTTGGATATTAACCCTTTTAGGATTTATTTATCCAAATACCAACAGTGAATAATAAACGAATTATCCCCACCAATATTTTGGATATTAACCCTTTTAGGATTTATTTATCCAAATATCAACAGTGAATAATATGAATCACCAAAAATAAGTTTTTTATATTTTTGGAATATTGGCCGATACCCTTTGGATTTTACAAACATGTGGTAAAATCCAAAAATGCAAGAAATGATTTTTTCACAAAATCCATGCTAAAACACGTTTTTTCTTCAAACTCCGAGATAATATATATTTTTGAAAGAAACAAGAATTTTCAAAAATAATATGCTAGTGTATTGGTCGTATGCACAAAAACAACACATTTTTATTTTCCTCAGAAAAATATATTTTTTATTTTTATTATTTTTGTATTTTATTATTTTTTTATTCATGGGTAGGCTGGCTGCCCAGTGGGCTGTCAGCACACTTGCTGGGCTGCCAGCCCGCCCACTCCCTATGTTGGACTGACAACCCACCTCCACATTGGGAAGGGCTCGCGACCCAAATTGTTCCCTACTAGGTTGGAGGCCCACTTAATCTTGGACTTGGCTTTCATCCCATTTATTGTCGGGTCGGGCTCTCGGCCCACTAGTCTCGGGCTGGAAGCCCGTCCTCTTCGATGGTCAGACAGGGCACAAAGCCCGGCCCAACTGACCCTGCGGGGAGTGAATTAATTAACTCTCCGTGCATGCAAAAAAAATGAGGAAGATGAACAGTAATACGGGGCTGGAGGCCCACTTAATCTTGCACTTGGCTTTCGGCCCATTTATTGTTGGGTAGGGCTCTCGGCCCACTAGTCTCGGACTGGAAGCCCGTCCTCTTCGATGGTTAGGCCGGGCACAAAGCTCGACGCAACTGACCCTGCGGGGAGTGAATTAATTCACTCCCCACACATGGAAAAAAAAGGGAAGATGAACATTAATATGACAATTTTTTGAGTGTAACGAACGACGCACCTGTTAACACCGTTGGATAGGGGAGGTCGAGGTGGTTCTCCTGGTCGTGGTGGCGTCGGAAATGGTGGCCTGCGGTGCCGGAGTAGGCGTCAGAAAATGCACTGGTCACGTCGCTGCAACAGGTGCTGCTACTGCCGCCTTCGCCTGAGACCACGGCTGGGCTTCTAGCGTGGAGGGGGAGCTTCTGGCGATGACAGGGTGATACACGGTGGTCGGAGACGGTGGTTGGAGTTGCTGACTGAGAGGGAGAGAGAGAGAGAGAGAGAGAGAGAGAGAGCTTGACTGGTTTTAGAGGGAGAGAGGGATTGCAAACCACGAGAGAGAGGGAACTGGTTGCCGAGGCTGGTGAAGAAGATTGCTTTTTTTTTTACGTAAATTTTCTTCAATAATCTCCACTTTTTGGTGTGTTCTTATGGGATTTTTGTCTCTGTTTTTTTCTTTCATCCTGTTCATTAGTTTTATATATGGAGTGCAGGAGTTACTGCTGCAAGCAAATGGTGGCCTATCTCCTGCGACAGTAGGTCGGCCGGCGGCGACGTGCAGTGGTCTGTCGACAGCGGGTGCAAGTGGCTTGTCGGCGACGGGTGCAACGACTTGTCAGTGGTGCAGGCATGCGTGGTCTAATACTTTGGGGTGTAAATGCAATCAGATCCCTCGATTTATAATTGCTCTAATTGGACCCCCAATTGAATTTAATCTAATGATTTTGTGCAATTATACCCCCTGTCATACTTTCAACACCAACCTTGACTTCGCGCGCCTCTTATATTTTTGTCCTTGATATTTGATTCTTTCCTTCCCCAGATTTAGCAATCATGTCATCCACGTATACTTCAATCTCCTTGTGCATCATGTCATGAAATAAAGTCACCATAGCCATTTGGTAAGTGGCCCCAACATTTTTTAGCCCAAATGGCATGACTTTGTAGCAGAAGGTTCCCCATGGTGTCACGAAGGTTATCTTTTCGTTATCTTCTTGTGCCATTTTTATCTGATTGTAGCCTGAAAACTCGTCCATAAAGGAATATGTGGAGCTACGAGCTGCATTGTCAACTAACATGTCTATATGTGGCAGAGGGAAATTATCTTTAGGGCTAGCACGATTTAAGTCCCTAAAATCCATACAAACTCTAATTTTACCCTCCTTTTTGGGTACTACCACTATGTTTGACACCCATTGTGGATATTTGACTACTTCTAAAAACCCAGCGTTCCATTGTTTTTCAATTTCTGCTTTTACTCTGATCAAAACTTCTGGATGAGTTCTTAGCTTTTGCTTGATCGGCCTGCATCCTTCTTCCAGTGGTACCCTGTGTAAGACCAAGCAAAAACATCTACGTATTCTCGAAGCAGTGTAATCAAGTCTTCTCTTTCCATCTGCGTGATCAGAGTTCCTATCCTAAGCTCTCTCTATCTTTCTTCATTACCCACATTTATGGTTTAAAGTTCTTCTTTAGCGGGTTTCCAAACCTGTTCATGTTGTTCTATGAATTTTGTGAATTCCCTAATGTTATTTTCATCCTTTTCTTCCTCTTCTACAGCTATTATAAATTCTTTAAATTTGACCATTCATTCTCAGTGTAAAGTGAAGGTGCTGTTGTAGAAGTTCCGCTTTCAGGGTTCTTGAAAGCGGAAAGTGAGTGTAAATGCACAAATAAAAATAAAAACAAGATGAGCTAAAAATGCATGATCTCATTAAAAGAAACATTCGATTCAAACAAAACAAGGATAAAATTTGATCGACTCGTTGAGCCTCGAATGTCAAAAACTAAAACAAAATGAAATTATAAGAGAAAACATTTTAATCCAACAAGCATTGTTTATTACATTCTGAAAACAATGGAGCTTCTTGGGTCACCCAATTCTGGAACTTCTCTCCCTCGGCTAGCTTCCGAATACATGTATCAGTGACTTCCTCCAGAGCATAGATGGTTAATTGCGGCAGTTCTTCATCCCTTCTTCTGGACTGAGTCTTCCTAGCAATGTCTTCTTCCTCTTCCACATTGTTTATGCTCATAATGAGAGCTTCTGAAGGGATTTTTCATGTCCCTGGTCAGGTTGCATCACATATGCAGCCTTTGGGAATGAAACCCTAATCGGAGGAATGACTAAATTTTCTTCTTCAGGCTTTCTTTCTTCAATCCTCGCCATTCTCTTTTCTCTTCTTGCACCAGTAGCCTGCTTGTAATCCTCTTTTCTAGGCTTATATCCCAGCCCAAACCTTTGTTCTGCAGCTTTCAACTTTGTTACACCAATCCATTCGACTTTCTTTTTTCCTGCGTCAAATTGGGCAGGAATCTCATTCTTTAACAGTTTTTTAGCAGCCATTTTGGTGGCCTCTGAGATCCCTGGTTTTCTTATTATAGTGTTCTCAGGTACCCATTCAGTATTTACAACCTCGAACGCATGCAGGTTTCCGTCCATACAATCTCCAACTTCAATGAAAGGTACCGCCACATTTTTCATCATCGATATAGTCTCTTTGTTCTTAACGGTAACCAAGACACCATTGGAAATGTACTTCAAACATTGATGCAGCGAGGAGGTGACCGCTCCTGCAGAATGTATCCATGGTCTTCCTAACAACATGCTATAGAAAGGATGGATGTCCATCACTTGAAGGGTTACTAGAAAAACTTGCGGACCCACAACTAGTTCAACTTTGATCGATCCTAACACTTGCCTTGGTGAACCATCATGTGCTCTAGCCGTCATCACACTTGGCTGCATATGGGAGGGATCCACTGGCATCTCATTCAGCATATGCCTTGGCAACATATTAAGGGCTGATCCATTATCAATGAGAACTTTATCGATGAGACAATCTTTGCATCGGATCGTGATATACAAAGGCTTGTTATGTCTAGTTCCTTCATCGTCAAGTTCATCTTCCATGAAATACAAGTAATCTCCCTACTAGATGCTCCATAGTCTTTTGTTCAATATCTTGAGGTACATATGCCTCATTCAGTACTTTTTTCAAAGCATTACGATGTGGCTCAGAACTGAGGATTAATGACATGATGGAGATCTTGGAAGGGGTCTTTTTCAACTGGTCCACTACACAGTACTCACTATGCTTCATCAACTTCAGAAACTCATTTGTTACTTCCTCTATCACTAGTTTATTCACCTCTAGCTCTTTTTCAAAGTCGATTGCCTCTTTGCCCTTAGCCTTTCTTTGTTTTTCTAACTCCTCGGGCGTGAAACAATGGCCGCTTCGGGTCAAGCCACTTATCTTGGTTTGGAAAAAAGGAGCTTCGACATTTGAGGTAGAAACATAATTGCCTGGCATCGCCTTATAGTCTGCCTCCTTTGCATATGAGGGCTTAGTTAATACCAATCTCGAGAATCCATTAGCTGTTGATTGGATCCTACACTCTCTATCATTGTTATTCCTCCATTGTCTTTCATAGCCTCAATCCTTAACTCCCCTAAAGTCAGCATTCTTGCAACCTTTCGATGAAACTCAATGCATTCATCAATGTGATGCCCTTCTTGTTGTGGAATGGGCAAAAGTCATTTTTGCCCATGCTGTATTCATTCGATTTCTCTAAATGTCTAGACTATACCAACATATCATATAGCCTAGCCATGGTCAACTTTTAGAGCCCTTTTTTTGTTATCAACTTCCACCGCATTCACCCCACTACTTCCTGTAGCATGCTTGGGCAAGGGGTTCGAATTCACATTGGGTGGATCCTCAAAAGTGACCAGTCCAATCTTGATCAGCTACAATACTCTCTTCTTAAAAGCAATACAGGTCTCAATGCTATGACCCACATTAACAGCATGATATTCACAAGTCAACCTAGGGTTGTGCCAGGTAGGGAAAGGTAGGCGTGGAGGTGGTACTGGTAGGGGAGCAATATGCCCAATACTTAGTAACTGGGCATATAACTCCTTTAGTGTTATGGGCAAAGGTGGTAGTTCTTCTGGTTGTTGATAGTCTCTTCTTTGGTAATTATTTTGGTTGTTTGTGGGGAACTTCGTGTGAAGAGGCTGGTTTGGGACGGAGGGTTTGGAAAAGTTGATACTGGTGGTTTGGGGGGTAGGTGTTTGGTAGCTTTGGTAACTTCTAGCTTTCCCTCTGTGTCAATCTTCTAGGCTATTTACCTCAACTTCCCTCTTCTTCCCAACAAAACCCCTCTTCTCTACGGGTTCCATAATTCTCCCGCTCCGGATTCCTTGCTCAATCCTCTCAGCGATTCGTACTGCATCATAAAAATGCTGGGCGGAGCTACCCATCAGATGCTCATAGTATGGGGCCCTAAAGGTATTAGAAAACAGGGTCACCATTTCTGTCTCTATTAATGGTGGTTGTACATTGATAGCCTAGTCCCGCCACCTTTGAGCATAAGCCTTAATAGACTCCTGAGCTCCTTTCTCCATGGTAATCAAACTGGTCCTATCTAGAGCAATCTCAAGATTAAACTTGTATTGCTTTAAAAAAGCATCTGCCAAGTCTGTCCACTTTCTAATCCTCATGTTATCCAACCTCAAATACCAGCTGAGGGCCGACCCTGTTAAGCTATCCTGGAAGAAATATATTAACATTTTATCATCGTTGATAACCTCCGCCATCTTGTTATAGTAGGAACGAAGATAAGTCTTTGGGCATTCTATCCCGGTATACTTGATAAATTCCGTCACCCTGCACTTACGCGGTATCACGATGTTAGGCACCAACCACGCTTCAGCTGCCCTAACTGGGTGAGATAGGTCATTCTCTTCAACTGCTCTTATCCTCTCTTCCAGCACAGTCCACTTATCATATCCTACAGGGTCAATGAATCTGGCGTCTTGTGGGTCCTCATCTGTTAAATCCAATATAATAGGAATTTGGATGGGTCGAGTGGGTTCAGGATGCTTCTTTGGTGAACTTGTCCCGATAATCTGGGGTGCCACAGGGCTTTGGGCTACCGGTGGCGCATCAACAGTTTGAGTTGATGTTCCTTCTCCATCTCTTGTTCTTAATGCCTTCTTGAGCAAACTGGCTAACACACACCACGTCACTTCAGATAGCTTCGAGCTCTTTTTGGTATTGGGATTCTGGCTCTGTCCTTCCTTTGTTTTCCATCCTTTTTCTTAGCCGAGTGTTGTGGATTTTAGTAGGGGGACCTATGTTTCGTAGTCGAACTGTATGCACAAATGTATAAGAAAATGTATGGTATAATGCATGTTTGTGATAAAATGCTTTGCATAATGTTATGGATGCATTTCCTTTGTGAACGATTAATAGCCAACACTTCATAAACATGGGTTTTCTTGCCACATTGCTTTGCTAGGAGTACTGCTTTTCGAGTCGTTGCTTGAGTCATATTCACCAAGAGACAGATTTTGAATAAGAAATGGGTCAATGCCCTTTCCATTAATGTTGGATAAGCTTACTATATTTTTGGAAACATAGAGAGGAAAAGAGAATTAATCTACTTCTTCTACCACCTCTTTGGCCAAGGGTGGTTCTCGATTTTCTCCAAGAAGGCGTCGGTCTCAGCTAGACTTCGGCGGTAGCGGATGATATCTCTTCCTACATTTCGTGCATTGATTCTAATGATCCGAGCGTGCCTAGCAGCTTCATCCATTTGTTCATCCATCTTGGTCATCTTTTCTATGAGCAACATATTGGTTTTGTTCAATGAAGTATTGTCGGCATCGATTTGATCCTTGTGTTTTTCCATTACTGCTAGTTTCTCGTCCAGATACTTCACCTTTTCTCTCTCTTTGCTGAGCTTTGTCCTCAGAATTTTTATCTCCTCTTCCTTAACTACCAACTCTACTTCAACAGCTTCCTCTTTTATAGACCTTGTCGAACAACTATTTAACATTACATACTGCTTACATAGATCTTCATACTTCACAATTCTATCCATCAATTCACACTGAACTTCTGCAAATTTCTCTTGGTAATAATCTATGTTCTCTTGGCATTCGTCATGTTTGGTCTTTAATGCACCGAGTTCAAAGCAACTTTGCATCCACTTCATATTTATCTCTGTTAATTCTTTCTAAATTCCCAACCTAACATTCTTCTCTTCATCCAACTTTAACTCAAGCTTGGCTATCCTTGCATCTTTAAACTGTATTTGCTCATCTAAAAATGCTCTCCTCTTGTCGCCTTCCAACACCATTTCTTCCATTATTACCTTGTCTTTTTTGCTTTTGCTCAATTCTATCTAAAGCTTTTCTATCTGTCTTCTCAATTCCTCTTCATTGTCAACCCTTTTCCTCTTAACAAGCTTTTCTTTAGTTTGGGGAGACTTGCCTTCTTCATTAATCGTGGTTAAAGCAACTAAGTCTCTCCATCTTACATACCCTTCACTCGTACTGGGATCTTCCAAACCTTTTATTTCCACCAAAACTAGATACTTCCAATCTTGTCTGATAACTTCCAAAGCTTCTTGTGCAATGGGATCCTTGAACAAACCAAAGAACTGCGCAATTCCCATGGTCCTTGGAATAAATTGCATGCCCCCATGTTGCCTTACCACAAGAGAAGGAGAATATCTCACATAGCCGGTAATCCCTACCAATGGAACCCAGCGCTTTTGCCCGCAACTCATCAAGACATTCACTGCTTTGACCCAAGAGGCTCTCCATTTGAAACCACTACTAGGTAAAACTTTGAGCTTCTCTACCTAACCTTGGTTGTCTAGATCTCCCCATTCTTCTTCCTCCACTATCCTCAATGGTTTTTGGTTGAACCACCAAAAAATATTAAAGACAAACCTTTTTGTTTCATTATGGCTAATCATCCAGATATACAACAGCTGCGTGCAACATCTCATTACTCCTTTTTCGGCTCTTCTACAATGATTAAGTGTTATGATGGTTTCAGCTAAAATAGAGGCCACTAGATTAATTTGTGTACTCTCATATTCTACGTAAGCAGCAGCAGCTTCCAAGCTTATTATACCTATTTGACTTGGGAACAAAACGAGGCCAAATATGCCTAAGGCAATCAATCTCTCTTTTTCTGATCCAGACTTCTTTTCTAGTTCAAATTCTAGCATTTTCCATTTCAAACTAGCAGCATTCTTCTCTGAAAACCTTTTCATGTTGGGGATTCTAAGCAGCTTCGTCAGTTCGGGGATGATTTTGCTAGCTCTCAAAGGAAAATAAATTATGTACAATTAGTTCAGAAACTCAGTCAACATCGCATACTCCTCAACAATAGGACATAAGTCTATGCTCTCAAAAGAAAAACAACGGTAGTCTGGATCCCAAAAATGAACTAGAGCTAGCACTGCTGGGCTTAAAACTTCTAACTTTGCAATCTCTATCAGGCGTCCATATTTTCTAAAAAATGTGTCCTTATCCACATCCTGAAAATGAATCGTTAACTTATTCACCTCATTCATGATGCAATTCAGATTCTTGATTGATGATAGCTTTTTAGCATCGCTCTTAATACAGTCTCCTTCAGTCAATTGTGACAATTCAGAATTTTTCCCGTATTCCATGATAGAAAGTTTAGTAGTGGTGTCCATTTCGTTCATAAGACCTGCAAGTCAAGATGCCTTTTTAGGATTTTTCTTTTTATGCAAAGAGTTGGGGTTTACACAAACTTAAACCTTGACTCAAGTCATAGGTAAGTTGTCATTATAAATATTATTATACATAATTAATATTCTAATTATTATTGGTCATACTATCGATGATAAAGTCATTGTTGTCGCACCCTCCGCGAGAGCGCGGCGTCATAGCGACCCTCCCCGTCAGCGGGGAATTCAATGCCGGGGTTATCTTTATTTTCGTGAAAAAGGGAGTCGCCACCTAGTATTATGGTTACTAGGAAGCCTAAAACTGGTCTTTCAG
Organism: Salix purpurea; assembly: GCA_027405865.1. Taxonomy (NCBI): domain Eukaryota; kingdom Viridiplantae; phylum Streptophyta; class Magnoliopsida; order Malpighiales; family Salicaceae; genus Salix; species Salix purpurea. The sequence goes on from CM050334.1 coordinate 426,034, forward strand.
AGACTCTAAGGCAAGGGACCAGTTGCGTAGAGGGAAGGTTTTAGCACCTCTAGTACGCCCTACCTAAGGTAAGCTACTTGGTGTTTTTGTTTGTCTTATGATTGCTATGATATTGATATTTCAAAAATATATTGGTTAAATGATGATGACTTATTATCCCTATAAAAATATTTTGGATATTAACCCTTTTAGGATTTATTTATCCAAATACCAATAGTGAATAATAAACGAATTATCCCCGCCAATATTTTGGATATTAAATCTTTTAGGATTTATTTATCCAAATATCAACAATGAATAATACCAATCACCAAAAATAAGGTTTTTATATTTTTGGAATATTGGCCAATACCCTTTGGATTTTACAAACATGTGGTAAAATCCAAAAATGCAAGAAATGATTTTTTCGCAAAATCCATGCTAAAACATATTTTTTCTTCAAACTCCGAGATAATATATATCTTTGAGAGAAAACAATTTTCAAAAAAAATATGCTAGTGTATTGGTCATATGCACAAAAACAACACATTTTTATTTTCCTAAGAAAAGTATATTTTTTATTTTTGTATTTTATTATTTTTTATTCATGGGTAGGTTGGCTGCCCAGGCGGCTGTCAGCCCACTTGCTGGGCTGCCAGCCTGCCCACTCACTAGGCTGGACTGACAGCCCACCTCCATATTGGGAAGGGCTTGCGGCCCGAATTGTTTCCTACTGGGCTGGAGGCCCATTTAATCTTGGACTTGGCTGTAGGCCCATTTATTATCGGGTCGGGCTCTCAGCCCACTAGTCTCAGACTGGAAGCCCATTCTCTTCGATGTTCAAGCAAGGCACAAATCCTGGCCTAACTGACCCTGCAGGGAGTGAATTAATTCACTCCCCACGCATGCAAAAAAAAGGGGAAGATAAACAGTAATATGGCAAATTTTGGAGTGTAACGAACGGCGCACCTGTTGACACCGTTGGGTAGAGGAGGTCGAGGTGGTTAAGGTCTTGGTGGCGTCGAAAATGGTGGCCTGTCGTGGCCGGAGTGGGCGTCAGAAAATGCATGGGCCACGTCGCTTCAACAGGTGCTGCTGCTGCTGCCTTCGCCTGAGACCACGACTAGGCTTTTGGAATGGAGGGGGAGCTTCTGGCGATGATAGGGTGATGCACGGTGGTCAGAGATGGTGGCTGGAGTTGCTGACCGAGAGGGAGAGAGAGAGAGCTTGACTTTTTTTAGAGGGAGAGAGGGATTGCAAACCACGAGAGAGAGGGAACTGGTTGCCGGGGCTGGTGAAGAAGATTGCTTGTTTTTTTTACGTAAATTTTCCTCAATAATCTTTGCTTTTTTATGTGTTCTTACGGGATTTTTTTCTCTATTTTTTTCTTTCATCCTGTTCGTTCGTTTTATATAGGAAGTGCGGGAGTTACCGTTGCAAGCAAATGATGGCCTATCTCCTGCGACAGTAGGTTGGCCGACGGCGACGTGCAGTGGTCTGTTGACAGCAGGTGCAAGTGGCTTGTCGGCGGCGGGTGTAGTGGCTTGTCAGTGGTGCAGGCATGCATGGTCTGTTACTTTGGGGTGTAAATGCAATCTGGTCTCTCGATTTATAATTGCTCTAATTGCACCCTCAATTGAATTTAAACTTATGATTTTGTGCAATTATACCCGCCGTCATACTTTCAACACCAGCCTTGACTTTGTGGGCCTCTTATATTTTGGTCCTTGATTTCTGATTTGCGCAATTTAACCCTCAATCGACCATTAAACTCTCGATTTAATTCAATTTGGTCCCCAATTTCGCAAAATTTGCTTGGAAAAATTCAAATTGGTCTCTGAAAATTCAAATCTCATCAATTGAACATGAATTGAATTTAAGAACTTGATTTTTCATCAATTAAACCCTTAATAAAATTAATTTGACTAATTTAAAGTATAATCGAGTCCTTGTGCTTGATTAAACCATTCGATTAGACCCTAAATTAATTTTCCAGCATAATTACACTTTTAAATTGGTCAACAATTAAATCAAATTAGCCCATAAAATATAATTATATCTTTTGACTTAATTTTAACATGGATTTATCCGATAATAAATTACTTTCGCCTTAAATTTGCGCTTTCCTTCATTTCTGTGCACAAGAGAGGTACGATCGAGCTCTTGAAAACATCCAAAATTTCACCTTCATTCTCCTATCAACCCTGGCCTCTTTTATTTTATTTTATTTTATTTTTTGTTATTTTTGGGTAGATTTGGGAATGACCCAAAATTGGGTTATGACAATTGTTGTTTAAAAAAGAAATTTTTTTATTTGTTAAGATTTATTCCTCGTATTATTATATTAAAGTGGATCCTGGGATTATTCATGGCACGCGTAAGCTGGCTCGGATTCCCTGATTATAAAAAAGATGTATACATGGCTCGTATTATTATTTTCATTATTTATTAATCACGGTGCGCATAAGGTGATCCGGAGACCCCGATTAAATATATATATATATATATATATATATATATATATATATATATATATATATAATCGGGGTGTCCTTATCAGCTTATTTTGCCACTTATGCAAAAAAAATGTAAAAAAAAAATGGGTTCGAAAATTAGTCAAATTATGCTTTTGTCGAGGATGGACATAAAATTAACAGAATCACACTATGGGGAATATTGGAGAAAGCCTCAAAGATTAATTACTTTTAAGCTAAAACTTTTGTTCAGAACATTCCTAATTAATACTCATTTCTTCTTTGTAAAAAACAATTAGTGTGGTTTTTTTTAAGTTATCATTATGAAATATACTAGACTAAACTAATGTTCATTATTCAAGACTTTTTAGTGCGACAATGTTGTGAATAGTCTGCATAACTCCAGGGTACAATGAAATCCTATTTTTATTTAGCTAGTACTTACATTTTCTTTTGTCCTCGGTTGCGGGTCAATTTTTTTGCATAAAGAGATATTTAAATTGTGATAATTTGGATGAATTCGAGTTAACTTGACTAATTATTTATTCAAGTAAACCCAGAGAAAAAAAAACTAGAAAGCTCAAGGCCTAATAGTCTAATGTCAAAGGATGAAATTTAAAAAAAATCAGGTTAATTTTTGAAACTATCTACTATGATTATAAGATCAAGATGACCATACAAAAGACCAAAAAAAAATTCTTGAACAACAAAATTTTTAATCTTAAAAAATCAAAAAGAAAACAAATAGTAACTAAAAAAATGAGAACCAAATGTGATATAGTGACTAATACAAAGAAATCAATGAGGGACTTATCAAGAAATACAATGAAAAAGGAGAAATTATAAGAATAATAATCAAAATTGAATAAAACACAAACAAATTAAAATGTCCAGGGACAAAATTGAATGATAAAATAAATTAAGAAAATGACATAAAAGAGCAATTTAAAAATAAGAACTAAATTTGGAAAAAAAAATGTTGAGGGGGAAAATTGAAAGAAAGAAACCAAGAAAAGGATAAAAAAAAGCAATTAAGAGAATAAGTACCATATTTAACATAAAAACAAAATCGAATAAAAAGGGACAAAATTAGAAAACAAATTTGAAAGAAATCATGTCAACATATGTTGATTTGTTTATCAAAACAATATTCTTTTTACTTTATGTACAATAAAAAAAAAACCGATTGACCCATGTAACCTTGGTTATTCGACCTAACCCGAGACATGATGGGGACTCATGGGCCGAGTTTTAAAAGCATAATTAAAAAAAAAATCAAATATGATATGAAATTAAACAATAAAGATAAAATTACAAAAAAAAATCAAGAGAGAACTGAAAAATAAAAGGAATTGCAATCATAAGAGAATAAGGATCAATTTCAACAAGAAAGAAAGAATTAAAATCAAATGATTAGGGTTTAAATCAAAAAATAAAATCAATTAAAAATAGATTAAAAGCAAAATAAATAGAAATCAAAAGAATGAGGATCAATTTTTTTTTAAAAAAAAAACAAATATTAAAGAATAAATTGAATAAATAAATAAATAAATCAAACTTGATACAGTTAAATCATTGAGGAACATTTTGCAACTTTACAAGGCCAATATATCTTTTGTGGGAGAGGAGAGAGATAAGAGGGGGAGAAGAAGAAAAATTCATTGGAGCTCAAATTTACACCAAACAAATACTAGACATAAGAAAAAGAAGGATTAAGGAGAGATTTCATAGGAATTTGGCTTAGGAAAATAAATAAATGGATTAATTATTTCGAGTTAAGAATAAGTAATGATACTAATGAGACATATTGATATCGATAAACATTTCGAGTGTGATTACCTATTCTAGATCGGAAAGTTAATAATCTCAAGTTTTCTAACATTAACAAAATAATAGGTAATTAGATGTGATTAATAGTTGATTAACTATTCCTAGAACAGGAGCAGTTAGTTATATTAATTCGTCATATTGATATCAACTTGTTAATGTATTTACTTATATGAATGATATGGAAAAACCTTTGAAGTACATTAAATTTATTAATAATGATAATTATTTTAAAGAATTGGAAATCAACTAGCATTATCAAGTGGAAGTTTTTTTGCAGTAAATCGGTCAGGACATGAATATAATAGGAGGATTATGATAAATTACATGTGTCAAGTGAAATGCTAGTGAAGTCATAATTTTATCTTTCTTTTTGTATTTGAAAGCTTTTCTATTTACCTTGGTATATATTTATGTATGAATGTTATTTGTCATTTTCAGGTACACTAGGTTCACACCACAAGTAGACTTTTATTAGTGAAAATTTTGCTATTAGTCATAAGAAAATTAATTTTGCAATTCGAGATACATATTTTCCATGAACTCGAATATGTAATATAATTTTGTAGATTGGATGCATGACTTAAATTGATGTTTAAAATTTTAAATAGCCATAATCTATGCATGTTGTTTGTTGAATTTAGACTTTTACGTGAATTGTAATTATATGATGTCATTTTATTGATATAGTTTATGTGAAGATATTCTATAAGTCTTGTATTATGCATTATCATTATTTCCATAAATTTTACTTTTTGATATCGGATATAAAGTGTTAAACTGATGATGTTTAGTTGTTGGGGTCTAAGATGTTAGCTAAGATCATGAAATGATAAATTTGGAAGGAGATTTTGATTTAGTTGATAAATTGGGATCTTTGGATATAGGAGAAATTCTGTTGAAATTTCAATAGTAATTTCGAAGCAAATTAAAAAAATACCTGAAAATTTTAATTTCTTGTATATGCTATTCCAGAATTTGGATCGTTATGATTTGATACCAGAACAATTGGTTTTTATTCCAAGAATGGAAAAAATGATTAAAATTTTAAAATGTACTGTAGGATGATCCAAACAGAAAACATATTGATTTACCCTCGTACAGCCTATTTGGCCCCCTTGATGATAAATATCATTGCTACTTATATACTAGTGACATCAACTCACTTCAAGAAAGGGGAATCGACAAACCATCAAGAGGGTTTTAGTCCTTGACAAGTAACTAGAAATGTTTGAAGTAGTGAGACAGTCAAACGGGGCTCAACTTAATTAAGACACCAGCAGTTGCAACTTAATTAATGGAATAGGAATAGTTGGAGTATCTGGCTCAACTCCTAGACAAGATAGAGTAGTCACTTTGTAACTTCCTTGCAGTGGCTTGTAGAAATATCTGAATCAGCTAGGGTTTCATATTGTTGGTTATGGATGCACCACGTGCATTGGGAGTTCTGAAGATATAGATGACACTGTGGCATCAGCTATCATTAAAAATGGTAATTCTTTCTAAATGCAATTCTTTTCCTGAGAGTGTCATTTCTTTTCTCGAGCTCTTTCAACAAGTGCACTAGTCTAGACTTCTTCAAAGGTAAAATCAACACTGTTAATGGATGGAACCATAAGCTCCTTGGCGATGTTGGCATGTTTAATACCCTAGCTGACAAAAAGGATAGAAGCAACAACTTGTTTAGGATTTTTGATGCCTGAGGTGCTTCTGTTGTAAAGATTGGGAATTTTGATGCCTCAGCTCTTATAGTTTTTGTTGCTTTTGACAAGAATGTGAAATGATGCTTGTTCGCATGTCTTGCATGTCAAAAAGTCTTCGATCAAGTTGTGTGGAACATTTGTAAGGCTTGTTTCAAGTGGAAAAGCATTGCCTACCAATCCAGATTGCCTGTATTTGATCAGAAAGGGCTTTATCAAGCTTGTAACGTAGGCTTAGATTGTTGGCTATGAAAAAAAAGATATTTTAAGTCTTAAAAAGTATTTGAAGGTTGTCTAGACTAAGGACCATGAGTGCTTACTCTCAAAGCTCTTTTTGGTCCTTATAATTGATTTGCATAATGACCAAACATGCCCCCCGGCATTTTGTTTGGGCTTTCTATCATGGGTTTTTTAGCACTAATATCATGTTGACTTGACATGCCCCCAGTATTTTGTTTGAGCTTTTTATCATGGGTTTTTAGCACTATCACGTAGCCATTAGTGTCATTAAATATTTTTTTAAAACTAAAATAGCTAATCACTGTTCCATATTACCTTTGGAGGTTCTCGGGTATGCCGATGTCAAGAATTCTTGACATCATTAGCTTTCACCTCGGAAAGCTAATCCAGTCTATAAATTTTGCCTATATCGACGTCACCCGCCGATATCATTAACTATTCTGAAACCAAATAGTTAATCGAGTTTATAAATTTTGCTGATATCGACGTCACCGCCAATATCATTAACTATTTCGAAATCGAATAGTTATTCAAGTTTATAAATTTTCCCGATATCGACGTCACCCGCTGATATCACTAACTATTCTGAAACCGAATAGTTAATCAAGTTTATAAATTTTACCGATATCGACGTCACCCCGCCGAAATCATTAACTATTCTGAACCCAAATAGTTAATCAAGGTTTATATTTCTCCTCCCACGTACCGGTAATGCCGATGTCAACTAGCTTGTTTCTCTCTTTCTTTCTATATATATATATATATATATATATATATATATATATATATATATATATATATTTCCATCACTTAACCTTTCCTTTACCCCTTTTCTTTTTCCTCATCAATAAGCACCAAATTGTTTCTTATAGTTCAATAGTTAGTTAAAATAATTATTGACTAGAGGAGATATAGGTACCAAGTACCTACCTGTAGTAAACGCTCGACTTGTGTTCCCCTGTTGTTGATGTACTCATCCCATGGTTCCTCCTGAAACCACAAACACCCATCATTATTCCATATTAATCCACATCACACACAACAACAACAACAACAACCACAAACACCCATCATTATTCCATTTAATCTCACTCATTTCTGCATTTTCCCAACATTTTTTGTTAAAAAAAACCCTAATTCCCAATTCAAGAAGAATCATGAACTTCTAATCAAATTGAAGTTAATTTCATAGAAATTGGAATTAGAACTCCTTACTTGGATGGAATCTAACTTTACTTCACAAATTTTGGAAGAATCTTAGCCTTCTTCTCCTTGTATATAACCAGCCACTCTTCTCCCTCTTTTCTTCCCCAATTCTTCACTTTTCTTCTTGTTAATTCTCCACTTGATTGTGTTCTTCTACTTTAGAATTTCAAGGCTTATATGGGTTTACTAATTTTGAGTGTTTACTCCTAGTTCATGAAGAAAAAATCTAAAATTCTCCCCCCCCCCCCCCCCCCACTCCTTCTTCTAGTTACCAGTCGGCCATGGGTGAGAGAAGGGATGGGTATTTATAGTCCCATCTCTTCTTAATTCCATTTTGGCCCTGTTTCTTTTTTTTTGCATAAATTTGGTATTATAACAACAATTTGAATTATTATAAACCTCCTCCCTCTTTGTATACTTTATTCTCGGGTTTCATAAAATCCACTCGCACTTTTCACATGTTACATGAACAATAAAATGGAGGGTGACCGATAGTGACGAGAGGCTGTGCCATTTCGGCCTTAAAAAGAAAAAACTAACAAATCAAAGGCTTAACATAACACACACATACCCCCGACACCCCCAATTCATTTCCCCTCAATTCAAAATCTCAAGTCCCTAACTTGTTCTTCCCACGATGGCACCACCCTTATCGACTCTTCACTTCTTCTTCCCCAATTTTCTTCTCACGGTGTCACCCCCATCATTTTCTTCTTCCCTAAATTTCATCCCACGTTGGCACCCCTATTGTTCTGTCTTCCCTTAATTCTTACCACAACAACACCCCCATCATTTCTTCTTCCACGACAGTGACTGGCGGCACCCCCTTTAAAAGGTACACATCTTTGGGTTTTTTTATGGTTTAAGACTCAACCAAGATCTTGGGTTACTTGGAACCCAGGTCAAAATTGTTTGTGATTTATCTTAAGAATTAAATTGTTTGTGATAATTGATAATAGTTAAGAAAATTATGGATTACAATGAGAACCCACCGAATAATTTAGATTTATAAATATATTAATGATTTATGTATTTATGCTATAATTTTTATGTTTGACTAGGGTTTTATGTTTGGTAAGTAATTTCAGGTATTCCTTTTGTTATTTTGTTCCTTTCAAGCTCGTAATTTTTTGTTGTATTTCACTTTATACTTGTTGTTTTCCAGTGTCCTGTTCATTTGTTTTAAAATTAGTACCTGTTTGGCGTTGTGGTGCGATCTGCGATTGCCAGATCGCACCACAACATTGGTGTTTGGTAAAAACCAAACACCGGTTTGAGAGGTGGGTCCCACGCCCACTTTTTATCTGAAACGGCGTTCCGCAAAAAGCAGGAATGTGATACTTATTTTATGCTGATTCGGGAGTCACGATCTGCGATTTATATGTGCGATTAAAAATATATCCGTTGTACCCTTATCTTCACGATCTGAAATTTGCTAAAAATCCTTATCTTCTTTCTCATCCGAACCTATAAGGCTCCCTTCTCTTCCTTCTCTTCTTCTCCACACTTCTCTTCCTTCTCGTCTGCACCAAGCAACGTCCACACCCTTCTCCTTCTGCCTTCTCCTCTTCTCCCCACCCTTCGACTGCCTTCTCTCTTCTTCTCTTCTTCTCGTCTGAAAAAAACCACGCCCTTCTCCTCTGCAACCCTCACAACAACCCTCTCTAGAAACCCACTCTCCTTCTCTGCCAGTTCAAGACGATCCGGACTCACCACCAGCGCACTCTCCTTCTCTTCCAGTTCAAGATGACCTGTCGGTCATCAATGATTCTATCGACCGTCATCGCCACCACCTTCATCGCCGTCCAATACCTAAGCAGCCAAACCACAACCGTCCGATTCTTCTTCTCAACCGTCTGATTCGCAACAATCTCGCTGAAATCGGTGAGTTTGAAAGTTGGTCTCTCTAAATTCACTTCCAATTTCTTGCAATTTAAAAATCGCCCTGTTCTCTCCTCTGCTCACAGATCCCATCTTCTCCACGCAACACCCTCACTGCACCAGCACAGCGATAACTTGTAAGCTCTTGTTTCTGTCAAATTGTTGAATTAATATGTGTATTTGTTTATGAAATTGCACTATATATTTTATGTTGAAATTGTTGAAATTGCCGTGATTTTTTTGATGAACTTGCTGTGAGTTTTATCTGTTAAATATCTGTGAAATTGTTGAAATTGCTGTGGGTTTTTTCTGTGAAATATGTGTGAAATTGTTGAAATTCCTATTAATTTTTTCTGTGAATTTTCTGTGAAAATTTTGAAATTGCCGTGAGTGTTTTCTGTGAAATTTCTGTGAAATTGTTGAAATTGCTGTGATTTTTTTCTGATAATTTTCTGTGAAATTGTTGAAATTGCCGTTAGTGTTTTCTGTGAAATTGTTGAATTTGCTCTCATTTTTTTATGTGAATTTTCTGTGAAATTGTTGAAATTACTGTGATTTTTGTATGTGAATTTTCTGTGAAATTGTTGAAATTACTGTGATTTTTTTCTGTGAATTTTCTGTGAAATTGTTGAAATTGCTGTGAGTTTTTTCTGTGAAATTGTTGAAATTGGCCTTCTGTTGAAATTGTTTCTTTTCTTTTATTCTAAGCCTGGAGATGTTGGTTTTTATCGATGTGAGTTTGCTTTTCTTATTTCATCATTGATATTGTTAAAAAAATTAATTATTGTTCTTTGTTTGATCTTTGTATTATTGTGATTGATCAGGTCTGCTTTCTCATCTGAAAGTTTATTGGTTGATTAGCGTGCAGCAGTTGCATTTCCTTAAATTACGAAGTTTCTTAATGCTCTATGATTGCACGTTTTTACGAATTCCAGTTCTTGAATGCGGTATTGTGTTCTGTAGCACAAAGTTACATAGGATTTTACGGAGACTTTGAAGATTGTGGGATATTATTATGAACGTGAAAGCGAAATTATTTGTGCATTGAATTGTGAATTTTTTTTCAATACATTATCCTTTTCTGATTTAGAATAATATTGATGTGCAAGAATAAAAAATAAAAATAATAAAATAATGAAGGACTATAAAATAATTAATAAACGAAATATAATTCTAGTCCTCGAATAATCAAGTAGAGACGTGATTGGCTATTCCTAAAAGTATCTTTAAATAATATATGTATATTATTTAAGGGTCAAATACATATTTTCCTATTTATATGATTTTTTTTTACTTTTCATAAAACTTGTTTTTCAACTTGTTTTTTAATTTTCATAAATAAATTCTCTTATTTATCTTCTACATAATTGACCCTAGCCATTGTGAAATTTATATATAGTTGTTTTGTTTAAAAAACTATATATAAAAAGAACCTTTCAATATACAAACTTGTAAGAAAACCTTTCTTATTTTTTAATGAAATTTCTTAATTATTTCTTAACTATTGGTTTGGACCCAATAGTTTTTTTTTTTTTCAATTTCATCTTTGAAAGACAGTTTTGGAACTGTCGAGAGATTGGAAAAATTAACTAAAGAAATTTAGACAGAAAGTGATATGGCCTAAGGGTCCAAAGGATATGCATTTAGTTTTTATTTTATTTGATTGTTTGATTACAAGTGCATTGCAAGTATTTACAATTTCAGTATTTACGGTGTTCTTGTTGTACTACACATTGTGTGTTTTAGTAATCGTTCGTTCATAGTATGTAGTGCCGGTTTGTAATGTTTATTTGTTGTTCTTTGCAAAGCTTCACGACATAGCATGGAAAATTCTAAGTCAGGTGGGAAAGCTAAATGGAGTAAAGAAACCTTGCATATATTTTGTGATATATGTATTAGGGCAATTGATATGGGTATGCGATCGGGTTCGCATTTTGAAAAAGGTGGATGGAAATATATTGTAAAATCATTTGGAGAAAAAATGGGTAAACCGTTGCAGAAAGAGCAACTGAAAAATAAATGGGATGTTTGTAAGAAAGACTGGCGGTTGTGGAATAAATTGATTGGTGAAACTGGTGTTGGATGGAGTAATGAATTAGGAACAATTGCTGCCAGCGATGAGTGGTGGCAATCACGAATTCAGGTGATATTTTGTCATGCCATCTTTTTCAACAATGTTATTATGTTGTGTGAAGATAATGACAAGAGCATTAATTTGTTTATGTAGGAAAATAGAGGAGTGAACAAATTTAGACAGACCGGAATCGAGCCTTCATTGAAGTTTAAATTTGATAGAATGTTCTCTGGAATCACGGCTACCGGACAACATGCATGGGCACCATCATCGGGCACATTACCTGGCAGTGACGACAATTTGGAGACATTAAATGTCGGTCTACAAGGTGCTGATTTGGAGGAAGGAAGCGGGGACTCGGATGAGAATGTGAATACAAATTTTGAAAATTATCATTCTCGAGGCGTTGGGGGGGAGCATATATCTAGTAGTAGCAACACCAAGAGCAGTGGTAAACGAAAAGAAAGAGAGCAGCCGGAGCCAAGAGCTAGAAAGAAAAAGTCATCTTCCATTGGTGCTCAACTAGTATCAATACAACAACAGCTTCTCGACAGCATGTCTAGTAGGAGTGATTCAACTTCTGCAAATAAAGGCTTGCCAGGCTGTAGTATTCCTGAAGTTATGGCTGAGCTCCAATCAATACCTGGTTCGACAGATGACAAACAATTTTTGTTTCGTGCCACGAAGTTTCTACAAGCGCGAAAAAAAATAGAGAAATGTGGGCTAGCATCATAGGTGTTCAAAAAAAATACCGTTGGCTTCAACTAAACATCGCGCCTTGAGAAAATTATTAACTGCAATGCTCGTACTTTGTTTGACTATATGGTTTTCATATTTTTCTTAGTTTTGGATTGTAACGTCACAAACAAGTAATTTGTTGTGCAAATGTTTTTCTAGTACGACTATGAAATTGTTGTGCTCATTCTTATGAATGTTTGTTTGGACTAGTTTTAAAACATATCGTGACGAATATTCTGAACATCATATTGTTTTCTAGAATGTATATCGTGACTCAAATTTTTTAATGTCAGCAGGTTTGCGCTTGTTCTCTAGATATGGATGATGCACATTTTAATGCTCTACTTAATGGGGATTTTGAAGATGACTATGACAATGTTATGGATCGTGTTATTGAGCACATTAACTATGGTGCTGATGAAGGAAACAATAGCACACACGTTGATGGTGGAAACAATAGCGACAACGATGACGATGACGATGACGATGACGACAGTAGCGACGACGACGACGATGACGATGACGATGACAATGAAGATGAGGCAAATTTTATACGGAGAAAATATGATGATGACACACTAATTTTAAGCATGGCTGGAGCATTAAACCTATATTATAATACTTATATCCAAAAAGAACCATGTATGGTTTCATACAATACAGGGATGCGTTGGTTGAATGACATTTTAAGAGGTCATTGGAAACGCTCTGTTAACATGTTTAGGATGGACACAGACACTTTGCTGGGTCTGTGTAATGATTTGGAAACGCGCTATGGTTTAAAACCTTCGTGGAGGATGTGCGTACTCGAGAAGGTAGGAATGTTTCTATTTACTCTTGCAGTTGGGGCATCAAATTGACATGTGCAAGAAAGATTTCAGCATTCAGGCGAAACTGTAAGTAGATGGATGAAAGAAGTCCTTAAAGCATTAAGTCTGTTTGCTATAGATATCATCAAACCAACTGATCCAGACTTTACCAACACACCGCTACAAATTGCGATGAATCCAAGATTTATGCCACATTTCAAGATAATTTTTTAAGTTTACATTAAATGTAGTTTGCTCTAAAATTGTGTATTTTGTTTGAATATTTTTATCCTAATTAAATTTTTTTGTACCTGTAGAACTGTATTGGTGCAATTGATGGGACACATGTTCGTGCCACGATTTCACCCGAATATCAAATTCCTTTTATAGGTAGGAAAGGTGTCCCAACACAAAACATCATGGTGGCCTGTAGTTTTGACATGCAATTCACATTTGTATGGGCAGGATGGGAAGGTAGTGCGCACGATACACCTATTTTTCTCGAGGTTATAGACAGTAGGAGTATCAAATTTCCTAAACCGCCTGAAGGTTGTCATTTATTATTTCTTACAGATATGATAATTTCAATAAATTACTATTCATCTTTTTATATTGAATTAATATACAAGTTGAATTTTGTTTCTATTTTCAGGAAAATACTCTTTGGTTGATGCCGGTTATCCGAATGAGTATGGATATTTAGGTCCATATAGAGGGGAGCGATATCATTTCCAAGATTTTCGACGTTGGGGTGAACCAAGTGGATGACGCGAAGTATTTAATCGTGCACATTCATCACTACACAATGTGATAGAACGAACATTTGGAGTATGGAAGCAAAGGTGGAGAATTTTGCAGTGCATGCCAGCTTATCCTTACAAAACACAGGTTGCGATTGTTGTTGCATCGATGACACTACATAACTATATTAAAAGGAGATCGCAAGATGATGCTGTTTTTGTTGAATATGATCGTAATCCCGATTATATCCCAGATGAGTTATTACCAGATGTTGTTGCGTGTGAAACCAGTCAGAGTTTGCGCAGAAATTCACGTATGGATATTGTTCGCGAGGGCATTGCAAATAGTTTGATGGGAGAATGAAATGACGTTTCCATATTACTTGAAGTATTCACATTAATAGAAATTGTTTTTTTATTTTTAAATGCGTTTTTAGAAGTTATATATATATATATATGACAAAATTACATAAAAAAATAATATACAAAATTATAATTACATAATTATAATTTTGTATAATAATAATCTATTAATTTTGTATAAAATTAATCTATTAGTCAGTTTAAAATAATAATAATACATTTTATTGTTATGATTATTAATCTACAAAATTTCAAAAATAATTTATATATGTATGTGTCTCATTTAAAGTAATTTCACAAGTTTGTCTAATCTATATATTATTTAAAAAATAAAAATATATGTATGTGTCTCCTTCTCTTCCTGCTTGTCTTCGGATTATTTGTGTTCCAGGTGGTTGGGTTCTTGTAAGAGCGTGGTCTGTAGTCTAATCTATAAATTATTTATATATATAATATTTATATATATATATATATATATATATTATTTTTGAAACATAATATTTGTTTTTTCATTAATTATTAATTACATTATATTATTATAATAAATGAAATTTACAATATATATATATATATATATATATATATATATATATATATATATATATATATATATATATATATATATACCCTTTAAAGTAATTTCACAAGTTAAAAGCAATATGAAAAGTTTGGTAACCAAACACCCAAAACTGCTTTTTTTTTTCAACCTCCAACTCAACCACAGTTTTAACCGTTTAAAACACTTAACTGCTTATTTTGCAACACACAAAAAGCGCTTTTTTTGAAACTGCTTTTTTTCAACCGCAATCGCAAAAGCAAAAGCAATGCCAAACACACTCTTAGTTGATGCTGAGGTTTAGGGATTGAGGTTAAATGTGTGGTGATGATGTTTATGTAGCGATTATCTGGATTAAAAAGTCATGATTGTCTAGTGGGATTTTTTTTTTGCGTTTGCATTGTAAGAGCAAGTCCAATGGTAAAAGCCATTTTGGAGAGCTAAATCTCTAAAATGGCTTTTTGAATAGTGTAAATATAGTTTTTTTGTCTATGTTTACTCCAATAGTAAAAGCCATTTAGAATAGCCATTTTTTATGTCATTTTAAATATAATGAAATTATTTTATATATAATTTAATTATGAAAATAATTATACAATTAATAGAAGTAAATTATATAATTGAATAATTGCTTTAAAAAAAACCCAAACATTATAATTATTAAATTTTTAATTATATTTAAATAAAAAAAGTACCATAAACATTTTATTGGTTAATTTTATTTGACATGGAAAATCCAAAAAGCCCAGTGAATATCCAAGATCTATTTCCTGTAAAAATATAAATAATCCAAATTCAATACAAAACCCCCATTTGTATATCTACATTAAATAATTGACAGCAGACAATGGAGAAGAAAATCGATGAAGAGTTTTAATTAGTTTGTACAATATTCCAATAATATATCTGCATTATTTTATTTTTTGGCTTTTTGGTTGAAACATGTAGAAATAGCAGTTGCACATGAAAATAGCTATTTTGCCTATTCGAATGCCTCTTGCGTTGGAGAAGAGAAAACTAAAAATAAAAGGTAAAAGGATAGTTTTTTAGGTTTTGCTTGTCTGATGGCTCGTCGGTTGGACATGCTCTAAGAATTTAATTCGTCAATAAGTAAAATATCAATTGAATGCTATTGGGGTCTGATTTTGCTAGAATTGATAAGTATTACTTTTTGAAGCCCTGTCTTGATGTGAGTTAGCTATTTTGAAAATGGTTTTGGTTCATAGTTTGTGAAAAGAAAGAACTACAATGTTCTCATTTTTTCTTAAGAATAAGTTGACAATGATATTATGCAACTACTGGAGCATGGATAGAGAAGGGTAGGCAAGTCTGAAACATTTTCTGCTTTTTGATAATAAGGTTGAGACAACTCATGGATTTTTTGAGAAGCTTCTTTTCTGGAAACTAAGCTCCTATTTATGGTTGTGGATGACTCATCTCTTCACTTGGCTAGCTATGTCACTCTTATGCATAAATTCAAAATTTTGTTCTGAAATCCCATCATTCCAAATTTTGTGTTTGTATTATATAATTTAAAGTTAATTTATCTTGAATTTGAGTTATGTTTGTTAAATTAATATTTTATTTTTTTTCACATATATAATTAATTAATTATATATGAACAGTACAATCCCAAAACAGCACGTCGAAACACTCCAAAACCAAAATATTTTGTTCCAATTGAAAAAATAAAACACCCACTGAAGCGAAACTAACAACTTTGGTTCTTAGGATGATGCCAGCGAAATCCATATTTCATAGTGGTAAGTTGACCAGGGTATCAAATACTTTTTATGCCACTTGTTTGCTTGGACACTGGACTCAAAATTGTACAAGCCACAACATTGCAGGTTCCGATTTCCTTCTCTAGAGACAATCTTATACTAGTTCATTTTACAATTTTTACTCCAGAAATGACACTTTATTCTTTAGGTGAATCGGGAGTCTAGTGATGATTTATGTGCATTCAATAGAGCGATCAAACATCAGATGCCAATTTAGATGACCTTTTTGCGTTTTGAGTAACTAGTGGAATCATACAACACACTTCCAATTATCTTCACCCCATACACCAATCCTAGTAAGACTTGCAAAACCTCCTCCATGTCTGGTCTAGCACAAGGCAATCTACTGGTACAGAAAACCCCCAATTTCAATACATTGCTTATCTCATCCAAGTAACAAGCCTCCTTTATCCCTTGTCTAGGGATTCGACTATAGGCTTTCCTTCTTGCATGTGACTCAAACCTGAAACCCCTTTTAGAAATAGGAGAAATCAAAACTAATGAACCCATAATTATAAATTCAGAAGGAACAATAATGACTAAACAAAAGGAAAAAGAAAAACCAGAATCAAACAATGCAAGAAATAGCCTAGACAAAACCCAACTAATAACACAAAGAGAAGTTAATGAATTAAAAGGAAAAAATTAGCGATCAAATTATATCATGAGCCATCACGAGATAAATTATCATAACCCGAGAATATATTACAAAAACAAACCAATATATCTTAAGAAATATGACAATGAAGATAGCCAGAAATATTTATTTCGAGGTTCAGGACAAGGAATAGCAGCCTTGGTATCATTATGCAACAACATCAATAGTATTACTAGTCACATCCTCATAAGAACATACTTTATTGGAGAAAAAATAGGACTACAACCTTACCTCAAAGAATTAAGACCACTTAGTGAACATTTTGCCCCCGAAACAAAAGAACCAATAAAAACAGAAATCATACAACAAAATATAGAAATCAAAACCTTAATACAAAAAGAAAAATAAGATATCTTAAAAGAATTACAAAGTATCACATCACATGAGCACAAAATTTAGAAAAAGCAATTGACAGATTAGCTAAGAAAATACAAAACAATAATCCAACCATAGATCATATCACCCAAATTAATGACAGAATCTCACAACTTTTAGACCAAAACAAAACTATCAACTTAAGAGACAAAATGAATACAGTCACACATGAAAATAAAGAAATCAAAGAACTAAAACAAATCTGAGATATTGTTAACACTATCATCGAAAAGTTATGAGCAATAAAGAAAATGTAACCGATAAATCAAAAGACAGATTCCAAATACTACAAGAAATTCAAATAAATCAACTACAAAAACCTACATCTAGTAGTTCACTTCCCCAAACACAGATTATAGATCTCATAGAAAAATCCACAACAATCTTAGGGAAACAAATTAAAGAAGAATTTAATTTCATAAAAACAAAAATGTGAATGTTTTGAAATATACAAGAATACACTTAAAAACACAACCAAAACAAATGAATATATTGAATATTTAAATCATCCAGATTATAGTATTCTACAACGACCACCTCTAATAGGATACAGGAAAAAGACCTTAGACAAAGGAAAACATACAATCTAAATATGAGTACACCATTAGAAGAATGGATTATAAAAATGTCTATAATAGACACAGAAGAACAAGTACAACTTCTAATGGTGTTGATGAATATCAGAATATAAAACAAAAACATTACAATGACATAACCAGCGAATCAGATTATGAAATAAACATTAGAATGGATAGAGCACCAAAATCTTCAACAAATTGACCAGAAGAACGTAGTGACATATCACAAGGAATACCCACACAAATGAATAAAGATAATTAAACAAGAGACATAGATAGAACAACTTCAAGGAATAATCATTTTAATAGGCTAAACCCTAAAGAAACTACTACATTTGGAAAAACGTCAAGACACAGTCCCAATATACCCAAAGATTACCAAATAAAATTTGAACAAGTAATAGGAGGAACAATTCTTAATCTTGATTGTCTAACAAATAGAGAAGAAATGTTAAGCACATGGATAAGACTTATGGACCTCAATATCCAAACATAACGCCTAATAAGTAAAAAAAGCAGACCTACGCAGAAAAGAATATACGGTTAGTGAAAAGGAAAGGGAAAACCAGAACACGTAACAAGAAAAAAAGTTATCAACAAATGACATATGAAAGAGAAGAAAACGTCCAACATGTATTGTGTTGAAAAAGCTTTTTTTTTTTAATAAAAAAGAAAAAAACTCTTACAGCAAACTCTAGCACATACCCGTCCAAAATCAGAGCTACAATCTAAAAACAGAAAGCAACACAACAAAGTTGACGTATGAAAACTTAAAAACTTGTGGCAAGCTTCATGAGTAACAGAAACAGACAAAATAAGATGTGAGGAACATACAAACCAAACAAAATAAATTATCGATTAATAATGAGACGACTCCGCAATTTCCACTTAAAACATATTAAACAAAAGATCAAGTGCTCTAGATAATAATCATGCAGTGAAGATGCAACACCAATGAAAGAGAGAGCGACAATGGTGAAACTAGAAAAGTAGAACAGGTGCACGCAACTGAATTTACCTCAAAAGAAAATAAACTACAGCAGATAGCACAAAATGCATTAAGCCAAGCCTAAAAAAAGGCGAGCAAAGGCAACTCAAAAGAAATGAAATGAAAATTTGTCAGTCTCTAAATGTGAATGAATAAAAACCAATCAAGCAACAAGAGAATAAATGGAGGTACCTGACACTAAGATGGTGAGGCAAGATCTTTCTCCATACTAGAAATTGGAAAACACAATCGCTAATAGTTTTAATAAAAAAGATAGGAGAAGCAAAAATAAAAAACTGAACTAAAAAAGCAAGAACGAGGAAAATGAAAGGGTTGACTCGCCAGCGAGTCCGAGCTTTAAAAGAACGGCATACAACACTTGTCAGAATTTGAACATGCAAGCTAAATCCTACCTAGTCGCCACGGATAACCTGGGAAATCATGATTTTATGACCTTAGAAATTAAGTTACTTTTAAGAAACAAAAATCGAAATAGTCATTTAGTAAACATAAATCTAAACTCAAAAATCACGCAGCAGACAAAAGTGCAATAGAGGTTATAAACACAAGTGTTAGGAGTGGATTCGGCAAAGAGATAGGCATAATGGAAATGAAAGATACTCATAGGAAAATTCTAGCTACTGCGCTGGAGTCAACGCTGCCGCTACCGCTGGTTGTGCGTAACTTTGTTGTGGGTAAGCCTGCTCAAATCATATAAACACCATTAGTAATAGGAAGTAAGATTTCAAAAAAAGCAAAAGTAGTTTCTTCATTCCAGCAATAGACAAGTGAACCTTGTATAGCAAAGGGGCGACCCAAAAAAAATGAAATAGAAAAAGGTCACTAACATTGTAAACAAAGTTCAATGGCACAAAATGATATTTGCAGGGAACAAGAAGGTTAACGATGTCATTTTGTTTGGACCACTAATACTGAATGTGAATAGGGAAGCAATATAAATGCAAATGACCTTCAAAGTCCAAATTGTAGTAGTACCACACACAAGAGTAAACAATTAAAAGATAAACTCTAGACCACGCCTTATAAACATGTACTTTTTATAGACCAAGTTACATGAAGAGAGGAAGGAGATAATGATGTGTATCTTTTTTTTTTGTGATGCAAGGAAACCCCCACCCCTGGAAAGCGCACTTCGTGGGCCCAGGTGAGCAAGTAAATTCCTAGCTGTGCCAGGATCTTACAAAGGATACACGTCGTGACTCAAACTTGAGACCTGCTGCGCAGATCGCAAGCCCTTTGCTATCACGTCACGCCTCCTATGACGATAATGATGTGTTTCCTGATAGGATACTGTAACAAACCACCGTTATTAAAGGGAGGTTATTTGAATTTTCATGGGGCACTGAAAGACCTTAATCCCTTCAATATCCAGATAATAAAGCAAGTTCATACCGTTACTGATTCAGACATCATGTGAATTATGAAAGCTGTAATAGTAAGAAAAAGGGCAAGGGAAAGGGAAAAAAAAGAAAAGAAGAAGAAGCAACAACAGCACAGAGAAATCATAATCACCTATGACTAGGAAATTAAGTTAAAAGGATACCAGGTTTTTTACCTGGGTAGGATAGGTAGGAGGATAAGCACCATAAACAGCACCTTGAGCAACTGATGTAGGGACTTGAGGACACGTATAGCTGCCTCCATAACCACCATATGCGACCTAATTACATAAAAAAATATTAATAATTGGAATATCACTTTCATGAGGTAATCGATAATACTGCTTGCAAGACACTTGATGGCTGAAGAAGACAAGCATGCAGCGTCAATTCATTATCAAATTACTAGCGCCCTCGAGTAAAAAGTTCAATAATAACATTGAGAAAAGGTAATCTACTTGTTGGTTAAAGCCTGGAGTCCACTGTTGCGTCTGTACTTGCATGACTGGTGGCCAAGCTTGAGGCTGTAAACCATAACCAGCAGTCCATTGATTCTGTGCCTTGTATAAGCCCCCATCAGAGACTGTGGAGGTGAAGTGCCATCAGAGTAGGGTTTGGCTATTTTTTCCGTATCCGAAGAAAGGTAATCCTCTGCATCGTTCTTTTTCAACTCTAACTTGCTACTGTGGGGTAAGAAGAACTTGGCATGCCGATCAACAGCCTTCTTTATAGATTGAGCATCTCCAAAGATACCTAAGAACTGATGGGGCAAAACCAACGAAAACACAAGAAATGTGATGAGAAAACTAGGCTCAGCCCATTCCAACACCAGAATCCTCAGCCAAGACACTCGGCACCTCTTAAGGATAACCATTGCCAGCAACATGTCCAAAATCAATATCATATTAACATATATTCATTGTGCAGTGACTAAACAAGAGTATGCCCTGTAATACACTAACAAATTGAACAGTATGCCAGATTGTATAACAGAAGGAAGCCTGTAATTTGTTAAAATGTAAACCAAATTAGATTTCAGAGTCTACTTATGCCTCCTTGACACACACCTCAAAACCACAAAGCAATTTTTAACACCCTCTTCAATGGAATAGCAAATTTTTTGAACTTCTAACATAGTAGTCCCGATATGAATGGAGAGAAAAAGAATTCTGCATGCATGCCAGCATAATGTCATATAACTGTTAACAATAAGGTAACTGTAAGCCAAAATTTGATTAAACTATTGTATCAGAAGGTAGATTTCAAAATGGATAAAAGAAACATTGACCACCTCCAAAACGATGCAAGATAGCTCTTCCCTCTTAACAGCACTAGCAGTATTGACACTGTCTGAGGTGGTCAAAATGAAGTAATCAACCAACGAATCAAGATAATCAATTTGTTTTGGCTGTGGCAATAATGTCTCAAGATGTATCAGGGCTTGCATACAAATGTAACAACAGAATATTAGTATCAGGAGAGCATTGTAGGAATTATAGCTTAACAAAGATAGTGTTTTCATCCTCAAGTACAGAGAGATAGAGAAGAAAACTCAAGAAGCGGCTTTGAAAATTGGGCATTCTGAAGTGCTTCAACTAGAACCTTCCTGGCTTTCAGTAAGTTTTTTGATGTCTGCATTAAAAAGAAGTAACAAAATATCATTGCAGAGAATGAAAATGTCAAGAATATTGGCCCAATACATCAGGCATTTAGCATAAATGGTAACAAGAAGAGAAAAAACAGTATACCAGGAAATCATATATGAAGTTATACATACACAACCATTAGAAGCCAAAGATTAAAAAAAAAAGCCTCACAAATAGGCACACCACACAGACCTACCAAATATATGAACTGAGCATATTGTGCATAGAATGCTGGCAACACTAGTGGAAGCTCTTTTCCCTTTTCAATGGCTATGGCCTGTTCATATAAGGAGAAAGCATCTTCAAGATTCCCCTGGGTAATAGAAGAAATGATGAAGTCAAACCATGGGGGGCATCTCAATCACAATTGAGAAGTCATAAAAACTTGCTAAGGCTATCTTACCAACTGACGCTCCATGTTTGCATGCTTAGTGATTGCTTCAAGAAGACCAGGGGCAATTTAAGCATGTACAACTCGGTATGCAGCTCGAGCACCAGGTATATCCCCATTTTGGTCTTTAAAACGCGCCGCAAAGAGGTGAATAT
Source organism: Salix purpurea (assembly GCA_027405865.1). NCBI lineage: Eukaryota > Viridiplantae > Streptophyta > Magnoliopsida > Malpighiales > Salicaceae > Salix > Salix purpurea. The sequence continues at coordinate 448,596 of CM050334.1, forward strand.
CTGGTTGTCTCTGTTAAATATTCAGTTCATACAGTCCAGGCATGATGATGAAAGTAGGTAAAGAAAGAGACTAGGCAAACAACACTGCTAACATGCAGCCATGCAGCTTCATTTTGATCAATGCATTAGACAACTAACACGTTGCAACATTTTGGTTTGTATAGAAAACATAAGAGCAGAATTAAATCCATGGAAATTACCAAAAGTTTACCATGACATGCAATAACTAAAATCAAAAGATAATACAGAGCCGTACAACAAGCCTCGGAAACTCCATGGGGGAGCAGAAAGGCCCCACTATGCATGCAACTCTTCATATTCAATGTACTTCTCCCAAAGGGGGTAAGACAGATAATCTGTTCCAACATAAACTAATCCTCGCTCAAAAAGCCTAATTCCCCCAAAAAGAGACATATAGTTAAGATATAAATATGCATACAGCACAATCAATGCATAAAATTCCATAAACTAGAGACCGGGAATAACACTGAAGGAGAAGGAACAATTCACTCTTAACAGCAGGACACTTCTAAATGCTGCATTTACCTTCCTGATGAAAGCATTCTATGTCTGAAACGGAGCACTGAATGAGCCAGCAGCATTTTGCATATTGATGCACCTCAGAGTCTCAGTTTAAGACAACCATGATTCATATTAACTACATTACTATGATGGCACCCTTGAAAGAAGGAAGGAGAGATGGGGTATAATGAGGCCGAAAAAAAAAGTAGAGTTGGCATACTAAAAAAGAATCAAGCAGCAACCCATACAGTAGCCTAAAATTAAAAGCTTTGCACAAGAGAAAATGTATTCCTAAAACATTCCCATCAAACCTTTCACCATTATGTGAGAAACCACTGTTGCAGGTGTACTGAAATAGTGTTAGAGAGCAACAAAAATCACCAAATACTTGTGACACAGGAAACCAAATGATCATGATTCCAATGTGGGCTGATAAAAGAGCAGATGTATGTACAGCTATTACCTTATAATGGTCTCTGGATCCTCATACATGGATATGGCAAATATACAATAATGCAACCAAATGTCCACTGAGTACGTGACCCCAAGAACAGCCCGTTCATAGACCTCCACAACTTTGTCCATAAAACCAAGGCGTGCTTCATGATCTGCATACTTATTCCAATATCCATAACACAAAGGAAATTCAACCAAAAAAGCAGCAATACACTTTTCGGATGCATAATGTACATGTGAACACGTTAGCTCCACTATAACAAGCACTCAGATTACTGTTACATACATATAAAACAAAGTAAGTTCGGAAAGAATAAGAGTTAACTTCAATTGATAACTGGTATAGCATAGTAATTTGTTTTCCCCTATTATTTAATTATCAATTCCTAATATCCTAAATATTAATTGTCAGTTTAATCATTTGAGGACAGCTGGGACCAGCTAAAAAGATGTCTTGAAGGTAATCTGCTTTTCATCCAACTTATGGAAGATCAAACAAAAACAAATTTATTCCATTTTCTGAAATTCAGGAAGTTCAAAATATCTTTAATTCTCACAAGAAAAAATATGATTGCCAGTAAAAATATGAGCACGGAAACCAGAAATTCATCACATGTATGATATTTCATACCCCAGCCACTTTCTCTGTCTCATCTAGCAAGGCAATCCATGCATCAAAATCCAAAGAATTAGCCTTCACAATGCTCCACAGCCGGTCTTCTTCAGCTGACATTTCTGGCACTAAAGAAAGGGAGAAAGCATTAGGTAACACCTAATAACCGCTGAACAGAATCATCTGCAAGCAGTTTCGGAGGAAAAAGTAGAAATAGAGAGCGTCAATAACATGGAAACATTCATTTCACGAGGAAACAGACTCTCCAGTCGACCCTAAAGAAGCAAGTTATTATATGAGTTCAAGAAAATTATTCATCAGAGTTATTACTGGAACAAGGATTGAAGGACTCCTACATATTTGGCATAAACTTTTCCAGGATTGTATCTTATATAAACTTTTTAACCACAGTTGATCGAACAGCCTACTGTGCTCATCAACCATTTTACTGTTCCCATTTAGATTCAGATTGAAGAGTATGTGAAGCATTTGCAACAAAGTTCCACTATGTTGCATGCATAAGAACAAAACCGTCATGTAAACCACCTAAATGCCTTACCATTTTGTACAACCTATATTCTTTAATGGGCTCTATTACAATCTTAACTAACACATATACATCTAACAAGCATGACAGAAAGACATACCAGAGCCATCCTCGAACTGTTGCACAGCATCAGCTCCACCCACAACCTCTCCAGCATTTCCATTCTCATCTGATAGGACAACTCCAGCTTCAGTACTGGTGTTTCCATCTACAGCTGAATCATACCCCGCAGCTTGAGGTGACACAAAAGATGCATTTTCTGTCACAGCTGCATTGTTAATAGTACTGTCCGTTCCAACGAGAGCCTCTGTCCCACATGCTGCGTCTACATGACCATCTGGCACAATATAGGTAGAATCTGTACCATATGCATTTCCAGTATAAGCTGCCTGCGCTGCAACAAAAGAAGCAGTGAAATTCCCAGCACCCTCTGCAATGTAAACGCCGGGAACAGGAACAATATTTGAAATGGCATCAGAATAGCCATTAGAGGTATAGCCAGCCGCTGTACAATCCATAACTGCAGGTGGTTCAGTTACTACTGTCTCGCCAAAATGTAATGGAGATTATGGGATGGTTCGCCAAAATGTAATTGCAGAATTCTTTTTCTCTCCTTATGAATGGAGAGAAAAAGAATTCTGCATGCCAGCATAGTGTCATATAACTGTTAACAATAAGGTTAACTGTAAGCCGAAATTTGATTAAACTCTTATATCAGAAGGTAGATTTAAAAATGGATAAAAGAAAAACATTGACCACCTCCAAGAAAATGCAAGATAGCTCTTCCCTCTCAGAAGCACTAGCAGGATTGACACTGTCTGACCTGGTCAAAATGAAGTTATCAACCAACGAATCAAGATAATCAATTTGTTTTGGCTATGGCAGAAATGTCACAAGATGTATCAAGGCCTGCATCAAAAGTAACGACAGATTATTGGTAACAGGAGCTTAACAAAGATAGTGTTTTCATGCTCAAGTACAGAGAGAGAGAGAGAGAGAAGAAACCTCAAGAAGCGGCTTTGAAAACCGGGCATTCTCACTAGAACCTTCCTGGCTTTCAGTAAGTTTTGATGTCTGCAATAAAAAGGAGTAAGAAAAAACCATTTAGGAGCACCACACAGAGAAAGAAAATATCAAGAATACTGGCCCAAGACATCAGGCATTTAGCATCAATGGTAACAAGAAGAGAAAAATAGTATAGCAGGAAATCATAACTGAAGTTATACATACACAACCATTAGAAGCCAAAGATTAAAAAAAAAGCCTCGCAAATAGGAGCACCACACATAGACCTACCAAATATATGAACCGGGCCTATTGTGCATACAATGCTGGCAACACTAGTGGATGCTCTCTTCCCTTTTCAATGGCTATGGCCTGTTCATATAAGGAGAAAGCATCTTCAAGATTCCCCTGGGTAATAGAAGAAATGATGAAGTCAAACCATGGGGCATCTCAATCACAATTGAGAAGTCCTAAAAACTTGCTAAGGCTATCTTACCAGCCGACGCTCCATGTTTGCATGCTTAGTGATTGCTTCAAGAAGACCAGGGGCAATTTCAACAACTCGGTATGCAGCTCAAGCACCAGGTATATATCTTTAGCAACCGAACTCCAAAGCTAGCACCATTTTGCTCTTTGAAACGCGCCGTAAAAAGGTGAATATCTGGTTGTCTGTGATAAAAGTCCAGGCAAGATGATGAAAGTAGGTAAAGAGAGAGACTAGGCAAACAACACTGCTAACAATGCAGCTTCATTTTCATCAATGCATTAGACAACTCGCACGTTGCAACATTTTTGTTTGTATAGAAATATAAGAACAGAATTAAATCCACGGCAATTACCAAAAGTTTACCATGACATGCAATAACTAAAATCAAAAGATAATACAGAGCCGTAAAACAAGCCTCGAAAACACCATACCTTGACAAATACTTGAGTTGCACGAGCGAGAGCATTATTTGCAAGATCCATATTCCCATAGGCTTCCATGCACAAGACATAGCGTACCCAATACTCAGTATAATTGGCACATGCTATAATGCATCTTTCATATAGGTTGATCACCTGACTCAAGAAAACATGTCATCACAGTCTAGAAGGTACAATTGAATCCATCACCATATTAACAAAAGGAAAGACACAAAGCATGAAGGAGATATGCATAAGAAATACTACATTGAGGAGCAGAAAGCCCCACAAACATGAAAGGAGGGACCCTCCTTGCCAGACAGAAGATGGTTAGGAAGGCAAGAAGATACCTGCATGCAAAACATATGAATTTTAAGAAGAATAAATTTTAACACATACAGGACCTAGTCCACTGACAAACGAGGGTTTGAAATACTTAGCCTCATAGAAACCAAATCGAAGGCCCATGCTTTAGTCTTAGTTCAATTTCCCGTAAAAATGTTGCTTCATCCAATGGTTTAGCCAATAAAGCATATGATGCAGCAGATATTACTTAACTGTAAGCCATTGTCTAGCAAGGTACAGCTAAAAGCTAAAAACCAAAAAGATCACTGAAGAACTTGAACAAACCCAAATACCTTATTGAAGTCATCCTCTCTTTCTATCATATCCGAATAGTTATGCCAATTTTCAAGCTCTGCGACATTAAGGGGCCGCACATGAAAGAAGGGCCTCCTAATAGCATTTTCAAAGTCATAGATCTTAGAATCAAACTCTTTAGCTTTCTTATATATCTCTTCTCTGACGATGATATACTTCTCCACCTCCTCTGCTTCTCCTAAGCCAGCACTTACAGGTTTAGGAGGCAGTTCAGCTCCATCAGGATGGACCTCTCCTTTTTCTGCCTGGCCACCATCCTCCAGAAGTGTACATGCTCCAGCAGCAGCAGCAGAAGCAGAAGCTTCCACAGCAGTCTTTAATTCTGACAAAGGTCGACTTGCAGCAAAAGCCTTAAATCTAATGGCCACCAAAAAGAACATGTGTAAAACTACACTTCTCATTTGCTTTTTTTGTTAATGCTTGTGTCATGCATCTGCACTCAACAATCATATTTAAGCATAGTAGTTTTCATTGCCCTTTTTTTTCCTTTGATAAGCACCTTGTCAAAGAACAGAAAGGTGAAATCCATGTAAGAAAACAAAGTAGAGAATTTGCAGTGTGGAATCTAGATCCGTATTTGAAGGATCAACCCAAGCATCCAAGTCCATATGATGCATCCATATATGTCTCATATGAATACATCAGGGTAAGTACAAGTCATGGCAATGCCCAAGAGTTGACAACCACCTCTGCTTTCACTGTAAAATACAGTGATAGTTTAAGGAAAACACCGATATGAATCTACTTTCAAGAGAGAGACCTTTTTGGTTGAAATGGGAAAGATCAAGCACATGAGAAATTGCTTGCAATACTGAAGCAGGGACATCACTCAATTAAAAATGAAGTTCACAATGAGGGAGGAACAAGAATCATTAATTCAACAAAACCGTCAAGTGTTACAAAACCTAGTCTTCAGCCAAAACCAACTAATTGCCATATTCAAAACATGGGACAACATTGAATCTAATGCACGCAAGCTTTAATATTGAGAAGATGAAAAAATAAAAGTAAGAACCATAACTAGTTGATCCTAGTCTGAAGACTATTCCTTGTCTTATGCAATCATTATCACAAAATATAGAGTAAACATGGCAGCTACACCAAAATTTATGCATAACAAAACAAAGAATTGTCTGCTCAAACAAATACAAAATAACCAAATATGCAAATGCTAGAACAGAATTCAAAGATTTGATAATTATATAAAAAACCAGGAGAGCAGTGTAGGAATTATAGCTTTACAAAGATAGTGCTTTTGATGCCCAAGTACAGAGAGAGAAGAAACCTCAAGAAGCGGCTTTGAAAATCGGGCATTCTCACTAGAACCTTCCTGGCTTTCAGTAAGTTTTTTGATGTCTGCATTAAAAAGAAGTAACAAAATATCATTGCAGAGAATGAAAATGTCAAGAATACTGGCCCAATACATCAGGCATTTAGCATAAATGGTAACAAGAAGAGAAAAAACAGTATACCAGGAAATCATATCTGAAGTTATACATACACAACCATTAGAAGTCAAAGATTAAAAAAAAAGCCTCACAAATAGGCACACCACACAGACCTACCAAATATATGAACTGAGCATATTGTGCATACAATGCTGGCAACACTAGTGGAAGCTCTTTTCCCTTTTCAATGGCTATGGCATGTTCATATAAGGAGAAAGCATCTTCAAGATTCCCCTGGGTAATAGAAGAAATGATGAAGTCAAACCATAGGGGGCATCTCAATCACAATTGAGAAGTCATAAAAACTTGCTAAGGCTATCTTACCAACCGACGCTCCAAGTTTGCATGCTTAGTGATTGCTTCAAGAAGACCAGGGGCAATTTCAGCATGTACAACTCGGTATGCAGCTCGAGCACCAGGTATATCCCCATTTTACTCCTTAAAACACGCCGCAAAGAGGTGAATATCTTTGTCTCTGTTAAATATTCATTTCATAAAGTCCAGGCATGATGATGAAAGTAGGTAAAGAAAGAGACTAGGCAAACAACATTGCTAACATGCAGCCAGGCACCTTCATTTTGATCAATGCATTAGACAACTAACACGTTGCAACATTTTGGTTTGTATAGAAAACATAAGAGCAGAATTAAATCCATGGCAATTACCAAAAGTTTACCATGACATGCAATAACTAAAATCAAAAGATAATACAGAGCCGTACAACAAGCCTCGGAAACTCCATACCTTGACAAATACTTGAGTTGCACGAGCGAGGGCATTATTTGCAAGATCCATATTCCCATAGGCTTCCATGCACAAGACATAGCGTATCCAATACTCAGTATAATTGGCACATGCTATTACGCATCTTTCATATAGGTTGACCACCTGACTCAAGACAACATGTCATCACAGTCTCGAAGGGTACAATTGAATCCATCACCATATTAACGAAAGGAAGACACAAGCATGAAGGAGATATGCATAAGAAATACTCCATGAGGGAGCAGAAAGGCCCCACAAACACGAAAGGAGGGACCCTCCTTGCCAGACAGAAGATGGTTAGGAAGGCAAGAAGATACCTGCATGCATAACATATGAATTTTAAGAAGAATAAAATTTTAACATATACAGGAACCTAGTCCACTGACAAACTAGGGTTTGAAATACTTAGCCTCATAGAAACCAAATCGAAGGCCCATGCTTTAGTCTTAGTTCAATTTCCCGTAAAAAATGTTGCTTCATCCAATGGTTTAGCCAATAGAGCATATGATGTAGCAGATATTACTTAACTGTAAGCCAATGTATAGAAAGGTACAGCTAAAAGCTAAAAAACAAAAAGATCACTGAAGAACTTAAACAAACCCAAATACCTTATTGAAGTCATCCTCTCTTTCTATCATATCCAAATAGTTATGCCAATTTTCAAGCTCTGTGACATTAAGGGGGCACGCATGAAAGTAGGGCCTCCTAATAGCATTTTCAAAGTCATAGATCTTAGAATCGAACTCTTTAGCTTTTTTATATATCTCTTCTCTAACGACGATATACTTCTCCACCTCCTCTGCTTCTTCTAAGCCAGCACTTACAGGTTTAGAAGGCCGTTCAGCTGCATCAGGATGGACCTCTCCCTTTTTTGCTTGGCCACCATCCTCCAGAAGTGTACATGCTCCAGCAGCAGCAGAAGCTTCCACGGCAGTCTTTAATTCTGACAGAGGTCGACTTGCAGCAAAATCCTTAAATTTGAAGGCCAACAAATAAAACATATGTAAAACTACACTACTCATTTGCTTTTTTTGTTAATGTTTGTGTCATGCATTTGCACTCAACAATCATATTTAAGCATAACATTTCTCATTGCCCTTTCTTTTTCCTTTGATAAGCACCTTGTCAAAAAGCAGAAAGGTGAAATCCATTTAAAAAAAAAAGTAGATAATTTGAAGTGTGGAATCTAGATCCATGCTAGAAGATCACCAATATATATAAAAACAAGGTATTTGAAACTTAACAGCATCTAGAAACACATAGCAACCATTGTGAAGGATAAGAACTTTGTTGAGCACCTGAGATACCAACAAAAACCACATCGAAGTAAAAGCTAATCAATCAGCAGACATTTTGGTAAGACACGGTCAAAAGATCCAGTAAAATACAATTTGGCAACGATCTTATGTTTATTGCAGATGGCATTGTAGCCTGTCATGCTAGATACCTTTCAGATGGCCAGCACCTGTAAAGATGCAATGAATTAAATAATAGATATGCCAAACATGGATTTCAAACCTGGAATTTACTAGAAGCATACATGCAAACATTTTTCTAGGACCTCAAAAACCAGTTAGTGAAGAAAATACTAACTTGGACATAGATCAATAAGGCATCTTAGGTGGATATGAAAAATATTACTAAGGTAGTATTTTCTTAGTTTGAAAATATTACCAAGTTACTCCAACAAAGGCATATTACTCAAACCTAGGAGTAGGATAACATCCACACCAGAAATGGGGATATATACATTTTTTCAAAGTTTCCCATATTTGAAGGATCAACCCAAGCATCCAAGTCCATATGATGCATCCATATATGTCTCATATGAATACATCAGGATAAGTAGAAGTCATGGCAATGCCCAAGAGTTGACAACCACCTCTGCTTTCACAGTAAAATACAGTGATAGTTTAAGGAAAACACCGATATGAATCTACTTTCAAGAGAAAGACCTTTTTGGTTGAAATGGGAAAGATCAAACACATGAGAAACTGCTTGCAATACTGAAGTAGGGACATCACTCAATTAAAAATGAAGTTCACAATGAGGGAGGCAAGAATCATTAATTCAACAAAACCGTCAAGTGTTACAAAACTTAGTCTTCAGCCACAACCAACTTATTGCCACATTCAAAACATGGGACAACATTGAATCTAATGCACGCAAGCTTTAATAGCGTGCAGAGGAAAAAATAAAAGTAAGAACCTTATCCTAATCTAAAGACTATTCCTTGTGTTGTGCGATCATTATCAAAATATAGAGTAAATGGCACCTACACCAAAATTTATGCATAGCAAAACAAATACAAAATAACCAAATCCACTACAGACACATTTCAACATGTAAAAAACGATATTATGGAATTCAAAGATTTGATAATTATATAACACAAATAACTCAATAAATGAGATCAGCTATTAAAATGCAAATGCTAGAACAGAATATTACCTATTGAAATAATCATCCAGCTTTCTGTTAGGAATCTCTAATATTCATGCATAAATCATGGCAACAGAGCCCCACTCTGCATGCAACTCTTCATATTCAATGTACTTGTCCCAAAGGGGGTAAAACAGATAATTTGTTCCAACATAAACTAATCCTCGCTCAAAAAGCCTGATTCCCCCAAAAAGAGACATATGGTTAAGATATAAATATGGATACAGCACAATCAATGCATAAAATTCCATAAATTAGAGACCAAGAATAACACTGAAGGAGAAGGAACAATTCACTCTTAACAGCAGGGCACTTCTAAATGCTGCATTTACCTTCCTGATAAAAGCATTCTATGTCTGAAATGGAGCACTGAATGGGGCCATCTTAGCCTTTATTTGGTGAGATCTTCCCAACAGCATTTTGCATATTGATGCACCTCAGAGTCTCAGTTTAAGACAGCCATGATTCATATTAACTACATTACTATGATGGCACCCTTGAAAGAAGGAAGGAGAGATGGGGTATAATGAGGCCGAAAAAAAAATAGAGTTGGCATACTATAAAAGAATCAAACAGCAACCCATACAGTAGCCTAAAATTAAAAGCTTTGCACAAGAGAAAATGTATTCCTAAAACATTCCCATCAAACCTTTCACCATTATGTGAGAAACCACTGTTGCAGGTGTACTGAAATAATGTTAGAGAGCAACAAAAATCACCAAATACTAGTGACACAGGAAACGAAATGATCATGATTCCAATGTGGGCTGATAAAAGAGCAGATGTATGTACATCTATTACCTTATAATGTTCTCTGGATCCTCATACATGGATATGGCAAATATGCAATAATGCAACCAAATGTCCACTGAGTACGTGACCCCAAGAACAGCCCGTTCATAGACCTCCACAACTTTGTCCATAAAACCAAGGCGTGCTTCATGATCTGCATACTTATTCCAATATCCATAACACAAAGGAAATTCAACCAAAAAAGCAGCATACACTTTTCGGATGCATAATGTACATGTGAACACGTTAGCTCCACTATAACAAGCACTCAGATTGCTGTTACATATATAAAACAAAGTAAGTTCGGAAAGAATAAGAGTTAACTTCAATTGATAACTGGTATAGCATAGTAGTTCGTTTTCCCCTATTATTTAATTATCAATTCCTAATATCCTACATATTAAATGTCAGTTTAATCATTTGAGGACAGCTGGGACCAGCTAAAAAGATGTCTTGAAGGTAATCTGCTTTTCATCCAACTTATGGAAGATCAAACAAAAACAAATTTATTCCATTTTCTGAAATTCAGGAAGTTCAAAATATCTTTAATTCTCACAAGAAAAAATATGATTGCCAGTAAAAATATGAGCACGGAAACCAGAAAATCATCACATGTATGATATTTCATACCCCAGCCACTTTCTCTGTCTCATCTAGCAAGGCAATCCATGCATCAAAATCCAAAGAATTAGCCTTCACAATGCTCCACAGCCGGTCTTCTTCAGCTGACATTTCTGGCACTAAAGAAAGGGAGAAAGCATTAGGTAACACCTAATAACCGCTGAACAGAATCATCTGCAAGCAGTTTCGGAGGAAAAAGAAGTAGAAATAGAGAGCGTCAATAACATGGAAACATTCATTTCACGAGGAAACAGACTCTCCAGTCGACCCTAAAGAAGCAAGTCAATAATATGAGTTCAAGAAAATTATTCATCAGAGTTATTACTGGAACAAGGATTGAAGGACTCCTACATATTTGGCATAAACTTTTCCAGGATTGTATCTTATATAAACTTTTTAACCACAGGTGATCGAACAGCCTACTGTGCTCATCAACCATTTTACTGTTCCCATTTAGATTCAGATTGAAGAGTATGTGAAGCATTTGCAACAAAGTTCCACTATGTTCCATGCATAAGAACAAAACCGTCATGTAAACCACCTAAATGCCTTACCATTTTGTACAGCCTATATTCTTTAATGGGCTCTATTCAATCTTAACTAACACATATACATCTAACAAGCATGACAGAAAGACATACCAGAGCCATCCTCGAACTGTTGCACAGCATCAGCTCCACCCACAACCTCTCCAGCATTTCCATTCTCATCTGATAGGACAACTCCAGCTTCAGTACTGGTGTTTCCATCTACAGCTGAATCATACCCCGCAGCTTGAGGTGACACAAAAGATGCATTTTCTGTCACAGCTGCATTGTTAATAGTACTGTCCGTTCCAACGAGAGCCTCTGTCCCACATGCTGCCTCTACATGACCATCTGGCACAATATAGGTAGAATCTATACCATATGCATTTCCAGTATAAGCTGCCTGCGCTGCAACAAAAGAAGCAGTGAAATTCCCAGCACCCTCTGCAATGTAAACGCCGGGAACAGGAACAATATTTGAAATGGCATCAGAATAGCCATTAGAGGTATAGCCAGCCGCTGTACAATCCATAACTGCAGGTGGTTCAGTTACTACTGTCTCGCCGAAATGTAATGGAGATTATGGGATGGTTCGCCAAAATGTAATTGCAGAATTCTTTTTCTCTCCATATGAGTGGAGAGAAAAAGAATTCTGCATGCCAGCATAGTGTCATATAACTGTTAACAATAAGGTTAACTGTAAGCCGAAATTTGATTATACTCTTATATCAGAAGGTAGATTTAAAAATGGATAAAAGAAAAACATTGACCACCTCCAAGAAAATGCAAGATTGCTCTTCCCTCTCAGAAGCACTAGCAGGATTGACACAGTCTGACCTGGTCAAAATGAAGTTATCAACCAACGAATCAAGATAATCAATTTGTTTTGGCTGTGGCAGAAATGTCTCATGATGTATCAGGGCCTGCATCAAAAGTAACGACAGAATATTGGTAACAGGAGCTTAACAAAGATAGTGCTTTCATGCTCAAGTACAGAGAGAGAGAGAGAGAGAGAGAGAGAGAGAGAGAGAGAAGAAACCTCAAGAAGCGGCTTTGAAAATCGGGCATTCTCACTAGAACCTTCCTGGCTTTCAGTAAGTGTTTTGATGTCTGCATTAAAAAGGAGTAACAAAAAACCATTGCAGAGAAAGAAAATGTCAAGAATACTGGCCCAAGACATCAGGCATTTAGCATCAATGGTAACAAGAAGAGAAAAACAGTATACCAGGAAATCATAACTGAAGTTATACATACACAACCATTAGAAGCCAAAGATTAAAAAAAGAAAGCCTCGCAAATAGGAACACCACACATAGACCTACCAAATATATGAACCAGGCCTATTGTGCATACAATGCTGGCAACACTAGTGGATGCTCTCTTCCCTTTTCAATGGCTATGGCCTGTTCATATAAGGAGAAAGCATCTTCAAGATTCCCCTGGGTAATAGAAGAAATGATGAAGTCAAACCATGGGGCATCTCAATCACAATTGAGAAGTCCTAAGAACTTGCTAGCTGTAGGAAACGGAGAGGAGGAAGAGGATTGAGAGAGAGAATGGGGTTAGTGTTAGGTATGGAGAGGCTGAAGGGTGACGGGTAGAGAGAGAGAAGAGAAAAAACGAAAAGACAGATTGTGTAGAGGAGGATTGGAGATCTGGATCTTGAACATAACATTAGAGTTGTCTGTTGTTTTCATTAGTTTTAGAATAACAAGAACAAGAATACTAATCTCTGCTCTATGTAACTGATTGATTCGCAAGTGCCAACGGCACTCACTAGATTTTACCGTTTTCTGTATTTCGAATCCTCGGCTCCAGGGAGGGAAAGTCTTCTCTTCTAGCGTTTGGTTTATATCTCTTGGAAAGAGAACGGAAATAGAAGAGAAGAAAAAAAAAGTTATATTTAAGTAGTGATGTCTAATAATTAGTAAAATAGTTTTATTTATTTTGGTTTATATTATGTATTAAAATTAATAATATTATAATATTATAACTGGCATGATATGTTGATCTAAGATTTGCTCTAACTATAAAAAACAAATAAAAAAATGATTGACTCAACCTAACCTTATCAAAAACCGAGGTTAACACATGATAAAATATTGTCAAAAAGCCTATTGATTTAAAAAAAAAATTGATCAAAACAAGGTTGCTTTGATTATTTTAAAAAAAATGGGTAAGTTGGGTTCACTATCTCGAACCGTGACCTGAACTTTTCCTTGTGTCAACTCTTGAGTAGGGTATTAAAGTTATTATAATAACCATTTTTATCCTAACATTGACTCGGTCAACTCTGAGTTTAGTTTTAAAACTATATTAATAACTATTTTTATCTTTACATTGACCCTCTTGATTTGTGACTTGTCCTTAATTGACTCCTAAATTAAGTTTTAAAATAATGATAATAATAATTTTTATTTTATATTGACTCCACTCAATATGGTTTTACCCTTTGACATGTGACCCATGTCTTCCTCCAAGTTGAACCTTGAGTTAGGTTTTACAACTTTGATAACTATTATTTTTGTCATTATATTGAATCGGGTCAACGGTCAACCCCAATGACAAAGTAAATATTTTTTTCCCTTAACCATTAACATTAGCAAAAAAATTTAACATCTTTGAAACCTATTAAATTCAATTCAATTCAGTGGTTTAATTGAAATCTCATAATTAAATCCTTCTAAATGTTAAGAACTGAATTTCAAATGTAATTTAGTCTTTAACGGTCTTACAAAAGTAAATTAGAGATCAACATCTTTAATTTACAATTTTAAGGTAGAGAAATTTTTTTTTAAAACTATTTTTTTCAAAATACTCATCTTGCCTTTTTCAAAAGAACTTTGAAGAAATGAAATGAAAGTAACAAGGGTAATATTGAAACACAAAATGAATTGAATTTTATATCTTCCAAGCATATGAATTCAACTTATTTGTAAATTGAACTAACTCATTTGCCCTATTGATGATTTCTTAAACTATTTAATGAGGGTAATAGGTCTTCTTAGTTTTTACAATACGTTAAAAGGCATATTTTCAATTTGACCCTAAAAAATCAAAACATAGATCCGAGTTATTTTGGTCCTTTAAATATGATTTTTTAAAAAAACAAAATTTCAATGTCATGACGGGTAGTTTGGTCTTTCTACCTTGATTAATTAGATCTTATTTTCTAAAAACAGTATTGGTGTATGGTGTACACCCGTCGATACACGGTGACACCCCCTACATTAAAGTGTATGCAGAGCCTCTAGGTGTCCAAATCACCCTTTCCACTGCATTGTTGGAAGAATTGTTATGGCACATGACATAGAAAAGTGGTTGGTTTGTTGTCGACAACAATTTGTTTTTCTTTTTCTTTTCTCTTTTCTTCGATAAAAAAATGTACCTTTAACCACTTTGTGTTTTAGTTCTTAACAAGGTGATTTGCGTGCGCTGCCATGCGCTTTTTCTTATGTAAGAAACTAATTGATTTTTTTGTGTGTTGTAATTAGTTATTTTAATATTTAATTAGTAAAATAGTAATTGATAGAATCTGTTAGAAACGAGTTTTTTTCCGCCTAAAAGTGATTGAATGTTGCTACTGTTAAATTTTTTTTGATAATTATTTAATCGGTAGATTGTACAATTGGAATCGATAAACTTATGTGATAGTTGGGTATGTTTTATTTGTTTCATGATTTTTTTCATTAGCAAAAAGTAAAATTACAATCGTTGAATTGTAGCACAGATGAGTGATTTGTTTTATGCAGCAAATAATTTGATTTATGATTTTGTTTTAATTACTTTGCTAATAATTTAATTGGTAGATAGCAAAACTGCAATTGATCCAATTGACTAAAGATATATTATTTGTTGCTTGCAACATACTAATTGTTTGTTGGGCATGTTTTAACTATTTTCCGAATAATTTATTTGACATATAACAAAAATATAACTGCTAAAAATTATCAAAGATGATTTTTTCATATTTTTTCTTCATATTATTATATTGAAAAAAAATTAGAGATTTTAAAAAGTATATTATTAAAAAAAATCTTCATATTATTAAAAAAAAAAATTCGTGATATGAGATCTTAAATATTATACATAAAAAAAGACACGGGAGTTATTTTTCACAAAAAACAACTTTGACAAATGAATTTTTGTCACAATTATTATAGTTGTTATTATAAATATTATTATACCTAATTAATATTCTAATTATTATTGGTCATACTATCGATGACATCGTCATTATTGTTTAAAAAAGAATTTTTTTATTTGATAAGATTTATTCCTCATATTATTATATTAAAGTGGGTCCTGGGATTATTCATGACGCGTGTAAGCTGGCTCAGACACCTCGATTATAAAAACAAATGTATACGTGCGAAAAAAATCATGGTGCATGTAAGCTGACCCGGACACCCCGATTATATATATATAAGTGGAAAAAATGTAAAAAAAAAAAATAGGTCCGAAAATTAGTCGTGGTGCGCGTAAACTACCATGGACAACCCAATTTAAAAAAAAAGTACAAGGAGAAAACACATTTTACTGTTCATTACTGTGATTTTCATTGTTCACTCATGTTTGAAAGTAAGTGTAAGCTGACCTGGACACCCCGGTTATAAAAAAAACAAAATATATATATATATATATATATATATATATATATATATATATATATATATATATATATAAGTGGCAAAAAAAAAAAAAACAGGAAAAAAATGTTTAAAAAAGGATGGTCAAGAGATTAGTCGTGATGCGCAATAAGCTGGCCCAGACACCCCGGTTATAAAAAAAGAAGCACGGTTATAAAAAAAAATCAAGGGGAAAACACCTTTTCAAATAGTAATGAGAAAAAAAAATCACAGTGCGCGTAAACTGACTCGGACGCGCCGGTCATAAAATAAAACAAAAATAAAACGTATAATTGGCACAAAAAAAGGAAAGAAAATGTAAAAAAAAAAAGGTCAAGAGATTAGTCGTGATATGTATAAACTGAAACGGATACCCGGTTATAAAAAAAAAAAAAGCCTTGTTAAAAAAAACGAAAAGCCCCTTTTCAAACAGTAGTGAACAGTGGAAATCATTGTTCATTAAAAAAATTCATGGTGCGCGTAAATTGACCCGGACATCCCGATCATAAAAAAACCAAGAAAAATGTATAAGTGGCAAAAAAAAACAGTTAAAAAAAATGTTAAAAGAAAAATAGATTTGGAGATTAATCGTGGTGCATGTAAGCTGTTGAAAATTTTGTGGAATATATGAGAAGATCGGAGACAAAATAGTAAAGTAGAAAGGAGAAGTAGCAAACAGGATTGTTGAATTTATTCTATGCTGATAGCAGTAGGAAATTGAAGGAGAAGTGCAAAGTGTCCTCTTGAGGAGATTGATGTATGATGATGCTATCAATTGTGGTTTCTTCTTGATGCTAGCTAAAAAAAATTTGTTATGGAGATTATGGGATGGTTGGCCAAAATGTAATTGCAAGTGGATGATTTCTTTCAAATAACACTTTAAATTCTCCCAAACCATCTTATTTTACAAATAGGTTTTCAATTAAGTTTTCTATTATTGCAATTAAGTCCTTACAATTTGTATGTCACAACTCTTTTTGGTTTTTGAAATAGGTAACAACAATATTGAAGATATATAATCCAATCTAGTTATATTTTACTCTAAATAATGGTGCTGAGATATAAAAGTTCCAAATAAAAAACCAAAAGAAGATTTTACAAATAAAATTTAGTACACCTCTGCGTTTGACGAGAGAAAAGAGAGGGTGTGCGAGTTAAGAGGTGTTGTTCCTAGTATTACTGATATACTAATCTTGTACCATAACAACGATAGAGTCATTGCACATGCAAAAAAACTAAGTGCACATCAATGATCCAAAATATAGTTAGACAAATTCCAGGTGATTAAAAAATCATAAAAAAAAATGTAAAGATAGAACAAGAACCTACTAAATAAGATCTTATAGATCCTCTTACCAAGTTATTGTCATGGTAAAAGCGTTATGGTCAAGTAGAGTGATATAGTATTTGAATACATGAGTGATTGACTTTAGTTCAAGTGAGAGATTATTGTTATATATACCCTGTTGCTAGTTAGTTAGTTACATGTGACATTGATTTTTTTCATAAAAATATATTTAATTTATTAATAAATACTTATTTATCTTTAATATCAATCTAATATTGGATCAATGAATCTAAAGTAAAAGACAAGGTTGCTTGGAAAGGAAATTATAAATATAAGATTTATATTGCATCAAAACACCGCTCCTCATATGAAGACTAGATATTAATTAGAATCTTTGAAACTAGTACATGTTCGGTTCTTTTCTTTGTAAAAAAAATACAATTGTTCATATAAATTAAGATTGGATTTATTTAAAACTAGAATGAATATATCGATGATTGTTCTACGTCATGTACAACGTCGTAAATTAACCAGTGTTCTAGGAACAAAACACTTGTATGATCACATTGAAGCCCCAAGGTCGGTGGGGGTCAAATAGGTGCGCATCATTTTAATACGACGAAGATATTACTCGGCGTGTTCGCTTAACTCATTTGGGTGAATCAGAGTAACTACAAACAACGCTACTGCATATCAAAGCTGCCCTAGCATCAAAACAGTTCGAGCATTATAATACCCGGCATTTAGAAGGAGAAGAAAAACTCAGCAATGGCTGCTTAGCACAATCAGAGACCAAAAAGTATTATACCCTTAAACCCGAACCCCTTCCTTCCTTAAATCTATATTCAGAGAAATTACAACTCCACCTGGTCAGCCTGGGCTCACACTCCCCTGTGCCCACGAGTTTCAAATCTCATATTCTTGTCGACAAGCAAGCAACAGCCTCAGGAGGATTAAAATCATCTAGAACGCCATAACCACAGACAGATAGGTTTGCTAAAGCTATCTCAATGATTTCAAACCAAAAACCTAAGACTGGCTTATCCTCGGCACTCGTCATAACCCCTACATTCAATTTCAGATTAATCCAGATTATCTGACCAGTGATAATAAATCTAAGAATCAAACCAAACATCAAAAGTCTCAAATATCACAGAAATTAATCCTAATAAATCACAGGATCCCTATCATTAATCACTGAAACCCACTTTAATCGGTGCATGCAAAACCCAGACAATTTAGAGAGAGAGAGAGAATCAACATACATCAATTATTAAAGCTGGAAATCCAAATCTCTAAACAGAGACTAAAAATGACACACATCATTAACTAGCAATCTCTAACTGGATCGGATCTACTTGGGTGGAGCAGGGCCAACGGGCGGGGCACCAAGAAGGCTTTGCTGCTGGAGCTCGAGTTCGTTGAGTTGCTGCTCACGGTCCATCTCGATAATCAAAGGAACGGCCAGGATTAAGAAAGTGGTCCCGGCAATCCAGGCGGCCTTACCTGTGCTTTTAAGGAGCTTTTTGGCGACAGAAACGGTGTCGGAGGCTGCTTGCTTTCCTTTAGATACGATTTGAGAGTTGATGATTTTGTCCAGGATGTTTGGTTCCTGCTTTGAAGAGCCTCGCCGGTCGGGGAGTGAGAGTCCGCCTCTTCGTGACTGCGAAGCCATAGTCGATGACAGGTAAGCAGCAATGGTAGCGGCGGCAGCAGGGGTTTAGGGTTGATTAAGGTTTTATGTGTTCCTACACAGCTTTTGCTACTGCCATGTCTTGTCAAATTACGCGACTGTTTGTTTGCTAAAGTTTTTTTCCTAGCTGGTTTTATAGAAATTATTTTTTTATAAAGTAAATTATTTTTTAAGATTTGATACGGTTATAAAAAATTAATTGAAAAATATTTTCCAATATTTAATTACATCATAGAAAATAATGTAACAAATAATTTATTAATGTCTTAAAAAAAATCAAGTTTATTAAGAAAATAAGAACCAAATTTTATAGATAAAAAAATTGGAGAATGAAATTGAAAAAAAATCTAATCTCATAAATTATTTCCAAAATAAAATGAATATAAATTAAAATAATAAAAACTAAATACAACAAATAAAAAATTTGAAAGATAATAAAATTAAAAAATAAAGTTCATAAATTAATTCAAATAAAATAAATAGCAATTAAAAAAATAAGAACCAAATTTGATAAATAAAAATTCGAAAACCAATAAGAGAACGACAAGAAAGTTTGAAGAGTGATTTTCTAATATTTTTTTCTAATTTTTAAAAAGTATTTTCTGCCCAAAATAAAAAGAAAATAGTTTCATGAAAACCAAGCTAATTTTTTCTTCAGCTAAAAAGTATTTTCTTTGACAATTGTTTCTAATGATAAACAAACAAAAGAAAGTTTGAAGAGTGATTTCTAGAGAAACCACTTTTTATAAAACAAAAGAGGCCTGATCTCCTTGGAATTCATCAAATAATAAGGGAATGTGGAGGATTATCCAAAAAACAACATACTACAATATTAATATTAATAAGTTTATCCTTTTTAATGTATTTTTAAACAACATGCAACTTGTTTTCTAAAAAACGATTTAACCATGAATTGGACTATATTTTTTTTTCTAATATAGAGATGGAAACACATTAAATCTATTTGGGTCAACTTGAGCTCATATATGAAACTTGTAGGGATAGTCTAGAAAAAAAAATTGAAACGCTCAATTCTTAATTATTTCAATATTAAAAGAAGGAATTGGTAAAAAAAACAACATTTCTTTTTAAAAAAAAAAAAACTATGTAAACCGAGTCAACCAGGAAAATTCTTAGTGCAAGTTATGCAAGTCAGCGGATACAATAAATATTTTATCTCATAGATTATTTTTTATTTTATTATATGACAATAAATCACATAAGAGTTTGTTGTTCTAAGCATTTTTTTATGAAGAAAAAAATCATGATAGTCACGAGGGGGCGAGATAGCTATAATAGATCATTAATAACAAATGGTGAAATTCTTTTTTTTTTTTAGTTTTGAGCTAAAAAAAATATCAATAGAAAGTATGAAATTGTATTTTTAAAAATTATGGGACAAAAAAAACATTAAATAAAAAAATAAGATAAAAGCCGACATGTTATGGATTAATCTTTTAAACCCGAGACCTACCTCATGGACTTAATTAAATTAAATATTTTTTTATCAATATGTTTTACCCAAATATAAATTAGAAATATTTTTAAAAAAAAAAAGACAAAGGGGGACCATATGTGTGGGCATGGTGACCCAATATGCATGTGTAGTAAAAAACACAACTCAGATGTTTGGGTTTTTTTGCCTCGACACGCGGGCCCTCTAACCCTGCTTTTGCCCTTGAGCTGAACCTTTTTTTTTAATTTCTAAGCCCTAATTATTTAAAAAGTGTATCTATTTTCTATAGAACTCGTTAACTAGTGGTTATTGGAAAAAAAAATGACCTCAAGTTTGTTTTTGCTAACAACCCTATTTTTACCAAATCAGCTATAAAACACCCTGAAACCTTAATAAATTTATTCATGACCAAGGTTGTCAAAATCGCGATTTTGACACGACACAGAAAGCCTTTCTGAAACTCGGATCGTAAAATCGTAAGATCGTACCTAAATTTGTCCGTACAAAAATCGTAAAATTACAGCTAAAATCGTGTGAGCAAAAAAATCATAAAATCGTAAGTAAAATATTTCTGAATACAACACATCATAATTATGGACATAAAACTTCATTAGTTAAAGTTCATTCATGATTTAAAATAACTTCAAAATACATTACAAAACAATTATGTCCATAAAATTTCATAAAATAAAAACTAACAAATTTAAAACAAATCTTCAGCTGACGTGCAATGTAAACTAAAACCAGCCTCAGTTTCATCCCCCTCACTATGTCCAAGACTTGCATCAATAGCATCTCTATCAAAAGGATTATTAGTACTACCACTGGTGCTAACACCGATATTGCTAGTACTAAATCGAACTCTAACAATATAGTAATATCAATAATGCCTTTTTACCTTCAACAAGCTGCTAGCCAATTATTTAATATGGACAACTCAATTTGAACATTTAGGTCCAAATAAGTGAGTTGTTAAAAGCATATTCTTTTCAAAGTAACCAATAAAGTTCTTAGCCATTTCACTCCCCTCAAAATGCATTTTTTAGCAGTAGGAACGCCCTCCCTGAAGTGCATTCAACCCGTGGCATGTGAATCATAAAGCTCAAACAAGGAACAAATGTATTAACGGCTCTATAGCAGATGAATCAGTGTTGGTTCATCTATTTAAGATTGAAATGCAGGCACTCAAACACAGAAAAGCATCTCTTTTTCTGTTACCTAAATTTGTTCAAGATTGAAATGCAGGCACTCAAACATCATACACACAACACATAAGAAACACAGAAAAAAAAAATGCAGAGAACCTGTCGTCTCCAATTCATGTGAAGCTATTCTTATTTTGATCAAAAATTCATATCATAAATTATTCCAAGATATGGAGCCAGACTAATATCGCCTTCGTAATTATTGGGGCTTTTTTTATTATTGAAGAAGAGCATATAATAAACACTATTATTGAGCATAGACGAGATAGATCTACATGTGCATTATGTTTTTTTACATTTTAATTTCTTTAACCTCGTGGCTGCATAAAAATGGTGTGCCAAGAAGCAACAATAGTTACTAACCTTGAGAGTTGAGAGGCGACGACGATGAAGACGCAGATGACAGTGACGATGAAGACGCAGACGACGGTGACGATGGAGAGTTGGAGACAACGACGACGACAAGTTGACAACGATGAAGATAAAAGGGACGAACAACTCCAAACTAATGAACTGCCGATTTGGTGAAGAGAACTAGAGAAGGATGAGAAGTTGAGAACAGTCAAGGAGAAGATCACCTAGTGATTTCCTGTTAAGATCACGATGAAATGACGAAGACGAATGGCTGATTTGGGGATGAGAAAGAGAAGAGTACAGTCAAGGTTTCAATTTTGGGGAAAATGAAAGCGTAAAATCGATTTGGGGACTTTGAACTGATGTGAGTGATGTCCGAACACCTGGGATCGTAAAATCAGACCGATCTGGTCCAGTTTTACGATTCCGTACGAGTTAGACCGGCTTTGACCGAGTTTGACCCAAAGCGAGTTTCAACCCCGAGTTAACACGTTTTGATGAGTCAACTCGCAAACTCGTACGAGTTTGCGAGTTGACTCGCGAGTTTGACAACACTGTTCATAACCTCAAAACAAAATAAAAGGCTAAAAAAACAAAATTAGTTAGAATCAAGAATATTCTCGTGGTGAGGTTTGCCTTCTAAGGCATGGAAAAGAAAAAACACCTAAGTAAAAATCTTATTAACAATAATATCAACCATTTTGTTGGTTGAAATCATTGTTAATGGTGATCGACTTAAGGGATCGGTCACCAATTAACTAAAAAGGATGGGGGACTAAAATGAATTTTTCAAATGAAATTCAAAGTTGCCACCTACCTTCCTTTTTTTCACTTTGGTTTTTATTCAACCATTTCTTAAAAAAAAAAAACAATTGGGCATCAATTTAAACTAAAAAAAAAGTTCAATTATACAAAAAATATTCAAAGACCATATTGAAAGTTTATAAAATATATAATCATTCCAATGTATTGGATAAATGAGAGAGTGAACAATGTATAGACATCTCATGACTTATTCTTTTGAAAGAATTTACATATTATACCACAATTTATATTATTACTCTATAATTTAACTAATTTTATAATTATGAATGATTAACCAATAAAAAAATGTTATTATGATGGGGTAATTAAAAGGTCTGTTTGAGAGTATGATTGAAATTATTTTTTAAAATGTCTTTCGTTTAGAAATGTATCAAAATAATATATATATTTTTTATTTTTTTAAAGTTATTTTTGACATCGACACATCAAAATAATCTAAAAATATAAAAAATAATAATTTAAAGCAAATAAATAAATAAATAATTTCAAATTTCTTCAAAAGCGTTTTCAAAACATTGTGTCAAACAAACACTAAATAATCAAAGTCAATTCATCTAGACCTATTTTGAGACTTCCCTTCCTACCACATAGATATGGAACCCAAGCTCAACTTAAGAGATAAATACCTCATTAAAAATCATAAAATTATACTATTAAGATTAAAACGGTCATCACTCAACAACTTAATGGTACAAATTAAAAGCAACAATGGAAAATAGGAGCAATGTTGGAAAATATAATCGCTATCATATTGTGTTATGAATTATTATTTTTTAATGTAAAAAGAAATATTAATGTTTTCTAAAGAAAGTTCAAATTGTGTACAATTTGATTTAATATGATATGATTCACTAGATTTAGAGACTACTTGAATTATCGATAAAAATATATATGACTTATAAAAATTGAAGACGACATTTTAAAAAATATATATTGATATGATAGCATAATGAATTGACCTAGGTTAACCTGTAAAATCTATAGATCATGAGACCATGATAACCTGATATAAAAAAAATTAAGCTCAATTTCCAATCAACATAATGTTGAAGGATGAAATTATAAAAAAAATCAATTAAAAAAGATCCGAAACAAATGACAAAGGTCAATCCAAGTTAACATGTCAAACCCGCGACTCTGGTCATAAGACTAATATAACTCTTTAAAAAATAAATTAAAACAAATTATAAAATCTAATTTCCAATCAACCAATATTAAGGGATGAATTGAAAAAATAATGATTAAAAAAGAACATAAAAGTCAAAAGGTCAACTTCATAAAAAATCAATTAAAATAAATGACTTGACTTGAGTTAACCTTGACAAACTTATAATTCACGTTGTGACACTTGAGTAAATACAAATTGAAAAACAAATTAAGTAAATACAAGTTAATATGCTAAACGCGTAACTCGGGGCATGAGACTGAAATAACATTTTAGAAATTAAGTTGAAAAAAATATTAATGTCAATTCCCAATAATCTCATTATTAAATTAAAAAATTAAAAGAAAAATCAATATAAAAAGACATCATAAAATGACTAAAATCTATCCAAGTTAACTCATAAAACCCGTGACTTGGATTATGAGACTGAGATAACTTTTTAAAAAACAAACTGAAATAAATTATGAAACTTAACTCTTAATTAACTCGATGATGAATAATGAAATTAAAAAAATATCAATAAAAAATAATTTAAATTAGCCAGATTAATTTACCAAACTGCAACATATGTTACAAAACTAGAATAATTACATAGAAGACAAATTATAACAAATCATGAAGTTAATAAATAAAATATTAAAGGTGAATTCCTTTTAGAAAAAATCATAGATTCAGAAAGGAAACAATTAAATTTTTTGTTGTTGTAATGAAAAGTATTTTTATAAGATTGTGCAAATAATCCAAAAAAAAAAATATAGCGTTTTTTTAATAACAACACGTGTCTCTTAATCTATTTATAGCTAGCACCTCTAGTTTTTAAAAATAATTAAATGAGACCTCCAGTTTTAACTTTTAAAAACTAATTAACTATTTCTTTTCTTATTTATGCTCTTTTCCAATTTATTCTGAAGAAATATAAAAAAGAAACATTTTTTCGAGATAAATTAATATTAAATTAAGCATGCTCAACATAAGGGATTAATTAATTATTTGTTTTATATTAAAGTGATTATCTGATACATTAAATTAAAAAAAATGATATTTTTTAATGATGATATAAAAGTAATTTTTAAAAAATAAAAAAATATTATTTTAATATATTTTTAAATAAAAAATATTTTTAAAAATAATCAAACTTCAATCCCAAAGTGAAAAAAGACCGAGCTCCACGCTAGCAACTCAATTTGTTCTCGCGCCTGCGTTTCTGGAGTTTAGCTGCCCACCTGAATACGAAACTAAAAAAAAACAACCTGAAACCCAAAGCTCTCTCGATCAATACTAGAGAAGCCAAACCCTAATCTAGAACTTTCTATCGAGCTAAACGCGGCGGCGTTTCTGCACCACCATGTAACTCCATTTTCTCTTTCGTCTCTTCCTCTTAGTTACGGCCTTCACTTAGGGTTTATTCGTTGTTCTTATTGCTTTATTATCTGTCACTATGTTTGTAACTGAATCGAATGATATATAATTGCGTGTAATATTTGCTCTCTTTTTTTGGAATTATTATTCCAAATTTTATGAATATGTTGGATTAGCAATATCATAATTGTTGTTTTGTTATGTTAATTATGATCGTAGGCTTGAATGCTTTAATTAAATCCGTGTCAATCGTGTTCGACAAAATGATTGCAAGGCTGAAACGAATTGCGTGGTTTCCTGGATTGTCTTAGAACATGATAATTAATATGTGTTCTGTTTGTATCATCGCAGCTTATGCTGTAGCAGTACAAGTTGTGGAGTATGGGAGACAGCGAGACAGTAGTAACTGAACCACCTGCAGTTATGAATTGTACAGCGCGGCTGGCTATACCTCTAATGGCTATGCTGATGCCATTTCAAATATTGTTCCTGTTCCCGGCGTTTACATTGCCGAGGGTGCTGGGAATTTCACTGCTTCTTTTGTTGCAGCGCAGGCAGCTTATACTGGAAATGCATATGGTACAGATTCTACCTATATTGTGCCAGATGGTCATGTAGACGCAGCATATGGGACAGAGGCTCTTGTTGGAACGGACAGTACTATTAACAATGCAGCTGTGACAGAAAATGCATCTTTTGTGTCACCTCAAGCTGCGGGGTATGATTCAGCTGTAGATGGAAACACCAGAAATGAAGCTGGAGTTGTCCTATCAGATGAGAATGGAAATGCTGGAGAGGTTGTGGGTGGAGCTGATGCTGTGCAACAGTTCGAGGATGGCTCTGGTATGTCTTTCTGTCATGCTTGTTAGATGTATATGTGTTAGTTAAGATTGTAATAGAGCCCATTAAAGAATATAGGCTGTACAAAATGGTAAGGCATTTAGGTGGTTTACATGACGGTTTTGTTCTTATGCATGAAACATAGTGGAACTTTGTTGCAAATGCTTCACATACTCTTCAATCTGAATCTAAATGGGAACAGTAAAATGGTTGATGAGCACAGTAGGCTGTTCGATCAACTGTGGTTAAAAAGTTGATATAAGATACAATCCTGGAAAAGTTTATGCCAAATATGTAGGAGTCCTTCAATCCTTGTTCCAGTAATAACTCTGATGAATAATTTTCTTGAACTCATATTATTGACTTGCTTCTTTAGGGTCGACTGGAGAGTCTGTTTCCTCGTGAAATGAATGTTTCCATGTTATTGATGTTCTCTATTTCTACTTCTTTTTCCTCCGAAATTGCTTGCAGATGATTCTGTTCAGCGGTTATTAGGTGTTACCTAATGCTTTCTCCCTTTATTTAGTGCCAGAAATGTCAGCTGAAGAAGACCGGCTGTGGAGCATTGTGAAGGCTAATTCTTTGGATTTTGATGCATGGATTGCCTTGCTAGATGAGACAGAGAAAGTGGCTGGGGTATGAAATATCATACATGTGATGAATTTCTGGTTTCCGTGCTCATATTTTTACTGGCAATCATATTTTTTCTTTGAGAATTAAAGATATTTTGAACTTCCTGAATTTCAGAAAATGGAATAAATTTGTTTTTGTTTGATCTTCCATAAGTTGGATGAAAAGCAGATTACCTTCAAGACATCTTTTTAGCTGGTCCCAGCTGTCCTCAAATGATTAAACTGACAATTAATATGTAGGATATTAGGAATTGATAATTAAATAATAGGGGAAAACGAATTACTATGCTATACCAGTTATCAATTGAAGTTAACTCTTATTCTTTCTGAACTTACTTTGTTTTATATGTATGTAACAGCAATCTGAGTGCTTGTTATAGTGGAGCTAACATGTTCACATGTACATTATGCAGGACAAGATACTGAAAATCCGAAAAGTGTATGATGCTTTTTTGGTCGAATTTCCTTTGTGTTATGGATATTGGAATAAGTATGCAGATCATGAAGCACGCCTTGGTTTTATGGACAAAGTTGTGGAGGTCTATGAACAGGCTGTTCTTGGGGTCACGTACTCAGTGGACATTTGGTTGCATTATTGCGTATTTGCCATAACCATGTATGAGGATCCAGAGACCATTAGAAGGTAATAGCTGTACATACATCTGCTCTTTTATCAGCCCACATTGGAATCATGATCATTTGGTTTCCTGTGTCACTAGTATTTGGTGATTTTTGTTGCTCTCTAACATTATTTCAGTACACCTGCAACGGTGGTTTCTCACATAATGGTGAAAGGTTTGATGGGAATGTTTTAGGAATACATTTTCTCTTGTGCAAAGCGTTTAATTTTAGGCTACTGTATGGGTTGTTGTTTGATTCTTTTTTAGTATGCCAACTCTCCTTCCTTCTTTCAAGGGTGCCATCATAGTAATGTAGTTAATATGAATTATGGCTGTCTTAAACTGAGAATCTGAGGTGCATCATTATGCAAAATGCTGCTGGGAAGATCTCACCAAATAAAGGCTAAGATGGCCTCATTCAGTGCTCCATTTCAGACATAGAATGCTTTTATCAGGAAGGTAAATGCAGCATTTAGATGTGTCGTGCTGTTAAGAGTGAATTGTTCCTTCTCCTTCAGTGTTATTCCCGGTCTCTAATTTATGGAATTTTATGCATTGATTGTGCTGTATCCATATTTATATCTTAACCATATGTCTCTTTTTGGGGGAATCAGGCTTTTTGAGCGAGGATTAGTTTATGTCGGAACAAATTATCTGTCTTACCCCCTTTGGGACAAGTACATTGAATATGAAGAGTTGCACGCAGAGTGGGGCTCTGTTGCCATGATTTATGCACGAATATTAGAGATCCTAACAGAAAGCTGGATGATTATTTCAATAGGTATTGTTCTGTTCTAGCATTTGCATTTTAATAGCTGATCTCATTTATTGAGTTATTTGTGTTATATAATTATCAAATCTTTGAATTCCATAATATCGTTTTTTACATGTTGAAATGTGTCTGTAGTGGATTTGGTTTTTTGTATTTATTTGAGCAGACAATTTTATGTTTTGTTATGCATAAATTTTGGTGTAGGTGCCATTTACTCTATATTTTTTGATAATGATCGCACAAGACAAGGAATAGTCTTCAGATTAGGATAAGGTTCTTACTTTTATTTTTTCATTTGCACGCTATTAAAGCTTGCGTGCATTAGATTCAATGTTGTCCCATGTTTTGAATGTGGCAATAAGTTGGTGGTTGAAGACTAAGTTTTGTAACACTTACGGTTTTGTTGAATTAATGATTCTTGCTCCTCCCTCATTGTGAACTTCATTTTTAATTGAGTGATGTCCCTACTTCAGTATTTCAAGTAGTTTCTCATGTGTTTGATCTTTCCATTTCAACCAAAAAGGTCGTTCTCTTGAAAGTATATTCATATCGGTGTTTTCCTTAAACTATCACTGTATTTTGCTGTGAAAGCAGAGGTGGTTGTCAACTCTTGGGCATTGCCATGATTCCCACTTACCCTGATGTATTCATATGAGACATATATGGATGCATAATATGGACTTGGATGCTTGGGTTGATCCTTCAAATATGGGAAACTTTGAAAAAATGTATATATCCCCATTTCTGGTGTGGATGTTATCCTACTCCTAGGTTTGAGTAATATGCCTTTGTTTGAGTAACTTGGTAATATTTTCAAACTAAGAAAATACTAACTTGGTAATATTTTTCATATCCACCTAAGATGCCTTATTGATCTATGTCCAAGTTAGTATTTTCTTCACTAACTGGTTTTTGAGGTCCTAGAAAAATGTTTGCATGTATGCTTCTAGTAAAGTCCAGGTTTGAAATCCATGTTTGGCATATCTATTATTTCATTCTTTGCACCTTTACAAGGGCTGGCCATCTGAAAGGTATCTAGCATGACAGGCTACAATGCCATCTGCAATAAACATAAGATCGTTGCCAAATTGTATTTTACTGGATCTTTTAACCATGTCTTACCAAAATGTCTGCTGATTGATTAGCTTTTACTTCGATGTGCTTTTTGTTGGTATCTCAGGTGCTCAACAAAGTTCTTGTCCTTCACAATGGTTGCTATGTGTTTCTAGATGCTGTTAAGTTTCAAATACCTTGTTTTTATATACATTGGTGATCTTCTAGCATGGATCTAGATTCCACACTGCAAATTATCTACTTTTTTTTAAATGGATTTCACCTTTCTGTTCTTTGACAAGGTGCTTATCAAAGGAAAAAGAAAGGGCAATGATAAATGTTATGCTTAAATATGATTGTTGAGTGCAGATGCATGACACAAGCATTAACAAAAAAAGCAAATGAGAAGTGTAGTTTCACTGAAAAAAAGCAAATGTTAGCAGTGTTGTTTGCCTAGTCTCTTTCTTTACCTACTTTCATCATCATGCCTGGACTTTATGAACTGAATATTTAACAGAGACAACCAGATATTCACCTCTTTGCGGCACGTTTTAAAGAGCAAAATGGGGATATACCTGGTGCTCGAGCTGCATACCGAGTTGTACATGCTGAAATTGCCCCTGGTCTTCTTGAAGCAATCACTTAGCATGCAAACATGGAGCGTCGGTTGGTAAGATAGCTTTAGCAAATTTTTATGACTTCTCAATTGTGATTGAGATGCCCCCCATGGTTTGACTTCATCATTTCTTCTATTACCCAGGGGAATCTTGAAGATGCTTTCTCCTTATATGAACAGGCCATAGCCATTGAAAAGGGAAAAGAGCTTCTTCTAGTGTTGCCAGCATTGTATGCACAATATGCTCAGTTCATATATTTGGTAGGTCTGTGTGGTGTGCCTATTTGTGAGGCTTGTTTTTTTTTTTTTTAATCTTTGGCTTCTAATGGTTGTGTATGTATAACTTCAGATATGATTTCCTGGTATACTGTTTTTTCTCTTCTTGTTACCATTTATGCTAAATGCCTGATGTATTGGGCCAGTATTCTTGACATTTTCATTCTCTGCAATGATATTTTGTTACTCCTTTTTAATGCAGACATCAAAAAACTTATTGAAAGCCAGGAAGGTTCTAGTTGAAGCACTTGAGAATGCCCAATTTTCAAAGCTGCTTCTTGAGGTTTCTTCTCTATCTCTCTGTACTTGAGGATGAAAACACTATCTTTGTTAAGCTATAATTCCTACAATACTCTCCTGTTACTAATATTCTGTTGTTACATTTGTATGCAGGCCTTGATACATCTTGAGACATTTCTGCCACAGCCAAAACAAATTGATTATCTTGATTCGTTGGTTGATAACTTCATTTTGACCAGCTCAGACAGTGTCAATACTGCTAGTGCTGCTGAGAGGGAAGAGCTATCTTGCATTTTCTTGGAGGTGGTCAATGTTTCTTTTATCCATTTTGAAATCTACCTTCTGATACAAGAGTTTAATCAAATTTTGGCTTACAGTTACCTTATTGTTAACAGTTATATGACATTATGCTGGCATGAATTCTTTTTCTCTCCATTCATATCGGGACTACTATAGTAGAAGCTCAAAAAATTTGCTATTCCATTGAAGAGGGTGTTAAAAATTGCTTTGTGTTTTTGTGGTGTGTGTCAAGGAGGCATAAGTAGACTCTGGAATCTAATTTGGTTTACATTTTAACAAATTACAGGCTTCCTTCTGTTATACAATCTGGAATACTGTTCGATTTGTTAGTGTATTACAGGGCTCTTGTTCAGTCACTGCACAATGAATATATGTTAATATGATATTGATTTTGGACATGTTGCTGGCAATGGTTATCCTTAAGAGGTGCCGAGTGTCTTGGCTGAGGATTCTGGTGTTGGAATGGGCTGAGCCTAGTTTTCTCATCACATTTCTTGTGTTTTCGTTGGTTTTCCCCCCTTCAGTTGTTAGGTATCTTTGGAGATGCTCAATCTATAAAGAAGGCTGCTGATCGGCATGCCAAATTCTTCTTACCCCACAGTAGTAAGTCAGAGTTGAAAAAGCGCCATGCAGAGGATTACCTTTCTTCGGATAGGGCAAAAATAGCCAAACCCTACTCTGATGCCACTTCACCTCCACAGTCTCTGATGGGGGCTTACACAAGTGCACAAAATCAATGGACTGCTGGTTATGGTTTACAGCCTCAAGCTTGGCCACCA